>OY992530.1:95548504-95775495 GCA_963921185.1 Dasysyrphus tricinctus
ACCATACCTCCATCACCTGTCATCTAGTCTGCATTGAGCTTCCCAAATCCCAACCCCAACCCCCAACGAACGGTTGGTTGGTCGTAGCGTTTCGTATTCACAGATGGCTGCGTCTCTAATCAGACGTGGGTAGTTGTAGTCGTATGGTTTATTGGTGGTGCGGGCTTACACTATAGCAAAGGTGTTGAACTATGAAGGTCCTTGATATGTCAGCGACACCATTAAAATGGGTTACTTAATGTGTGTAGGTGGATATGTACATATATGGGTATGCTAAAAAGTGTTTGTGTGCAAATGTGGATATAATCGTAAATAAGCATTCAAGTGAGGTATTAATTTTACGCGATTTTCTAAGATTTCCACGTGATTAGTTTTGCATGTTTCTTGCGAGTTTCTATAGTTAAATTGTGCTTTAATGAATCTAATCGTTTATTTTTTGGATTATTTTCTATAAGTACTCATGTAGGTACACATTTTTAGTTGATTCTTAAAACCTCAAGGTTCCCATATTCACTACAATAGATAATGTTGGTAAATGTAGGGTAGATAAATAGATTTGAGAAGTTCAAGAATGTTTTGAGTTTTCTGATAGTTTCGTTTTTTTTTTTTTTTATTTGTGCTTATTACCAGAGTGATATGAGCTTTTTCAATTAGGTAGGTACTTTTTTAAGACCATCTTAAATCTTTTATCAAAGCTAAAAGGTGTGCCATTGTGGGATGAAGTCAGTATTGAAAATAACCTTTAAGAAATTTAAAGCAACAATAGCTACGGTAATAAGAGACTAGATAAACATACATCACGCATGAATAATATTCATTGAATATATTAATCGTATAAGAATGCGTAGGTACCTACTGTTGTGGCTAATATTTTAACATCGCCATCGAGTTTTGAGTACTGAGATTTGTATTTTTCAAGATAGGTGACGACAACTACATATTATTCTATTTGCTCTCGTTGATTTTTAAATGTTATACAAAAAGTGTGTTTTTTTTGGGCATCTATATTTATGGTTTTGAACAGGCTCGGTAAAACAGTCCCAGTATATGTTTAAAACTATACCAGAGTGCTTTGGATAGTTGGGATGCTTAAATTAAGAGAAAATTTTATGATAAAAAGGTTGGTGTAGCTTTATTGATCAAAGCAACTGAGGGAAAGCTAACACATTGTGGTCTACAAAATTAAAAATATTTGCTTTCCATTGAACCAGCATATACATATTTTTGGACAATTTTTGATATCCTGAATTCGATTATAATCTCAAAATTCCTATATTTAAGAACTGGAAAAACATTTTTTGCGGTAAATTTTACCAAACAAGATTTACCTACTCATTCATTTCCCTTGTAACACTTCCACCAGAAAATATTTAAGGAATCAGGAATGCTGCAAAAAGGTATTTACTTCCCGTCAGAGGGGTAATAGGAGTGCTATAGAAACAAATAACACTATAATGTCTGAAATACGAAGCAATTTTGTTAGTTGGGATGGAACATATAGTTTCATTCGTGTAGTCGTCAATGTTTCATGCTTTGACACAGTCTACGTTGAAAATATACTGACGATGTTTTTGGAGACATTAAGGTGTAAAAGCGTCGTATATATCCATGCAAATGAGCAGTGGGGTTAACATAGGTACATTTTTCATAGAACCTCTTACACGAGGACGTTTGTACAGATGTCGTTGGAAACAGCTTTAACGGAAAAGCCGGAAGTTACTCGATAGATTATCTAATTATGGTGTTAATTCAGTTAATAACTCCCCAATGAAAATACCCCCAAACCAAGAATGAAATAACTCCCCAAATTGAAGATTTTTTGCATTTTGAAATAAGGTCGTGGGTAAATTCGAAGATGAAACTTAGATAAAATATGTGAGTCTCCAAAGCATGGTGTTGTGGACTTCAAAATAACCGCGTCAGTTGGGAGAAAAAATATCTCATCTCCGTACAAAAATTGGGGAGTTATATCATAAATAGCTTGGGGCGTGTTTAAGGGGAGCAGCGGTAAGAAATTATTCAAACCTAAATGTTGAATAACGAAATCTAGTATTTTTCAAAAACTTTTGAAAAACTAAATTTCGCAGATGAATAACTTTGCAATTACAAAATCTTGTTTTTGACAATCATGCATTTAAATCTCGCGACAAAAAACCTCACAAATACCAACATCTCGTAAATCAAAATTTCGCAAATTCAAATCTTAAAGTTGCGAAATTTCGTATCCAACCCATTCAAAATTTTATTTAAGAGATTTGCCAGCCTCTTTCAAAACTATACTTATTTTTTTTTACATTTTGCATATTAAAATAGCTCTAATTTTTTTAAATCATCCTTCAAGTGCTTCCTTCTCCAAATCTCGAAAAGAAACTCTGCCCTTAACTGATATACCCTTGGGCAAGTCTTTTTTTGTAACTATCTACGCTTTTACAGTTCCCATATTCAAGGCGAAAAATGTGTGCCTTGGCGAAATCGCTATTTAACCCTTAATTAATAAAATTTAGGCCTAACAATGGAAGATAGTTATTTATGGATGCAAAAACTATTTTCATGCAAATAATGCCTTGAAGTGTATACATATTTTTCTTGGAAGTATAAGCCGAACATCCAAAAAAATATTTTATTCACCACACTTTTTTTGCATACAACACAATTGCAAGCCCATTTTTTTTTTGCATGACATTCCATGACAGAAATTGTTTTTTTTTGTATAATAATTAACCAGGAATTATTTAGCCATAAACCATTCAGTGTAATCAGTTGCTATGCTAACTCGATGGCAAATTAAAAAGGAACTTAAACAACGTAGAAAACATGGCACGACAAATTTGAAATTATCACAACTAATTTAAGATAAGTCAACGACTAATTTTTGAGCCATAAACTAATCGGTATTAGCAGATTTTTTTTGTAGGTGGTGCTTCGTTAATTTCATATCAAGCTAGTAAATAACCCAAAAAAAAAACATAGAAAAGATTGTACGATTGCATTAAATTTTTGAAATCTAATAAAAAACATACTCATCATCATCATCGTGTCCTGTAACCCCGGCTGGGGCATAGGGCGTCAATAAAACGTCTCCATCCTTCACGGTCTGCTGCAAGGTACTTTAGCTGTGGCTACGTCTTTCTCTGGGATTCTGCTTCCGCTAAGACAGTTGATTTCCATGTTGTTCTTGGTCTTCCAACCCACCGTGCACCCTGAGGATTCCATTCAAAGGACTGCTTTGCAATTTCATCGTTTGGTTTCCCCAGTGTGTGACCAATCCAACGCCATTTACGCTTTCTTATGTCGACGTCCAGCCGCTCTTGACTTGTCCTGCGCCACAATTCCTCATTTGATATTATTTATGGCCAGCGAATCTTAAGGATGTGGCGAAGACAGCGATTCACAAAATCCTGCATTTCCTTCGAAATAGTAGACGTGACTTTTCATGTTTCGCAAGCATATAACAGCACAGATCTGACATTGGATTCGAAGAATCTCAACTTTGTGCGTAAGGAAATCTGACTAGATTTCCAAATTTGGGACAGAGAACCGAAGGCTGCGTGAGCTTTATTTATTCTACTTTGAACGTCCAGATCAGTACCACTATTTGCTGAAACAATACTTCCAAAGTAGTTAAACTGTTCCACTTCTTCAACCAGCGTCTCGTGTAGGATAATACGCTGCTGTGTGGAGCGGCCTGTGAGCATTATTTTTGTCTTTTTGCTGTTTATTCTTAGACCACTCGACTCTCCCTTCACTTGCAGTGTTTGGCACATCCCGTTCAGCCCACTGATGTTATTTGCCAGTAGACATATATGTCATCGGCATAGTCTAAATGACTGAGCCTTTCGAACGGTCTCCATTGAATGCCCTGTCGCTCAGCTGTACCAACACTGGCCGTCAATACGTCGTCCATCGCCAGCAGGAAGAGAATTGGCGATAAAACATCCCCTTGTCTCACACCCTGTTGCACTACGAAGGAGTCGAAAAGCTGCCCATTGTGCATAACAAAACACCTTGCGTTGTTGTAGGACTCCCTTATGGTAACAATTTTTGGTGGAATTCCTCTACCAAGCAACGATCTCCATATACATTCTCGGTTAACTCGATCAAAGGCCTTCTCAAAATCCACAAACATGAGGTAAAGCGGTGATTGAAATTCCATCGACTGCTCGAGGACGATACGCAGGGTGTTGATATGGTCGACACACGATCGACCACTGCGGAAGCCAGCTTGATGCTTCTTGAGTGTAGACTCGATTCTATCCTTTATTCGCTCGAGAATGATGGTTGCCATTAGTTTTGGGAAAACGGACAAAACGGTGATACCACGCCAATTGTTGCAATTCTTTAGGTCACCTTTCTTTGGTAACTTAACAATCACACCATCCTTCCAATCCCTGGGATAGCATTCGTTTTCCCAAATGCTTTGTATCAACGGATGTAAAATACTAGCCGCTGTTACGGGATCGGCTTTCAGGAATTCAGCTGGTATTCCGTCCAGTCCAGCTGCCTTGTTGTTTTTGAGGAGATTTATTGATGTAAGGATTTCCGATTCTGACGGAGGTTCGATGTCAATACCCCTATAGGACCTGCGCATCTCGTTTAGTTGGGGCACTTCAGCACTCTGCTCAACTGAATCCTCATTTAGCAGGGCACAAAAAAAAACATACTAAGAGACATTAAGTATATAAAGTTTTTACTGCTTTTCGAGGTAAGTCAAGTTGGCAAATTACCCAAAAACGTCAAAGTTGCTTTGCTAAACTGGTACTCATGAAAATATTTGCATATATTTTTTCACGGGAACTTTAAGCTAGCCTAGCTTTTTTTTAAACATTAACTTTAAGTATACAATTTTTGTATGGCACTGTCTCAATTATAATTTATGTAATAAGGTGTAGCAAACAAAAAATATTGCTCCTGTCTAATAATTTAAGAATGAATTGTATTCAAATCTATTCTAAAAATGAAGCTTAACTCAAATTTGTGTAGAATCAAATATGTTTATTGTTTATGTAGAGCTACCCAGCAGTGGAGTGCTCAGGGGAAGTGCTACTCTAGGAAGAAAAGATTGTACGATTGCATTAAATTTTTGAAATCTAATAAAAAACATACTCATCATCATCATCGTGTCCTGTAACCCCGGCTGGGGCATAGGGCGTCAATAAAACGTCTCCATCCTTCACGGTCTGCTGCAAGGTACTTTAGCTGTGGCTACGTCTTTCTCTGGGATTCTGCTTCCGCTAAGACAGTTGATTTCCATGTTGTTCTTGGTCTTCCAACCCACCGTGCACCCTGAGGATTCCATTCAAAGGACTGCTTTGCAATTTCATCGTTTGGTTTCCCCAGTGTGTGACCAATCCAATGCCATTTACGCTTTCTTATGTCGACGTCCAGCCGCTCTTGACTTGTCCTGCGCCACAATTCCTCATTTGATATTATTTATGGCCAGCAAATCTTAAGGATGTGGCGAAGACAGCGATTCACAAAATCCTGCATTTCCTTCGAAATAGTAGACGTGACTTTTCATGTTTCGCAAGCATATAACAGCACAGATCTGACATTGGATTCGAAGAATCTCAACTTTGTGCGTAAGGAAATCTGACTAGATTTCCAAATTTGGGACAGAGAACCGAAGGCTGCGTGAGCTTTATTTATTCTACTTTGAACGTCCAGATCAGTACCACTATTTGCTGAAACAATACTTCCAAAGTAGTTAAACTGTTCCACTTCTTCAACCAGCGTCTCGTGTAGGATAATACGCTGCTGTGTGGAGCGGCCTGTGAGCATTATTTTTGTCTTTTTGCTGTTTATTCTTAGACCACTCGACTCTCCCTTCACTTGCAGTGTTTGGCACATCCCGTTCAGCCCACTGATGTTATTTGCCAGTAGACATATATGTCATCGGCATAGTCTAAATGACTGAGCCTTTCGAACGGTCTCCATTGAATGCCCTGTCGCTCAGCTGTACCAACACTGGCCGTCAATACGTCGTCCATCGCCAGCAGGAAGAGAATTGGCGATAAAACATCCCCTTGTCTCACACCCTGTTGCACTACGAAGGAGTCGAAAAGCTGCCCATTGTGCATAACAAAACACCTTGCGTTGTTGTAGGACTCCCTTATGGTAACAATTTTTGGTGGAATTCCTCTACCAAGCAACGATCTCCATATACATTCTCGGTTAACTCGATCAAAGGCCTTCTCAAAATCCACAAACATGAGGTAAAGCGGTGATTGAAATTCCATCGACTGCTCGAGGACGATACGCAGGGTGTTGATATGGTCGACACACGATCGACCACTGCGGAAGCCAGCTTGATGCTTCTTGAGTGTAGACTCGATTCTATCCTTTATTCGCTCGAGAATGATGGTTGCCATTAGTTTTGGGAAAACGGACAAAACGGTGATACCACGCCAATTGTTGCAATTCTTTAGGTCACCTTTCTTTGGTAACTTAACAATCACACCATCCTTCCAATCCCTGGGATAGCATTCGTTTTCCCAAATGCTTTGTATCAACGGATGTAAAATACTAGCCGCTGTTACGGGATCGGCTTTCAGGAATTCAGCTGGTATTCCGTCCAGTCCAGCTGCCTTGTTGTTTTTGAGGAGATTTATTGATGTAAGGATTTCCGATTCTGACGGAGGTTCGATGTCAATACCCCTATAGGACCTGCGCATCTCGTTTAGTTGGGGCACTTCAGCACTCTGCTCAACTGAATCCTCATTTAGCAGGGCACAAAAAAAAACATACTAAGAGACATTAAGTATATAAAGTTTTTACTGCTTTTCGAGGTAAGTCAAGTTGGCAAATTACCCAAAAACGTCAAAGTTGCTTTGCTAAACTGGTACTCATGAAAATATTTGCATATATTTTTTCACGGGAACTTTAAGCTAGCCTAGCTTTTTTTTAAACATTAACTTTAAGTATACAATTTTTGTATGGCACTGTCTCAATTATAATTTATGTAATAAGGTGTAGCAAACAAAAAATATTGCTCCTGTCTAATAATTTAAGAATGAATTGTATTCAAATCTATTCTAAAAATGAAGCTTAACTCAAATTTGTGTAGAATCAAATATGTTTATTGTTTATGTAGAGCTACCCAGCAGTGGAGTGCTCAGGGGAAGTGCTACTCTAGGAAGTGCTCTCTATTTTATCCAGAGTAAGCATCGTGTAATCATGTTGTCTCAAAGTTTAAGTTTGATGGAAAAACATGTTTCTGGAGTAGGTGAACTCAATTTTAACAATTTTAAAACTGGAGCTTCATTTGATAAGTTAATTTAAAATACGTATTTATTACTGTAGTATATTTTATTAAATACAATTTACTATGAATTCAATTCTGTATCACATAAATTATGTGTTTCCTTTAAATTTCTAAAATCAATCAAAATCTACTGCAGATTTTTTAAATACTTTAATAGACGAAGGTTTTTCCTCTCAATATTAAATCAATAAATCCGTTTTAGTTAAAAAAGAAAAAAGAACAAACAATTCACATAACCACCAAAATAAAAAGAGAAAAAAAAAAAATAAAAACCAACCCACACAAAGCACAGATACACACATACGTTCAATGTCCCTGCAACCAGCTATAAACCACAGGACAAACCTAACTGGAAATAGTTCTTTTTTCAGCCACTGCAACCAACCAACTTTACACTGTATCCTAAAATGACTCTAATTTCGTTTTTTGTTCTTTTCTTTTATTTTCATGATTAATGCGCTTTGCAGAATCCACCGCCACACATCTACTCCAATTCTATAGCCCAATGCACCCTGCCCCGCCACACGAATCACATGTGGCCGGGCTACAGTGGTGCCGTTCCCGGGGTGCGACCCCTGCAACCGATTCCATCGCTTCATCAATTACCGCAACAGCAGCAGTCAGTTGCACAGCAGTACCAACATCAGACAAAAGTCCAGCAGCAGCAGCAGCAGCAACATCCGGAGCTCTCCACCACAAATTCAATACCAGCCTCTACGACGATAGCACTCCAGCATCTGGGTCAGAGTCAGAGGGCACGAATTTGTGTCGGCATAAGTGGAGTGGGTGGGGGTAGTATTGGTCTCGGCAATAATGGCGTGGGCCTTGGCAGTGGACTGGGCAGCCATCATGGGGGAAGCAGTTGTCTGTCCGAAGACGAAGTCACCGTCCAGACACCGCTCATGGTGAAACGTGAGAGTACCGTATGACTATAGGATTCGCACGGGGTCGGCGATACGGCCCTGTGATTTAGCCAGTATCCTCCACTCATAACATGTATCTGGTCTAGAAGTAGTTATATTTTTAAGAGTGTACCCTTCTCCCTCAAGTGGTCGAATTTTATTGTATGTTGTGTATGTTGTTTCAATGTGATTGAAACTTAAAGTCCGAATTTACTAAAACAAAATTTAAAAAAATAAAATGTTTGTATTTTTAATAATAACAATTATAATTATTATAATTAACTATATCGAACAAAAAATAAAAGGACTGGTTTTCTTGCAAACATTTCACTCTGAAACAAATGCAAAAACAATATATATTTAAGTTTTTTTTGTATCCTGCGAGTGCCAGGATATTTGCCAAATAAAAAAAAAAACCATTTACTAGGTGCAGTAAACAATTTTTAATTTTAAGTAAATACGATTTTTATTAATAAATTAAATAAATGAATTAAGTTGTAATATATTGAATTATAATAAATGTAAAAATTAATAAAAATAGATATAAATTTAAATTTAATGTCGAAACTAAAAATTAAATTTTGTGAAAATTAATTTTTATTGTAAGTACATTAATGATTATAATATAATTAGAGTCATTATATAAAAAAATTAAATGTATTCGAAATAAATTTTGTAAAATAAAAATAATAAAAATTAAAAAAAAAATTAAAGTTAAAACAAAAAACTATAAAATAAATAATAATAAGAATATCCTGAAAGAGGGGTATGCCTCAAGGAGTTAATACTGTGACTAAAAAAGGTAGATTTTATGTTAAAGTCTATTATATTAGATATATTGTTTAGGAATGAATTATGAGAAAAATAATTAAGAAGACGACTTAAAGTGGATACATTTTTAGTATTATTACTTTAGATCTTGAGTAAGTGCTCAAATGATTTTAGTTAATTGTTATCTTATTATTAATTAGTTTTTTTTTTTTAATGTATATAATATTTCTTTTATAGTAAAAAAATATATATTTTTTGCTTAGAAAAAACTAAAAACAAAACTTAAAACTTCAATTTAAAATTGTGTGTTCTAAAGCGATAAACTTACATATCTAGACTAATATTTCACCATTGAAATAATACCAAACGCAAAATACCAAAAAATCAAGGGTTGGATACGAAATCTCGCAAATTAAAATATCGCAATCAAAATCTCTCACAAAAAATTTCCCAATAACAAAATCTCGCTTTTCATCTCGCAATCAAAATCCTTTCATAATCTCGCAATAACTAAATCCCGCAAACTAAAATCTCTCAAATCAAAATCTCGCAAAACTTAATTGCATTGCAAAAAGCACATTTTTTAAATCAAATCTCGCCAACCTGGACTTACATATTTTGCAAAAGGTAGGATATCTCGAAAAACTAGTTGCATTGCAACAAATACATTTTTTAATCAAAATCTCACAAATTAAAATGTCGCCTGAGATTTTGCATATTTTGCGAGATTTAAAGAAAAAAATTTCTTTGCTACAATGCAATTAAATTTTTCGAGATATCCTACCTTTTCTAATATTATGTAAATCCAGGTTCTACCTTATCTTACACCGCACTGTTATTTAGTGATTATTTTTCAATTTTTGTCAAGAGCACAAGAGAGAGAAATCATAGAGATTGCATATCCACTTGTAATGTGTCATGTGTAAATTGCATTAATCGTATTTGGCCTTGAACACTAAAAATGTTAGATTGTTAGAAGCAAGATTTTGTGATTGCAAGATTATGGAAGGCAAGATTTTTAGTTTGCGAGATTTTGTTTTTCGAATAAAAAAAAATGTAAGATTTCGTTTTCGAGATTTTGGTTTGCGGGATATTGTACCGCTCCTCTAGTTCAAGTGTTAGTAAAAAATCTACCGTGAGGAACTGGACTACTCGGGCATCTCGCCCAATTTAAAAAAAAAAAATCTCGCAACAGCAAAATCGTTTTTTTTTTTTAATTTCATAAACTAAAATCTTGCTAAATTGAAAATGTATTGCAAACAGAACAAAATCAAGGAAAATCAAATCTCTCGCAAGATGTCCAAAAATAAAATGCATTTGTTGCAATTCAATCAAATTTTGCGGGATTTGGTATTTTCTTATCGAGCGATAAAAGCCCACCTTCTTTAGTCTGGTACTGGTCTGCTCATATTAAATGAAAAACGCCTTGCTGTCATCCGTCAGCAAATGAATTTATTTGAATTTGCAAGTTTTGAAAGAGTGCGACAAAATTTGCAAAATTTTAATTCTTAAGAATTTTTGATTGATATTTGCCAGATTTTTCAGTGCAAGATGTAATTGCAAGTTTGAAAATGCGATATTTTGTAATAACGAGATTATGAAAAGCAGGATAGTTATTTTGTGAGATTTCGGCTTTCGAGGTTTATAAAAAAAAAATGCGATGTTTCGTTATTCGAGATTTTATACCACTTTCTAAGGGGAGCGGAACAATGTACCGCAATACAAATTTCAAATAACGAAATATCAAACTTTCTTAAAAATCTCCAATAACGAAATGTCACAAATTAAAAATCTTGTTTTTCATAGTCTCGCAACTACAAGATCTTGCTTTAACAATCTTGCATTTACAGCTCGATTCCAAAAATCTCCCAAATTTCAACTTGATTAAGAAAATGTAATTCAATTTTGCAAGGCTTTGATTTGTGAGACTTTAGTGGGCAAGATTTCGTTATTAGGAGATTATGAAAAGTGGGGTTTTGTAATTGTGTGATTGTATTACAAAACAATCTTGTAATTGCGAGATTTGGTTATGCGATATTTAGAATGCGAGATTTTGATTTTCAAAATTTCATTCCCAACCCCTCTCTTAGATGCCTTGGGTTTGAAATCCAGCAAATAAAAGTTTCGCATTCAAAATCTTTTATGACGAAAGATCGCAGTTTCAAATCTCGTTTTCATAATCTAGCAAATACAAAATCTCGCTTTTAAAAAATTGAAAATTTTCGCAAAGTAAGAACTCACAAATTAAAACTTCGCAAAATTTAATTGCATTGCCACAAGTCTGATGCAAAATATGAATTTGCGAAATTTTGTTTAGAAAATGCTAAATTTTGCGAGATTTCCTAACGTATGCAAAATAAATCGTGTACCTACCTATGTTCATTCTTTTAAGCTATATAGTTTTTATTCATAATTGTCATTGTTTATATTTCAGTTGTGGTTAAGAGAACAAAAAAGAGAACATAGAAATTTAATATCCGGTTGCAATGTCGGCTGAATTTTTTAATTTCGTTTGTTTTTTTGCTGGGTTTTTATTTTCATTGCAATTTTAAGAGCAATATGCTACTGTGAGATTTTAATTTGTGAAATTGAAATTTGCGAGATATTGATATGAGAAATTTTAAATTTTTTTTCTTTTGATGTTTGCTACGAGATATAGATGCGAGATTGTTAAAAGCAAATTTTATGAAATTGCAATATTATAAAAAGCAGAGAAACATTAATATGCGAGATAAAAAAAATGCTTGTCCGTACCAATTTGTGGTTGATTTTGAAAAAAAAAATGTTTTACGCTGGTTTATCGAAAATTTTTCAATTGTTAAAATGTGTATACAAATATGAAACTAAATGTTATTTTTGTAATATAGTTCAAGTTTTAATTACCTTTATTGTTATTTCATTATTAAAAATGTATCCGAATTTTTAGGGCATTTAAACTTTTGAAAAATCCAAACGCAAAAAAAAAATATCAAACCAATACATATTGTGAGAGTAATAAAAGCAAGGATATAGGTACATAGATCCTTACGCGTACATAAGAGTTGGCGATTTGAAAAAAAGTTTTTTAAATTCAAAAATTATAAACGAAAAAAAAACTCATGCTCAAGCTAATTATTATTGAGGAGTGTAAATAACAACAACTGTTTTCTTAGGTTTGAACATAACTTGTTTAATTTGCAAATTATCGCAATAAATAAAAAAAAATCAGTTAGTAATTTTTATATATCAATCATCGATCACACAAAACACTCCTCAAATCAATTAAAACTGTAAATACAAGGTATAAAAATAAAAACAAAAAAACATATTCAAAAATAAATGTATGTAATTAATTAACTTGACAAAAAAAAATTATATGTAAATTAAAATTAAAATTAAATCGAAAAAAAAAGATACCTAACTAAATAAATTTTGTTATTATAATCTAGTTTAATATAAAAATAGATACTATTGTGAATTAATAAGAAAAAACCAAAATAAAAACTAAAAAAATTAACAACAAAACTTTTAAAAAGTTATTAATTCTTGTTTTTCTTATATAGATAGAAACATAATAATTTATTTGTCAAACAAAAAATAATTGTAAATATGTAATAATTGAAATCAAAATAATTAAACCAACAAAAATATATTTAGACATTTTATTGTATCATTGAATACACAAAAAAAAAAAATGACGATTGTGAACCTCCACATAAAATTTAAAGCTGAATTATTTAAATTTGTTTTTATGTAAGTGAACAGTTATTATCTTTGTTTTCTACCAAAAATTCAAAATTACAAAAAAAAAAAACGATAAACAAATTATTAAACAAAAAAAGAAAGGAAAATATAGATTTAATAATTAAAAATAATAAAAGTTGTTTTTATTTTATAAAAAAAGACCTCAATGAATTTTTCAAGGTAAGATATTAAACTTTCGACGAACTCGCTAAATCCACTTATAAACCAGTGCCGGAAGCATATAGGATACTTTCCTGATACGGCCAGTAGCAACATCGTTCGCATTGGCAATCACTCTGTAAACCTCCGCTCCAGGCATGTTAGCAGACATCGCCGCCGGTGAGAGGAGGTGGTGCTGCATTTTCCATGACTATCCTCAAGAAGACGGCTGAGAGCTTCAGTCTTACCACCTGCCATTGCTCAGAAAAAATTGTGCCATCGATATTACTCCTATCGATATCCGCAACCACGATCTTGTTTTTTTAGAACGTTGCTATAGGATCAGGATACTCCGCAATGGAGAGTGCTGGCGTTATGCACTTTGGGACGTTTGGGCACTGGGATGGTTTCCTCAAGAGACCTATTTCGCTTCAACCTGGAGTCTCCGCTGGTCTGCAAATTTGATAAAATGCTCGATGCTCATTTTATCCTGGCGTCCAGCTCCGGCATCCCATCGACCTCCAGTTCATTACCGAAGGTATTGACTGACCACCTGACCCTATATAGCCGCCCTTCGACAGCCTGTATAGTATGCTCTTACGCGACGACCCCGTTAGAGACCCAGGCGGTGGAAGGACCATCATTAACAGCTCTGGCAGCGCTGAGCTGGGCTCCCCCATGAGACGTACCACCACCACTGAAATTCGGTATTACTACCGCTTTACTTCTCTCGCTAGAATCCGTATAAGATGGGGGACCGTGATTAGCCACAACCACCCCACTGACACCGAGTCCAGGAAAAACGGCAAACAGCTTTGGCACCTTGCTGCCGCCCGGTTTCGAGGGCAAACCGGTCTCACCATCTATCCTTGGTTTTGTTTTTTTGTTTCTGCATTTAAATTTTGAACCCACGACTAGCGAAGAAAGGGTGGTCATTCTACACAGAGATTCTTGAAAATAACTCTTATAAAACCCATTAATTAGGCTAACCTATTTCTGAGTGTCAACCCTCATAAAACATAATTTGTTCTATTCTCTAGAAAATATAAAATCCTTCATGTACATCCTCCGTCTATGAAAGGTATTCCATTAACTGATCAAGCAAATATTTGGATCTTATTTTAGATAAAAAGTTAAGCTGGAGAGTTAAAAAAGCCACAGTGGCACTCTTCTCATGCAAAAAAGCCATTGGGAATAAATGGGGTCTTCAACCTCACCTTACTCACTGGCTTTATACTTATGGTGTTGCAGTATGGTGGACTGCTTTTTAGATAAAGCGGTTGACTGTGACTAACTAAGCAAGTTACACCGCTCGGCCTGATTATGTATAAGTGGTGCAATTCGTACGACACCCTCTGCCGCTCTAGACGTTCTGCTACATCTGACGCTTTCGACACTTTTAGCTAACAGGTGGCTGCTTATACAACCGTACGCCTAAAGGCTTCCCAACAATGGACCAGCAATAGTATTCTAAATTCATTCGGACCAGAACCAAGTCAAATTGATAACACCGTCCCAAAGCTATTATTCGGCAAAAACTTTTGAAGTCAACATTCCTTCTACAACTCTCAGGGAGGATATGCGGCTTTCTTGGATAATGAATCGATTCATATCTACACAGAACAGATCGAAAAACTGATGAAGGGTTGGGTGGAAGTACTCAGAAGGACTAAAATTAAGTCTCTCCTTCCGTCATCGTAAATTACAGATTGCCTTAAACACAAAAGTGTACATTCTCAACAAATTTCATCAAAATCGAAAATTTCTCAGTATTTTTGAAGATACTTAAAAAAATTATTCCAGCGAAAGTTTTCGATAGCAGGTCTACTTTTGCCAGAAATGTGAACAAACCCTCGTGCCTACGCTGCGTCAATGATGATCGAAGTAAAGCCAAGTGCAGATACTCGGGATTTTCCTTTTATATGTATGTATTTGCAGTTCCTTCGTAGCTGTTTTGGAGAACTGGGAAATTATAGCTGATGACTGGTCATAGGAATGAGTATCTTGAATAGATCAAGCTTTGGATTCATGCCAAAAAAAATAACAATCAAACATTGCATTACGATTAGAGAACAAGAAAAAAGTGTGTCGCACACCTTAACTCGGCCTACAACTTTAACCACTTAAGATATTTTCTTCAAATTTTGAATTTAAGGCTTTTTGTAATGCCCAAGAGGACAAAATTGAGCTCCAACAGCTCCAAAAATAATAGTACCTTTTATACAACGGTCAGAAAAATCTTATTAATCTCAAGAACGGCTCCAACGATTTTGATAGAAAAACTCAGTGTGGGGATGGTGTAATTGTTGGTAAGAAAATTACCAAAAATTGTTGTTAAAACTGTTATCTGGCCGAAATTTAACGGTTTTTATGATATTTGATTTTTTCACTATTGGCTCAATCGATTACAATTAATAGATCTATGCTAAAGCCAATTTGAAATATCAATTTTTTTTTCGGAAATTCAATTTTTCAAAACGGGTTGATCTATTTTTTGAACTTACTTACGTAATTAAGGTGGTGGTACAGTCTGAGATGGATCAGGGCCTCAACCAACTTCTTCTAACCGGCTCGGTTTCTAGCTAGCTGTCTTCAGTTTCGCACGCCAAATTGGTTTAGTTCCTCTTCCACTTGTGTGCCCCACCTGTTACGCTGTCTACCTCTACTGCGACATCCAACGGGGTTGGATTCCAAGACTTTGTTTCTGGCCCGGAGCATTAATGTCCATTCGCTCTAGGTGACTCAGCCATCTCAGTCGTTGGCCTTCCACTTTTGTGGCTATGTCGGTTTCGCTGCACAGCTCGTTGTTATATCTTCTTCGCCATTTACATATGCAGACGGGACCAAAAATCACCCGGAGAATTTTCCTCTCACAACAGCCTTAACCGTTCTTATCATTGTTGCTAAGATGGCAACACTGTCAGAAGGACAAAAGAAGGGTTGCCACTTACCGGTTTAAATACAGAAATGTTGCGTATAAATCGAAAACCAGGAGTCGGACGATGACTCGAGAATTGTCGTTGGATTCAGCGCCCTTGAAACCATAGGACCACATTATTGGCAGGAGATTCATGGTAGTAGTTCAAAACTTTTCCTTTTCATTGGAAAGGTTTCAAGGGCGCTGAATCCAACGGCAGTTCTCGGGTCATCGTCTGACCCCTGGTTTTCGATTTATAAGCAATATAAGGGGCGCGCCGTCCCCTGAACATATTTTTCAGATGAGCTGGTGCATACTCCCAATAACCAATTCATAACCAGCATCTTTGAATAAGTCTGCCCCAAGGCCATCCACTCCTACTAGTTTATTGGACTTAAGTTTAGATATAGTTATCTTGCATCGTCAAGCTCGAGTGGCTGGAATTGTTGGCCATCGTCATCGTCCAGGTTGAATGGTGCAATCAGCATGGTAACGAAATTCGGTTCATCGGCGCCAATATACAATTTGCCGAAATGATTTTTCCATCGACTGCGAATCTACAACGATGTTCCCATCATGCTTCCAGGCTTTGGTTCGGGCCTTGTAACCCTGTGAGGTTCTTTCACTTTTTGGTAAATTTTCCGAATTCCATTGCTGCAATGGTATCTCTCTATTTCGCCAATTTCGCGCTTCTCATAGTCTTTCTTTTTCCTTCTTAGAAGCTTGTGCTCCTCTCTCCTCTTCTGCTCATAGAGCTTGCGAGCAGCTCGAATAAACTATAACGACTCTCGAATGAAGAAGAGCCATCTTCCGGATTATACCTGATACAAACCAAGCTATGTAGAGCTTTCGTGAGGGTTAGAACTTTGGTGCTAAATGTTAAAATAAAGGGAAATTAGAGGAAATTTTAGCAATATCCAGAGCTTTTCAAACAAGTATAAAAGGCATTGGTTTGACCGGCAGTGTACACAGTTTGTTTTTAATAGTGAAAGTATAAAATTGGTAGTGTTGAATAATAAATTGTTTGGCAATAAGAAAGTTAAGTGTTTTGATTTGCAAAATAAATAAATGGAAGTTTAAAATAAAGTATTTAGGTTTTATCTATCGTACGATCGTATCTGAGCAAATATTACCACAGATACTAACTAGAGTTACATAGATATCGCATCCAGTACAAATATAAATTACCATTTTTCCATTATTTTGTGATTGCAAGCTCATTTTCTTCTGCCTCAAAAAACCAGTCGGTTGATCGAACAACTGATGACTTATTGTTGACGCTTTGTATTTATGTCTTTGTATGTAAATCTATATTTTTGAATATCAAATATGATCTATAGCTAACACAGTATTGATATAACTGGGACGTAGCTATACGTCCCACGGTGAAAAAACGTAGTTATTTTAATTTGATCTGCGTGCGATATCTATGTAACTATAGTATCTGTGATATTACAGTATATTGTATTTAAGATTGTTCTTTTATTACATTTTTCATTTGAGTTTTATTTAAAATAGTTTTAAAAGAAAGCACTTTCAATTTAATTAAAAAGTAGTTTTTGTAATTTATTCGTTAAAATTACATTCCAATTTTTAAAATTATAGATAATGTAAAATATTACGTGGTGAAACTACTGCACGAGTATTTCATTTGATAATTATTAAAAAAAAACTTCTTATTCTCGTACATTCATTTTTAATTATCAATTTTATCAATTTCCAATTAATTACAAATTTATATTTTAACTCTTTTTCTTCCAAACCAATTGAGGTTAATGATACCATTTCTTTTTTAACACCAACGTTCCCGGTAGATTAATGTTATTTAAATGCGTATTTGCCCAACACATCAATAAAAGCATGCTTACCTAACGCGCACACCTTTATTTCTGAAATCTTAATTATTGTATATATTATCTACATAATATGTAGGTACCTCTTGTGGGCTAAAGCAAAAGGTACATACCTACATACGAACATAATATAAATTGTTATGCAAAAAGTCACGCAAAAGGAAATATTTTAAAATCTAACAGCCTTATTCATTAGAATGCGTTAAACAGATGAATAGTTATGCACTGCATAAGGATTTATGTAGCCACTATGTAACGTTACATAAATCCTTATTCATAAAAAATTTCCCCATCCATTTTAGTTATGCAACGCTTGTGTCAAATAAAGTACCACAAAGAGGAAATCTATTACGTTTTACTTCAACTTCACATAAACAAACATCAGCTGTTTGTGAAAAATCAATAAAAGAAAAATGCTTCCAGTTCGGTCTTTTCAATTTCTATGTCTATAATATTATAATTTTGTAGTTTTCTTGTGTCATTACTCATTATTAGCAAAAATAAATAAAAGTTTCGATAAAAACTCATAGCAATTCCATTCCATTTACTCTCAGTGAATTTTTATTAAAAAAAAAAACAAAACAACGCCCAGTTTTCCTGCTGCGCTGCCGCCACCGGTTGGATTGTTTTTAGTTTCTCTATTTTTGTTTTTTCTATTCTATTTTCATTGTGTTATCTATTGTTTATAGTAGATACGCATTTACATATGTGCATAAATAAAAGAAAATTAGATTTTTGAGAAAATAATCTGTTTTGTTGTTTTATTTCATTATTTCCTTGCTCACATTTTTTATTGGGAAGAATAGGGGTATATGTGCGCATATCAAAATATTTCACTTTTGTGTGTGTTGTGACATTTTGATACTAAAATATCCTTATGTTGCCACTATTCAACCTCCAAACTCGTTTAGCTTATAATGAGTCTATGTAACGTTGCGTAAGTTTTATGAATAAGGTTTTTGCGTTCAGATGCATTATAACGAGTACATAGCACTATGCACAAGCTATGATGCGTTTATGAATAAGGCTGTAAATCTTTGTTAAAATTCTTCTTCTTTTTTAAATTTTCCGAGAAAAAAAAGAAGCTTTTATTTGGCTTACTTAAAATAACCAAAGTTTGGGTGGAATTCATTCATTCAAAAAGATTTTAACTTGACTTCATAACCCATTATCTTTTAAAACCTGGAAATTCATTAATATAAATTCCTATGAGAATGTAGGTATGTAGGTATGTATATGTATATTGTACAAGGAACAAGGAATAAGGACTATCAGTATAACAGATACAAAAAATAAAAATACCAACTATAACAAACCACTATCTAAGTGGAACCCCAAGACTTAATTGGCAAAGGACCTATGTTTTAATAAAGCCGAACAAGCACCAGTATAGGTATACTTAAAAGTAGATATAGAATCAAAAAACCTTCAGAACATGCAAATACTTCCCAACTCATGGACAAGGATAACTTTTAAAATAGCAAAGGACTTTGCTTGTTTTTCATCTCATCTCAACGTAACATCGCATCCTCGTCGACGTCGTTGGCGCGTCGCGTGGGTCGTCCGTCGGCGTCGTTGTTGTCTTTCTCTCGAACATAATAACTTGGGTCAGTTTTCAATTCTAGTGCTTTGGAGTTTTAATTCTTATTCGTCAGATAACTGCGCGTTATTGTATCATATTTTTTGCTGAATTGTACAGCTGAATGAAAATGTAAATGAAAAGGGTGGAATTATTTAAAATTAAAATAACTCTACACAGAGCAATGATGCAGTGGTGGATTAGGGAGTGAATAGCCTTTTAGAATTTTTACGGTAATAACCATTTTGTTCACTCTCATATAATTTCCATTTTTAATGATGAATTAAAATTTCAATGAAGAATACCTACAAACAAAATGGCGTTTACAGAATAAAAGCAAATAAATAAGTTTAGGTATTCAGGGAGTAAGTAGGTATAGGTTCCTGTTTGAGTGACTTATATACGCTACAAAAATCTTAATTTTTACGGATAAGCATTCTCACATTTCCCCTTTCTTTCCCTTGGGAACCATTTTTACTAAACTCATATGATAGAAATTGAAAGTATACACAGTTCAATTTATATAACTTGCTGTAAGTTTAGGAAATTTCAATTTTATATTTTCCAACTTATTTGTCCGCCCTCAAGAAATGTTTCAACTTATCTAGTGGCATTCAACATTGACTTAATTATAAATCCGCTACTATACGTTGTTGCAGGAGATGTTTTCCAACAAAAGTACCTAGAAGAAGAAACCAAAATACAACATTCCTGTTGTACATAGTTATCTTTCCCGATTTTAATATCTTTCGTATAAATAATTTGACCTATTTCTATGCATAACAGACAGAATAAGCTTAAGCGCTTGTGATATGTACACGGAGAGAATTGAAAAATCACCAATTGCAAAATTTTGAGTTGCAATTTGCAAAACATGTTTTATTCGTAAATTATGGCGTTTTTATGCCAGATTGATACAAAATTGGTAATTTTACATTAAAATCATAGCAAACTACACAATTTATCTCATCAAGGTTTACAATTAAAATCCATGATCCAAGCGTGCATTGTTCATAGTAAAAAACAACTTTTTTGGCGTAATTTATTCTCCAAAATGATGATTTCACGAAAGCATCAACTTAAATGTTGATTTGCGATCACTTTTTAGTAATTTATATTGCACAGTCACTGATTTGCAAGCCAACAAATATTTTTTTTTAGCAAATCATGTTTTTTGTGTCGCAATTTGAAACTCTATTAGAATTGTTGCAAATCACAAAATGTTTTTTTCACAAATTACGACTTTCTTATCGCAATTTACTTCTCCAGGAAATAAAGCACCACAACATGGCATGTATCTACTTCTTAATTTCTGACGCCAGTCTTCTGTATTGCGAATTAGTCTAGTGGTTGCGTGCTCGCTCAGTAACTGGAGGGATGCGAGTTCAAATCCAAGTTGAGGAAAGCAAAGTATTTATTTCAATTAAATAAATTTAAATGTGTCTACCATCAAAATGAAGGGTAGAGCAGGATTGCGCTCTTTCAAGTGGAAAATCACGAAATTAAATTGGTGATCACCTTTTTTGCAAATATACAACTGAGTAATATTTGGATCAAATTGCGATTTGTTGGTGGCAGTTTTTGTTTTCTCTCGATTTAATAATTGATGCTTAAGAGCTTTGGTTCATGATTTTTAAGTATCAATATCTTCATTTTGCTTTAATTTGCAAATTGCAAACAAATAGTCGTAAATTACTAAATCCTGATCCAAGGTATAAACCGGGATTCATTTTTCGTGGTTTGCAGCTCATTTTTCTTGATCTGATCCAAGAATTCTTTCCGTGTAAAAATAAAAATAAGAAATAAAAACAAAAATATGATAAAATTAGCCAGTCTTTCATGTAATGCGTATTATTTTCTTGTGGAAATCTACTTTTAGAATTTTACAATTAAAATCGAATCGCCAGCTTAATTAAGTCTATGCATAAGTATTTTTGTTTGTTACGATTATTAGAGCCAGTTATAAAGTTAACACCCGCACCTAGTTTGTACATTCATTTATAGAACTTTTTTGAGTGCATAATGCTTCTGTTTTGTGATAGATAATAAGATCAAAGAATATTAATAATGAATGATAAAACGTTAGTAATTCATTTCCTTCCAAAACCATAATCTTTTTACATTGTTGTTTTCCTATTTTCTTCATGAATAGATGTGAATGGAACGAAAATACATCTATGCAACGACGAACTGACATTTTTTTGCTTAGATGTGTGCGTTTTTTTTTCAAAGATTCATAAATAGGCACCAATAAATAAATAAATTGGGTGGCGCATGTTGTTGGCAGGAATGGAGGGGACCTACAGTTTTTTCCGAGTCCGAACGACTAAATGAGAAGCACTTTTTCATGACAAGTATAATCTTGGAGGACTTGTCAGTTCCTCGCAAGAGGCAGTTCTAGTACGGGGTAATTAGATTTCATTATATGGAGCTCTGAGAAATAATTCAAACATGCAGTTTGACTTTGATATTCAAAAGGGTATTAGTACACGAGCCGAAAACCACATTTTTCACAATTGCACTTAGAGTCATTTGGCCGCCATTTTGTTTTTAACGGCTTTTTTTGTTATCAGACGTAACTCACGTATTTTTGACGCTACGAAAAAAAATTGTGAGACAAACTTGTAGAAAATTTAATTCTCTACAAAATATGTTAAGTAACTTTTTTCGATAAGTGCTTTATTTAAAAAGTTATACTGCATTTTCTTAAAAAAAGTAGGGGTTGATTTTGGTAAATTCATCATATCTTATTTTTTTGTTCAAAAAAAAAAAAAAAATCGAAATAAAAGTTATAGTCCCTTCAATTATCTATATTTTTTGCCTTCACAGTTTTGTTATACGGCTTACAGTTCTCGCCCTGTAGCGCATATTAATAGTAGAGAACTGTATAGAATCATATATTTTTAACTACTTGACTTTTGCTGGTAAATAGAAACCTCGAGGATCGAAAGCAAATTAGTACTCGAGCCGAAAACATAATTATTCACAACTGCCCGTAGAGTCATTTAGCCACCATTTTGTTTTTAAGGTTTTTATATCTTCGCAACTAACTCACTTTTTATTTATGCCAGACAAAAAAGTTGTAGAACAAACTTGTAGAACATTTAATTTCCTACAAAATGTTTCTTGTAACTTTTTTCGATAAGTACTTTTTTTAAATTGTACTACATTTTGTTAAAAAAAGAGTATCTTTTCAATTTATTTTTTATAAAAAAATAAATGTCGAAATAAAAGTTGTAGGTAGACCTTTCAATTACATATCTATATTTTTTGCCTCAATATTTTTTTCTTATGCGGTATACCTTATGATATGATTTGTTAATAGTTTAAATTATTTGCGTATAGTTTAACTATATTTCCGAATTGTAAAATTAACTAATATCGCACTCTAATTGAGAAATTACTTCAGAACTTTTGTGGGAAATTACATAGAAATTCCCAAATTAATATCTTAAATTTCTTAAATAATGCTAATTTTATGTTAGATAAATTTAAGATAATTTTATCGACTGGGTTTAAATCGATGTAACTTCAAAACGGCTGTATTTACGATAAAACATAGCAAGACCTTTTGTGTAGAAAGTTCAATTTTCTATAAGAAAAACGTGAGTAGTTAGTTTAAATACTTGTGATTATGCATAAAGTTATACAATTCCAAATACAAACAGGAGTTTTCTCCCATACAAATCGTATGGGAAACGGAAATCTGCGACGCGGCATGTCTAAACATGATTTTTAAGAGCCCAAAATTTCACAGATATCTTTTTTCGCATAACTGTTTGAGCCTGTTTGGAAGAAAACAGATTCTATTTCTCCGTTGTTCGCTCGTTTTTGTAGTGAAAAACTCCATGTTGAGGGTGGGGTGGAAGAGAGTTATATCGTCAATTATTTGTTTGAGTATAGCCAATTATGATACGAATAAAACAAACAAAAATTATAACAAAAATAAAACATCCAATCCTGTACGGATTTCTTGAATATACATAATATATGCGCTACAGAAGTATGCCGCATAAGAAGAAAATATTGAGGCAAAAAATTTAGATAATTGAAAGGTCTACCTACAACTTTTATTTCGACATTTATTTTTTTATGATAAATTGTTGAATAAAACACAACATCCCTGTTCAAAATAATGTATACCACTTAAAACTAAGTTTTTGTTATCATTGTCATATTTTTTATGTCATATCTAACCTGAAATGTAACATACTGAATTTCTATCTTTTTTTAATAAATTGAAGTCATCGAGAAAGGTTGTAATCCATTTATTTCTAACGGTTCATTTATAACTTCTACCATAAATTGAAAAGATACCCTTTCTTTAAAAAAATACAGTACAATTTTAAAAAATTATTATTATTATTATTATTATTATTAAACTTTATTGACACATAATAAATTACAATATCAATAATTGCTAATAGACCAAGAGCCGACAGTAAATTTTGGGAGTGGAGGTATAACCAAAATCGGGGTATGAGGGATTATAGGTACATGTATCGTGATATGGAATATGAAAGTCTGGCAGTTTTTTTTCTCAGCCTTTGGTGGGGGTGGGGGTTTAAAAACCGCTTGATTTCCCTTTTATATGGTAGGGTCATTAACACTTCAATGCACTTTTAAAAAATAGGATATGATGCTCTGTCATTTTCCTTAAGTCTCAAGATTTTTATCTTGGTGATCCGATAAATAGAACCCATGATTTAACCTTTTTAAGCAAACCTTATTTGCGTTTTTGTGGAGACTTTATTTGTTGATTTTTTTTTTGCTGAAAATCTCCAAGAAAGGGATGATAAGGTTCACTTAAAATGGTTATATTTTGAGTTCTATTAATCGGACCGTCAAGGTTGTGGTGTTTATACTTAGAAAAAATTACGGAATCATATCCAATTTTCTTAAAAATGAATTACAAAGGTTAATACCCCCAAAATAAATCAGGGGATCTAGCACTTTTTAATCCTCCACCCCTCCCAAAGGCTGAAAACAAATCCTGCCAGACTTTGGTATTTGATATCAAGATACATGTACCTATAATCCCTCATACTCCGATTTTGGTTATACCTCCACTCCCAAAATTTGCTGTCGGCTCTTAGACTATAAGGTTAAGCACTAGCTACCAGGAGCCTTTGGCTAGATACAATTATTATAAATTAAATAAATAGTTCTAGTTCAAGTATAATTTCGTTAATACATAGGTATATCCTATTTGAGATAACCGTTAGAAGTTCTTGAAGAGATTGACCGGAAATATTTAAAGAGATTGCCTTGATGATTTCGCACTGAAGCATGTGGGAAATTAAATGTTCTACAAGTTTGTTCTACAACTTTTTTGTCTGGCATAAATAAAAAGTGAGTTAGTTGCGAAGATATAAAAACCTTAAAAACAAAATGGTGGCTAAATGACTCTACGGGCAGTTGTGAATAATTATGTTTTCGGCTCGAGTACTAATTTGCTTTCGATCCTCGAGGTTTCTATTTACCAGCAAAAGTCAAGTAGTTAAAAATATATGATTCTATACAGTTCTCTACTATTAATATGCGCTACAGGGCGAGAACCGTAAGCCGTATAACAAAACTGTCAAGGCAAAAAATATAGATAATTGAAGGGACTATAACTTTTATTTCGATTTTTTTTTTTTTTTTGAACAAAAAAATAAGATATGATGAATTTACCAAAATCAACCCCTACTTTTTTTAAGAAAATGCAGTATAACTTTTTAAATAAAGCACTTATCGAAAAAAGTTACTTAACATATTTTGTAGACAATTAAATTTTCTACAAGTTTGTCTCACAATTTTTTTCGTAGCGTCAAAAATACGTGAGTTACGTCTGATAACAAAAAAAAGCCGTTAAAAACAAAATGGCGGCCAAATGACTCTAGGTGCAATTGTGAAAAATGTGGTTTTCGGCTCGTGTACTAATACCCTTTTTAATATCAGAGTCAAACTGCATGTTTGAATTATTTCCCAGCAAAAGTCTAACTACCCCGTACTATTCCTCGGATAAAACATTTCTGTTTTTAGGTGGTACGGCTGGGAATCGAACCCACACCTTCGGCATGATAGTCCAAAGCAACAAAAAATGGGCACCATTGGCCCCCTTTAGGTATTTCTCCGTATATAACGCCCGTAAAATTTACCAAAGTGGGACGTAGCTTGTGATGTTTTATTATATAGGGTGATTTTTTAAGAGGTTTAGAACTCTTAAAAAAAAAAAAACACAAAAAATTCGAAAAAATGAATGAAATATTTATTTGAATCGATAGTTTGAACCTTGCAATTTAATGTTTAAAGATAATTTCATGCAAATGTTGACCGCGGCTGCGTCTCAGGTAGCCCATCCGCTGAGTCCAATTTTGGCATACTCTTTCACACATATCGGCCGGTATCTCACGAATGAATGCATGGATGTTGGCTTCCAGTGCGTCAATCGAAGCGGGCTTGTCCCTATAGACATTAGCCTTGACATACCCCCACAAAAAATAATCTAATGGTGTCAAATCGCACGATCTAGGCGGCCAATTGACCGGCCCGAAACGTGAAATTAACTGTTCACCAAACTCGCCTCGCAATTTCGCCATTGTTTCGCGTGCTGTGTGGCATGTGGCACCGTCTTGTTGAAACCACATATCATGCAAGTCAAGAACTTCCATTTCGGGCAAAAAAAAGTTTGTTATCATCGCTCGGTAGCGTTCACCATTGACAGTAACGCTGCGATTCGCATCATCTTTGAAGAAATATGGCCCAATAATGCCGCCGGCCCATAAACCGCACCAAACAGTGGCTTTTTCGGGATGCATTGGTAGCTGTTGCAATGCTTCTGGCTGATCTTCACTCCAAATGCGGCAATTATGCTTATTTACGTACCCATTCAACCAAAAATGAGCCTCATCGCTGAACACAATTTTTTTGGAAGCAGCGCGCGATGAACATTTCGAACCGAGCACGAATTTTGATAGTAAAATTCAATAATTTGCAAGCGTTGTTCATTTGTAAGACGATCCATGGTTAAATTGCAAACCAAACTGAAGCTGTTTGACAGTGACACAAGGTACTAAACACACGTCAGCTGTCAAAACCAGTGTTGCCAAAACCAAACCAGCTAAAAAATCACCCGTTAGAAGCTGAGATATGCTCGTAGTCCAGGATTTTCCCGAAAAAAGCAAATAAAACTTGGGTTAAAAAAGAAAGAACTCGAAAAGATCACCAGTTTTTTAAATCATATGCAATAGTAACAGAGTTTCGAAAAACAAAAGTTTCGAAAAACAAAAGTTTCGAAAGGGCAAAGTTTCAAAAAGATCAAGTTTCGAAAAACCAAGCTTCAAAATACGAAGTGACGAAAGGAGAAAATTTCGAAAAGACCAAGTTTCTGAAGAGAGTGTCGAAGGACAAAGTTTCGAAAAAGTAGGTAAGTAAGTAATTAATTTATTGATTCGGTTTTCTGATACAAAACTAATTTTAAAATATGAATTTTACAGCTATGGAATTGCCGTCAGCTCGGTTAGCAAATTAAGTGGAATTTGTGTTTTATTTTTATAATTTTAATGTATGTATAACAAAAAGAGAACTAAGCAAATTCGGTTATAAGTAACATCCTATATATATGTATAAATGTTTTTCAAAAAAAGATATGTATAGTGATTTCCAATTTGAATTATTAAGCATTGATATTGTTTCCTGCAGTGTCATAGATTTCTTTCCGAAGAATGTATTTCGATGTGGAGAGAAAATGGGGCATATACCTATATAGTACAGGTAAAATAGTACGAAAAATCTTTCGAATAAAAAAAAAAATTAGTACAATCATGAAACTTGGTGAAAACGTCTTATGCATTATGAGAACGAAAAATCAAAAGAGTCTATAAAAATATTTTGAATGGAAGGGTGTGTTTTGACGGGGAGAGGAGGGGAAGTTGTGGTGTATCAAACAGAAAAATTAACTTTGGTGCAACATTAGCATATGACACATGTTTTTAAGGTAGTTTTAAATGCTGAATCAAATGACACCAAAACCAAGTCGATACGGCCTCCGTGAAAAAAAGTTACTGTCATTTTTATGTAAGGATGACTATATTTTCAGTATAAAAGTAAAATATTACCGAAGACCAGTTGAAAATAATGGTCTGTCGATGAAACTTGGCATCAATGGTTCATTTGTCATGAAAATTAATAATAAGAAGAGTCTATAAAAATATTTGTGGTTAAAGGGTGTTTTTTTGGTGAGTTGGGGTAGTGGTGCCATATTGCCATAAAACCTGTGACAAAAATGGTACCCCCATGAGATTTTGTTAAAATGTGCTATTAACTTATAGAATGAAGAATCAAAAGAGTCTATAGAAATATTTTGCGTGGAAGGGTGTATTTTTTGAAGATAGGGGGAAGTGTGTGGTTATTTTTCAAAAAAAAAATGGAAAAGGATGGTAACCCTCAAGAAACTTGGTAAAAGTGTTTCATTTACTGCGAGAATGAAGAATTTACGTAGTTTACAAAAATATCAAGGAAGAAAGAGTGTTTTTGTGGGCTTGGGTAAAGGGTGTTATTTGTTTTTGGAAACAATTTTAGTTTTTGGAAAAAGTTTTATACATTCCTTCACCCATAGAAAACATCCTTCTACCATATAGATATTTTTATAGACTCTTTTTATTCTTTATTATGGTAGTTCATACCACATTTTTATAAAGTTTCATGAGGGTACCATTTTTGTAATAGGTTCTATGGCAATAATCCCACCATAACCCCAACACTGACTAAAACCCTCAATAAAACACCCTTTAACCACAGATATTTGTATAGACTCTTCTTATTATTGCTTTTCATGATAAATGAACCATTTATGCCAGGTTTTATCGACGGACCACCATTTTCAACTAGTTTTCGATGATATCTGACTTTAATACTGAAAATATACTCATCCTAACACAAAAATTACAATAACTTTTTTCACGGAGGTCGTATCGACATGGTTTTGGTGTCATTTGATTCAGCATTTAAAACTACTTTGAAAACATGTGTCATATGCTTAGGTTGCACCAAAGTTTATCTTTCCGTTTGATACACCACAACTTACGCCCCTCCCACTCTCAAAAAAACACTCTTCCATATGAAATATTTTTATAGACTCTTTTGATTCTTCATTCTCATAGTACATGAAACGTTTTCACCAAGTTTCATGGTGGTACCAATTTTTTTGTTTTATTTATCCTATTTTACCTTATGAAGTGAAAACAGTCTTCTTTGGCTTTTAAGTTACACAAAGAATAAAACTGGTTAAAACTGAAGTCTGAAGTAGTCTGCTATCTGAACAACGCGCCTCTTCTATAAATGTATCACGTACAGAATCTTCATGAGCTTGTATTACCTTATAAAGCTTATCTTTCAGATAGCTCACATTATGGGGATCCAACGTAATCATTTCACCGCAAGCGTTTCCTAAAATTTTTCACTTTGACACCCACCAGTCCTCGTCTCTCAATTCATAATGTGCCATTCGTTTGGTCAGTCAGCTATCGTGAAGAGATAACACCTTGACAATTTAATCAGCCTGTGACTTAAGAGTGCTCGTGAATAGTTTTGGGAGTCCCGTCTCAATGTATAAAGCGTAGTTCGGTGTATTTAAAGGTAAATTAAAAAGTTTCTTAAGAAATCTTCTATGAAACTTTTTTAGCGTCTCGTATTCGTCAATTCCCCATACCTGGGCAGCGTAGCAAAGCGAACTCTTAACAACTGCATCAAATATCTTATATTTCGCTGATAGCATTATACGTTGGTTTGAGAATACGTTTCTCCAAGACAAAGGACAATCGGCAAAAATGTATGGTAGGTGGTCTAGGAACCAATAAAAACGAGACGTATGTCGTTGGAAAGGTATTTTCATGCCCTACAATAGTCACTATGGCAGCTCATTTCAAATCACTGTGTGAAAAAAGTTATTCGCTAACCTAGGTTTTGTTTTAGTGCATTTTAGTGTGGAAAAAATGTATACAAACTTGTCTAACCAATACCAATAAGATGTATATCGTTGAAAAGATATTTTCATGAACAGTAATAGTTACTCTAACAACTTTTATAAAATCACTGTGTGGAAAAAGTTATTCGCTGTTTTAGGGAATTTTGGTACATATAAAATTAATGGAGCATGGGTAATAATTAGCGAATAACTTTTTTCACACAGTGACTTGAAAAAAGCTGCCTCACTGACTATTGTAGTGCATAAAGTTACCTTTCCAACGACATGCGTCCCGTTGTTATTGGTGGAAGTTGCACTCACGCTTTTTTGCCCATACTAGAAAATAACAGTTTTTTCACACTAAAACGAACCACACTATTTCATTAGTTTACGAATAACTTTCTTCACACATTGATTTGAATTGAACTGCTATGGAAGATATTGTTGGTAATGCAAATACCTTTCCAATGACATATATATTGTCGTTATTGGTTAGATCAGTTTTCATAAACTTTGCCCATACTAAATATATTTTATTCGTACTAGAATGCACCAGAACACAATTCTGTTTAGCGAATAACTTTTTTCACACAGCGATTTGAAGTAAGCTTCCATAGTAACTATTGTAGTACATAAAAATACCTTTCCAACGACATATGTCTCGTCGTTATTGGTCTTGTAGACCGTTTTGTCCTATTCTCCTTTAATAAGCTTTGTGAGTTTTAGCTTTAATAGTAATGTGGTTGTTGAAAACTGCGGTATTATTAAGAATCACTCCCAGGTATCTCTACTCATTAACTAGCTCTAAGGGATTTCCATTGAATGACCATTTGTATGTCGCTTGATTCCGGACAGATCTGGAAAACACCATTATTTTCGATTTGTCAGCATTTATGACAAGACCCCATTTTCTGCAATAATCTACTGCTAGACGATTTATCATCAGTTGGAGATTATCTGGGGACTCGGATAGTATCACCAGATCATCAGCATATAAAAGAACATTTAAGGTCAAATCAGCTATTCGGTTTCCCCAGGTAGGTTGGTTTCAACATCATTAATAAAAAGTGCAAACAACAGAGCGCTTAGTAGACATCCTTGTTTAACACCGGTGTCAGTTTCAAACCATTTAGAATATGTTGATCCATCCCAGACAGCTGCTCTCGATTCTGCATACATTTCCTTTACCAAGCGGATAAACTTTGTAGATATTCCTACTTGTGAGAGTTTGTAGAAGAGTGCATTACGATTCACAAGATCAAAAGTGGATTTAAAATCGACGAAGAACTTTTTTGTTAAACTTAACTTTTTTGTTTCTTGCTTGGAGTGCCTTAACTATGGAGGTAAGTGTAAAAATATGGCCTTTAGTTGAGAAGTTTTTTCTAAATCCAGCCTGGCATTTAGAGAGAATATTGTTGACTTCCACCCATGTTTCCAGTCTGCTGACAAGTAGTATACCACAAAATATTTTTGAAAAGACGTTCATAAACGAAATTCCTCTGTAGTTTTCAACATTATCAATATCTCCTTTTTCGTGGATAGGGAACATCACTGATCTTTTAAATGATGAAGGGACATCTTCTTTAAAAATGCTTCGTTGAAGAAATTTGTAAGTTGAATTATAAATGTTGGTGTGGCGTTATCCCACCCCATCCCCTCCAGGAGCTTTTTAATTTTTTGCTTTATGAATACAGCCTGCACTTCAGTTAGGGTGATATCGCAATCCAATATCTCGTCAAAGACTAGAGGTTGAGCATACAAGAATTTCAGATCTGTTTTTTCTTGTAAAACATTTTTAAAGTGGTTGGAAAGATCATTAGCAGATACTCCTAACCCCATCTTGAGGTTTAATCCATTTATTTCTCTTCTCACTTTCCAAAACTCTTTTGAGGTTTTTGATTTTCCAAGAATGTAAGCTTGGTGGTTTTCAAATTCGGTTTTCTTTTTCAAACATAGATTTTTGTAGAGTGTGTTTGCTTCACTATAACTATTTTTCAAGATTTCGCAGTTGGAGTTCCGGAGTGCATTCAGAAGGGCGAGGGACTTTTTTCTTGCTTTCATGCACTCATTGTCAAACCATTTTTGTTTGAAGATATTGCATATTTTTGATGGTGCTCTTGGTACGGAATCTCTTATACAAGTTACAAGTTGGTTTGCACGTTCATCCACTGAGACATTCGTCACATTTACGACGGAAAGGTTTACGTCCAGCTTGTTTTGGTAGATCAATAAGTCATTCTGTTTCCATTTAAGCTGTGGAATAAGTTCGAGATTTCTTTCAGTTGAAATTACTTCTTCTGACCATTCAACTACAAGTGGCATGTGGTCCGAAAAGTTCTTGCTTTGTACCTTTAATTTTCTTATAAGATCAGTCGATTACTGATTTACCTTGGCCTCCTATAAATGTAGCCTTCAGAATCTCCATTAGTGTAGCCTATTAGAATTATGCAATTGTACACCTGCAACACTTCAATAAGACTGGTACCATTTCGATTGCATACACTAACCTTGGAATTTCTAGAACTGTGGTTCATCGCTGAGTTATTTGTGTTGCGGATTGAAGTAACTTGTAAGTTGTTCGAATTTTCGAAAAAAAAAAAGTTTCAAAATCCTCGGAACTTCGTTGTTCCTTAAGCGATTTCAACGATATTGGCAAAGGTAACGCTAACGTGCAGGGGGACCGAATGGATGCCGGGATAAGCAGACAACCCAGCTTTGCTGGTCAGGGCACAAACTTGTCCTTGGGATGGTTAAAAGCCCCCTTAAGACGGATGAACTGCAGGTGGCGGTCAACGGCATGATAGTTTGGTGACGGAGGAGTGTTTTTGTTAAAAGGCCAACGGCAGCAGCAGGTAGCGTCTGTAACCCATATTGGGCGGCTACAAAAGGCGTCTGTTTTCCCATAGTGGGCGGCCTCGAGCAGTTATGTGTTTGACCATACAAAAGGCGGGTGTGCCTGTCAAATCTGAGCTTATGTATGTTATTAATCGTATCTCGGAAGACACCATGGTGGAAGGATATATGCTATTACATGAAATATGACAACAATTGGAAATGAGTCCCCAAGAGGTAACCATTTTATGGAGAATCCTTCTGCAGCTTCGGCTGCTGTAAACCGCACATCGGATTTGGGGGTGCGGCATCTTTCGTGTACCAGCGTCAATCAAGACGCCATAACAATAAATGAATCGTTAACAAATAGAAGAAGTCTTTTAAGAAGAGCAAATGATACTTTTGGCTACCGCATACGTACGAAAATCGGAGCATGGAACGTTCGATCCTTGTACGGCGAAGGTAGATACGAGCAGGTTGAGCGTGAAATGCTTCGCCTAAAGATCAGTATCCTGGGCATAAGCGAAACTAAGTGGAGAGGAAGAGCTGAATACAGATCAGATACTGGACAGACGAGAATACTGTATTCCGGGGAAGATGAAAGAGAGGGTGGCCAAAGACTGCATGGTGTCGGAATTATGTTGAACGAAGAAGCGAGGTGTAGTTTGATCTCCTGGGCGCCCATTTCTGCGAGATTAATGACAGCAAGGTTTCGTTCAAAAATTCGTAACGTCACAATTATTCAATGCTACGTCCCCACAAATGAAGCGACCGACGAAGACAAAACTGCGTTCTACACTCATCTTAACTTGGTTTACAGTAGTGTTCCGAGAGCCGACATCATAGTCGTTATGGGAGATCTTAATACCCAAGTCGGCTCAGATAATTACGGACTGGAACACGTGATGGGAAGAAATGGCTTGGGGTCACGGAATGTAAATGGTGACTTGCTTGTCGACTTTTGTAACACGAATCGTCTTGTGATAGGTGGAACTGTATTTAAGCATATGACGTGCAACAAAATTACCTGGGCGCATCCGGATAAATAAATAAAAAAAATAAATTGGGTGGCGCAACAGCTCATGGAGAACCAGGGCCTAGTGGCTTACAACTCACAACCATTCCTGTGTGCGTGTTGTTGGCAGGAATGGAGGGGACCTACAGTTTTTTGCCGAGTCCGAACGGCTAAATGAGAAGCACTTTTTTCATGACAAGTATACTCTTGGAGGATTTGTCAGTTCCTCGCAAGAGGCAGTACCTCGAATAAAACATTTCTGTTTAGGTGGCACGGCTGGGAATCGAACCCACACCTTCGGCATGACAGTCCTACGCACTAAACATCAAGCCACGAGGTTTGGCCATCCGGGTGCATCTGGATGGCCAAACCGAAAACCAAATTGATCATATCATGATTCAGCAGCCATGGAGGAAGTCAATGTGTGATGTCCGTTTGGTTCTGTTCTAATGAGTCTCCAACTACGAACCGCTGCCGTAAAAAAACCAGCGCTGGATGCAGCAAGGAGCTCAAAATTCATTACTAATGCTTTAAGTGACCCCAACATATGTCGAAACTATGTCACCACCCTTAACGACAGAGCCTCGTCATTAAACGGAATCCAGCATTCAATAATTGATGAGATGTGGGGTGAAATTAAAAGTTTTTTTTTATGGAGGCTGGATCCGAAACTGTACCCAAGCGAACGAGACGTAGAGACTCTTGGATATCCCAAGACACCTGGGATAAGATCGAACTTCGCAAATCTTTGAAAATCCAAATAAATGCCGAAGCAGATGTTCAACGAAAGGCTGACTTGCGAAGAGAGTACCGCATTGCACATAAGATGGTCTATCGCTGTGTGAGACGTGACAAGAGGGTGAGGTTAGATGGACTCGCAGATAATGCGGAAATCGCTGCCGGAAGAGGAGATATCCGGGAATTGTACCAAAAAGCCAAAGATGTGATCGGGAAAAAAAGCAACACCAATCATCCTATGATGTATGTGGATGGCACACTTTTGGTATCAATTGAGGATCAGCTTCGTAGATGGAAGGGACCATTTTTGTGCCCTGCTAAATAAGAATTCAGTTGAGCAGAGTGCTGAAGTGCCCCAACTAAACGAGATGCCCATAGGTCCTATAAGGGTACTGACATCGAACCCCCGTCAGAATCGGAAATCCTTACATCAATAAATCTACTCAAAAACAACAAAACAGCTGGACGGGACGGAATACCAGCTGAATTCCTGAAAGCCGATCCCGTAACAGCGGCTATAGTATTTTACATCCGTTGATACAAAGCATTTGGGAAAACGAAAGCTATCTCAGGGAATGGAAGGTTGGTGTGGTTGTTAAGTTGCCAAAGAAAGGTGATCTTAAGAATTGCAACAATTGGCGTGGTATCACCGTTTGGTCCGTTTTCCCAAAACTAATGGCTTTTGAGAAGGACTTTGATCAAGTTAACCGAGAATGTATATGGAAATCGTTGCTTGGTAGAGGAATTGCGCCAAAAATTGTTGCCATTATTAAAGAGTTCTACAAAAACGCACTTTGTTTTGTTTAACACAATGGGCAGCTATCTGACTCCTTCGTAGTGCAACAGGGTGTGAGACAAGGGGATGTTCTATCGCCAATTCTCTACCTGATTTTGATGGACGAACGTATTGACGGCCAGTGTTGGTACAGCTGAGCGACAGTGCATTCAATGGAGACCGTTCGAAAGGCTCAGTCATTTAGACTATGCCGATGACTAATGTCTACTGGAAAATAACATCAGTGGGCTGAATGGGATGTGCCAAACACTGCAAGTGAAGGGAGAGTCGAGTGGTCTAAGAATAAATAGAAAAAAAGACAAAAAAAATGCTCACAGGCCGCTCCACACAGCAGCGTATTATCCTGCTCCTGCAGGAGACGCTAGTTGAAGAAGTGGAACAGTTTAACTACCTTGGAAGTATTATTTCAGCAAATGGTGGTATTGATCTGGAAGTTCAAAGTTGAATAAATAAAGCTCACGCAGCCTTCGGATCTCTGTCTCATATTGGGAAATCCAGTCAAATCTCCGTACACACTAAGTTGAAATTCTTCAATTCCACGAACTAGTATTTCAAAGGAAATTGCAAGCTTTTGTGAATAGCTGTCTGCGCCATAATTCTAAAATGGAATGGCAATGGATTGGTCACACACTGAAGAAACCAAACGATGAAATTGCAAGGCAGTCCTTTGAATGGAATCCTCAGGGTGCTAGTGGGTTGGAAGGGCAAGAACAACAAGGAAATCAACAGTTCCAGCAGAAGTAGACTACCAGAGAAAGACGTAGCCAAAGTTAAAATATCTAGCTGCATACTGTGAAGGATGGAAACGATTTGTTGGAGCCCTATGCCCGGTTACCGGACTTGATGATGATGATAAGAGTATTATCGAAACAACTCCAAACTATGACAGAAATTTAATATTCAATGATCAATGGTTGAAACTTGATGAATTTAACTAGCAAGCTTTCTCTTAATTACTTAGTTACTCTCAATTGAAAATGTATACAAATTTGACCACTGAACTAAACAATATGCTTTTTTTTCGCAAACGCAAAACAATTTCTTTTTTTGGCATAACTAATAAGCAAATCCCAACTAACAATTTAACTTGTATTAGGTCCGATTTTTAAAATCTGATAAGCTATAGCTCACATAGAACTAATATAAGGCTTTTTTATACAATTCACCCATTTTCCAATATTTATTTTTGTTAATAGCCTGTTTAATGCCTTTTAAAATGAAATTGGCAAGTTATACATAGGGCTTGTATGCTTAAGTATAAAAGCCTTGTTTAAGGCCTGCCCAAGTTGTTTTGCCCTTAGTTATCAAAACAATTCGTATACGGCTTTCTTAAATAAGCTTGCTATACAACACACAGCAGCAAGATTTGACATTTCTCTGGAGTTGAAAATATTTTGCAGCGTGTCTGGTCTAATATTCTAAAGTGTTCGTCATTCATTTGAAAAGATTAAAAACAAATATATTATTAAAAAATCTAATTGTCAAAAAATAGTGAATAATTAATAAGAAGTTATCAAAATAGCAATGAATTTCAAGTGCCCAAAGTCGTTCAACACTATGAAGCGCGCGCTTGCCGATGTGTTCCTCGATTGATGTGTTCCTTGATAGAATTTGTTTTTTTTTTTCTTAACTTTAACTAATGCATAAATATTTTTGTTTATTTTTGCAATTTTTCTCGTAAATATATTTGTTTTTAATCTAACAAAAAAATGAATGCACTTTTGAATGCTTGTTCTGAATTTATATGCGCATTGGTTTGTTTGCCTCAAATCTAGTGACAAATGGCACACACAATCCCAAAAAAAAAAACATTTAATTTTTACAAATTCCATCCAACCAAAAAATCGTTCTTAAATGGTTGTAAGGATTCCTGTATTAAATCACTTAAACTTCTATGCTTAGTTTTTCTGATTATCAATCAACAAGAAATTTGTTATACGTTATTATGTTTTTGTTTGGAAAGATAAAATAAAATTTTTAAAGCAAACTTATTGAAATTATTGCCTTTTTTGGTGAGCTATTTAGTTTTGTTTGTGACAGCTGTATCCCTCCGTGAGGAAATATATAGTTTTTATAAAATGTTAGTAACAAACTTAATCAAATGATTGTCTTCTTTGGTGAGCTATTTTGTTTGGCTTGTGACAGCTGTGTTGCTGTGTACCTCCTTAAGGAAATGTATAGTTTTTATAAAACGTTTGTGACTAACTTAATGAAATTAGTGTCTCATTTCGTGAGCTATTTCGTATGGGTTGGGACAGCTGTGCACATCTATGACGAAATATATAGTTTTTATAAAATGTTAGTAGCAAACTTATTGAAATGATTACCTTCTTCAGTAAGCTATCCTACCAGCGTACACATAAATACACCATCGAGTCGCACGTACCTACTTGCTGTTATAATTAAGTTTTTTCCTTAACGAGAAAATTTATTTTACAAATTGTGATTTTATAGAAATAGAAGTATTAAGTGTGATTTTTTAAAAATAATTCACTCGTTTTACACTCAAATGATTATGTAGCTTCACATAATAACTTGAAATTGCTTAAAAGGAAGTTTCTTTCATAAGAATGTATAGAGAAACAATTGTTCAAGATTTATATCTACATACATACATAATTATATATAAACTCGTATGTTCTTGTATATTTCTTCTTTCAAACCCTTCAAGAATTAATTGATTCGCACTTTTTAAACTTAAAAAAAGTAACAAATAATATCAAGAAAATCGTATCATATCAGTATGATTTTGGCTAGATGATTCATCTACAAATATATAGTTGCAGATGTTCTCTGTCATCGTATTATTAGGATTAAAATCTGGAGTGAAATTTTTTTAAATCCAAAACGTGACCTTAACTACATGTATATTGGTGGTAAAATTGTACAGGCACAAGTATCAACTCATTAGAATTTTAACATGCACCTTCTGAATTGCGAATTGGCGTAGTGGGTAGCGTGCTGGATATGTTATTGGAGGGATGCGAGTTCAATCCTCGGAAGAGTCACCTAAGTAAGTAACATTTTTATAAATTAAATAATATTCTTATCATTTCAGAATATAGAAAAACGTAATCCAAGCTCCCGCAAGGAAAATAAAGTGACAAAATAAAAATAATAAAAATTAAATAAAATAATTCCAAGCAAGCAAATTTCTTTTATTACACAACTGCATTGAGTGGCTTTTATAAGGCCTAAATGTAAAAAATTTGTATGGCCTTTTCAAGGCCTTATTATACAAGCCTTATTATAACTTGTTTAGTTGAGCAATATTTTGTCTTTTTAAGACCTTTTTAAAATGTTGTTGGAAAGCTGTTTAATTGCATAGGACTTGTGACGAAAGGTTTTAAGGGAATCAAATAGCTTCTTCAATGTGCGCCAAAGTGATTTGCATAAGGCTAATATTAGTTTCTAGACAAGTCAGAAAATAGCTTGTATTGACACTTAAACAACTTAAATTGTTAGTTGGGATACCTATTAGTTTCAAAATAATATACATCTCAGATCGTTTGTCTGCACTTGTGAGTAATTTGTCCTACTATAAGTTCACATGGAGGTAACAGGATACCAATTTTTTTGCAAACCAAAGGAGCAATAGTTAATCTCGTTTTTTGCCGAATTAATTCGCAATTAACTTTCAACTAATGATAACATACACATTTTTAATCTGTATTCAAAAGATTGTCCTGCTAACATTATATGCATGAATCGAGAGCAACAAAAGCCTTCCCAAGAATATATAGTCAGTCTTAGATAAAAAAAAAGCCAGGTTGAGTAGTGTGGGTAATTATATGTATAACAAAGAGATAATGCTGCAAAACAAATATAAACAATTTTACTAATTACAATGGTTTGATACTGTTTCCTACTCATTCTCATTCTGATTTCGATTATTTTTTTTGAAGTCCTATCCAATAAAAATAGGTTCTAACTTCTATTCGAAGACCAATCAGTTCATAATGTAATTGGAATTGGAATTATGAAATTATTGGGAAATTAAATCATACATAGAATTCTAAATACATTTTTTGTTACTTCTAGCCCGAGGTTCAATGCCCAAACCAGAAGGATTTTATAATTTAATATAATAATAATTTTGATTTGATGTATTTTGAATTGTTTTTTATGACCACTTATACTAGCAAAAAAAAAAAAACTAACAAAAAATAAAATGTTGCGTTACAAAAAACATTAAATTTAATAAAAAAAAACAGTAATCAACCAATAACGAGAAATAAAATCACGATTTTAATTAAATCATCAATAATGGATGTATGTTTTACGTAATTAGTTTGATGGTACATATTTTTTGTCAGTAGATACATCTACTTTTTTTTTGTTTATGTTATCAATTATTATTATTAATATCCAAACATAATATCTTGTAAAAAAAATAAAATGGAATATCATAACATACAGAGGCTTCCAGTTCTATGACTCCTTAAAAATAGATTAAATTTTGCTATTGATAAATCTCTGTAGCTGATTGCTACAACGGCAAATTAATGGATTTGTTTTTCTATTGAAATGTATAACAAGATTATCATTGAAAACATTTTATTTTATGAACTTTTAACTTAAATTGCAAGTTGAGGGAACATTTAATTTAAACTTATTTACACATTTAGGTTGGGAAGTTTGAAGATCTTCTTTTGCTCCTTTTTCAATGCAACAGCTTTAAGAAAGAAAAATGAGTAGGTTATAAAACAAAAGTATTACTACAAACATCCAAACGAAAGTGACATTATTAAAAAGAGTTACGGGGTTTTCTTGAGTCGTGTGATGGATAATTAGCATGTTTTGTATAAAATTCATAAAATTAGAAATAGCTTCAAAACTACCTAATTTTGACACAAGCGAGTACATACTTGTTTTTTGTTCTGCCAGAATTCATGATTTGTCTCCCCCTTGGAAAAAACCTGCAGTGTTGAAGAACTCAACAGAAAATTGAAGGCCCCCTCCGTTCCTGACGACAACAAAACATGTACATTGTACAATGTTAATGTACCAGGAACACCAAAATTGTTAAGAGTTTCAAAACACTAGGCACAAGTTTTCCAAGGTCACGCTGCCAATTTTATTTTATTCCGAATTTTTACTGATCTGGACGCGGCTTTAGATGCGCTCCAGATATTTCTGCTAGAAGGTTCTGGTTTCTGCTTCTAGAATTTTTCCGTAGTGGAAATTTCGCATAATTTTCTTTTCTCTAACTTTTATTTTGACATTAAGCACCAAAGTTTGAAAGCTCACATAATCTCGCTGCACGTTGGTCTATAATAGAAATTTTCCAAAAGATGGCGCTTCTTCATTCATGAATCTGTATAGTTAAAATGTTAAAGTTATTTCACTCTCATTTAAAAATCAAGAATGGACTCAAGCACTAGTTGAAATTTGACGTATTTTTACAGATTCCAAAAATCCACTCTTACTTTTACTGATTACTGATTAAAATTTGGTGGGTTCGATGGTCAAGTTTTCATACATTTTAAATTTGTGATTAAGTAAGTATTTAAGAGAAAACTTGCCAAGTAAATCCACCAAATTTTAATCAGTAATCATTAATTACCAAATTTCTGTCATGATTTGGAATTGTTTCGATATTACTCTACTTAAGATATTTGATATTAAACTTCATGAACTTAAAACTTGGCATATATTTTAGATCTCATTACTTTTTTTGGCTGACTTTTTAGGCACAGGTTTCTTGTACACATAAGAACTTGGCTCCTTTTTTAACATTTATGTTTTTGTTGCGATTTCACTCCTTTTTGCAAAGATTTATTTTGCCAGGTGAAAGTCAAGCCCTACCGCTCTACAAAGCTTCATAATTCTACGACAACCGAAAGTGCTCCATACAAATAATAGCAATTCTGATAAAGTAGGTGGACGGCACCCCCCTGAATGGACAATTCCAAATTTTCGATTTTTTTCTTTCTAAGTACTTCAAGTCCTAACGACCTACCAATTTTCATCGTTCTACAACAATCGGAAGTGCTTCATATAATTTATAAGAATTTAAGAATGTGGGTGGATGCCACGCCCCCTGAACTGAAACTTCAAATTTTTCGATTTTTTTCTTCTAAGTACTTTAAGTCCTACTGACCTACCAATTTTCATCGTTCTACAACAATCGGAAGTGCTCCATATAATTTATAAGAATTTTTAAGAATGTGGGTGGATGCCACGCCCCCTGAATGCAAAATTCCAATTTTTCAATTTTTTCTTTCTAAATACCTTAAGCCCTACCGACCTACCAATTTTCATCGTTCTACAACAATCGGAAGTGCTCCATATAATTTATAAGAATTTTTAAGAATGTGGGTGGATGCCACGCCCCCTGTATGGAAAATTCCAATTTTTCAATTTTTTTCTTTCTAAATACCTCAAATCCTACCAACTTACCAATTTTCATTGTTCTACAACAATCGGAAAGGCTCCATATAATTTATAGAATATTTAAGAAAGTGGGTGGATGCCACGCCCCCTGAATAGAAAATTGCAGATTTTCGATTTTTTCCTTTGTATGTACCACAAGGCCTTCCGTTGTGCGAAATTTCAAGTTTCTACGATGTCGGGAAGTGCTCCATAATTTTGATGATCTGTCAGTGAGTCAGTGCGTCAGTCAGTTACGGTTTTTGCGATTTTTGAAGTCCTATATCTTGGGAACTACTAATGCTAAAGAGTTGAAATTTGGTGAGCCACCTGTGTTTGATCAGTTCAGCAAATACTCCGAATTTGAAGTTTCTGACTTTATTGGTACTGAAGTTAGAGGGGGGTTGAAAATCGCCTGAGTTTGTTCCTGTCAAAAGGGTGTAGTGCCGCGAACTTGGCTGGGCACTACCGTGCCCTTTGATACATTTCGCCTGAAATAAGTACTCACAAATAAGGGGAATTTTCATTTTTCGGGTGAAACTCACAAAAGGCGAAAATTGAAATGTCAATTTTTCCGAGTGGAATGTTGTCCACGAGAAACTGTTTGTAAGGCTGATTGATTCTGAAGTATGAACAGGAACACTTTTCTTCGAAGTTCCTTTTCAATAAACACCTTTATTCATCATCGAGAAATCATTATTTACATAGTTGTTAGCCTTTCGTCTTAACCTACTTAATTCGAAATATTTTAGTAATCCAGTCAATTTGTGATCAGGGCAGCGAGCAAATTGTGGGGTAGTTTTTTTGTCCCCTGCTTTTAATTTTAAGTAATAAACTTGTCTTATAAAGTATAGAGGCCACATAAAAGAGTTTAAAATTCACTTAGCATTGATAACGTGTTAAATAGCGACCTTCTATCAATAGAATCAATATTATGAAAACTTCTATTTTTTCAATAATTTTTGTTGGGTAACTAATATATTCAGAAACTAAACGGAACAATTATTTAATACAAAATAAAAGTTAACTTAACTTCCTACAAAAATGTGTTATTTAAGTTTTCTGTGGAAAAACTTAGTAACAATAACCCATCAAAAATGATTTTAAAAAAAGTAGTTTTCATAATTTTCAATTGTCTCAAAACCTAAAGCTGCTACAATCGTCTGGTTTTCAGAATTCGACTTAAGGTTAATAACAACATTAAATAATAAAAGACAATTTACTACTTTACAGTGTAAAATAAAAAATGGAAATCAAGAAAAAAAAGAAATTTTTTGTTTTTATTTTGAGTTTTCAAACTAATTTTTCAAAAATTGTTGACTTGATTTCCTATATTATAAAAGAATTTATTTTAGGCTTTTAAAAAAGGTATAACACTTACAGTATTGCAAGTACTTCCGTTGCTTTTTCTACTTTATTTCAATGTTTTTGGAGTTTGTCCTCCTTATAGAAAAGAGGGAAAAATACACCTCTCCTTTTTTATAATTTAGTTTTTAGAATATGTCCAAAAATTATTTCATAAAGTATTGGCCTTTGAAGAAACAGTGTTTCTCATATGAAAATAAACACTGTATCAAAAAAATTAAATATGGAAATTTTAAACACAACCACCTTCCTTACACCATAACTTGCTTTCATGATGTCACTGGAATGACCATAAACCAATGATTACTTTTTTCCGATATTTTTGAGTAAATTGATCAAAAACCATTGATGTTGTAAGACAATAACATTGTTTTTCAATTTTTTTTAATTTTCTACTGCTCGTATCTTTCTTAGCCTTCCTTCTACCGAAAATATGAACAAAGCTTCTCCTGTAGGAAATTTATTATTCTTTCATTTTGTAGTGTACACTTTTCCGCTTAGACGCTTAGTTCTTCAAAATATTCCTGAAAAGTTACCACATAAGATAATAACCCAGAGAGCATGATTTATTGCATTTACAGTAGACGCTCGATTTAGTGAATCCCGAAATAATGAACTATCCACAATAGTGAACACACAAAATTTTATATAAAAACGTATTTTGTATACAAATATCGCGCAAGCATTTCAAATAGCTTAAGAGCTCTGAGGAATTGTTTCTGTTTTTTGTTTAAACCTGAGTGAATGCCTTGTTTAATGCTTAATTAAAATAAAAAACATTCATATCGAATGAAATGTGCATTCGTAACGAAGTTACATCTTTCATCAACCAGAGAATGCAAAACGCCGAAATTCCACTTTAGAATTGCATATCACCGGGAAGAGGACACAGTTGCCGCTGGCTACGACGCGAACTAAATCAAAAATTAAAGATCTCAATCACCATGAAAAATGTTGTCTATCGTAAGGAGGCAGGCGCGGATACAGGGGGGGGGGCAATGGGTGCAATTGCCCCCCCCTGGGCAAGAACGAACTAAGCATAAAATATGACTTTAATAAAATTTTATCAAAATGAAAGGTAATTCCGTTATAGGTTTATAAAATTTTTCTTGGCAGCGCAGCGTTGCAGCAATGAGTGGTTGTTCGTTGGCCGCTGGCTGACCAGGTTAAGTTAAGAAAAGTTCCGCTATGCACAAATAGTGCCTTCAATGGACTGAGTGGAAAGCTTATAACTTCGGCTTTTGATCCCGTGCTTAAAAGTTAAGGTCTTTAATTAAAAGATCAATGTCAGGCTACTATATAACAATTTGTGAGAAAAGTCAATTTATTTCATACTAGGGAGCAGGTTGAATCCCAAATCGATTTCACTTTCACTTTTCAATATGCTTTGAACGAAAAATTTCACAATTTGGAAAATAGTGTTTTAAAAAGGTATTGCTCAACCTCCAACCCTACTCTACAAATTAGTGAGTGGTTTTTTATACTTAAATGTATCGGGAGAGGCGACAGGGGCACTCATCTAAATTTTCAACCTTGAAGTTGATTTTAATTTAAAAAAAAATAAAATCTTTAAAATACGTCCATTTACGAGTAATGACCTTCAAAAATTTCTAATTTTGCTTCAAATGCTCGGACCTACAGGATAAAGATATCTCATTAAAATTAAAATAATAAACTACATTTGTGTATTAAAGTTATTGAAAAATACCAAAAAATGTCATACTAAATGGGAGAGTTCTTTTTGTGATAAATATTAAAATGTGTGTTTCCATTGAGGGAGTACCTTCACTAGAAAACTCTCGAGAGCGACTCTCGGATATCTGTCTTCCCCTCTGGTGAGCTTATCTATTTCATGACTGTGTCTGTGTCCACTTTCGAGTTTAACTCTCGAGAATTTCTTCAGAGCGGCTCACCGCCTTTTTACTCTGAAATGGATACGCACCTTAAGAGTATGCACATGTGTTTCAAGTTCGTGCTGACGATGACGTGCCGCACATCTGTTTTAGCCATACGATACGTTTTTGATGTGAGAATTTTGTGACTTTTATGGATGTGTTTTGGGAACTTCCATGTTCTATATTATTAAACTACCGAAAAGTGCGAATCCAACGAAGGTGATTGGAGATAAACCAGGAAACGACTACAGCAGTCATTGCCGAAGAGAAGTTGGATGGAACTTTTATACCTAAGGAAAGGATAGTTGTTTCGTCAATTCGATTGTCAAATGATTGCCATTTTTTGACGCAAATATTGCTATTGTATCGAACTACATGTGTCTGGCAACTCTTTAGTCGATACTTTGACCTTATATGAAAATATTTATATTAAAACTTAACGAAGGCTAAGTATATTGTTAATGATATGTATAACGAAAGTTAGTCACAATCGAGAAGGTCGGACGGGAAATTTTAATAAAGAGTGGTATTTTCTTTGTATTTTCCACTTTAATCATTGTGTTTTATTTCAATGTCTGAAAGTTTGGTTTTGTATCGATGGACGAAGGCATCTGAGCAAACGATACGGTTCATCTCGGTTTCGATCTATAATTTCAGTTCAAATAAAATACAGATATTGTCAAATTAATGCAATGGTTTTCTTACACAAAGTCTTTTTTATCAACGTCTTTCAATATTCTTGCAAACGCATTTGACGTTTATGAACACGTTCTCCGGCTTCTCAATATTTTTGTTTCCAATTCGATTTTTGACTGCAGAATTGCACCACACATGATGTTTTTGAACATGTGACTTTAGCTGATGACGTTGTCGAAATGGCCTTTTACAAGCAAGAGTTAGGTTAGGTTGCCAGCTAAAGAAGAGGCTGGAAATTTCGCTCGGGAACTCAAAACCGCTGTAAAAACACCATGCCTTAGCTACAAACCCCAAAAATTCATTTCACAAAGTTCAGAGTACCCTCTGTGCGAGAACTCTGGCAGTTATGAAAGAGTTTATTTGCTTTCTTCAAATTTCAAACTCATCATTTCACATTGCCTTGTGTGACCCGCGGCGGCGTGTAGAGCGGTATAAAGTGTACTCAAATTTTCTGTAGACCTCATCAAGATTTTGGAAACTCACAAAATTGCCCCCCCCTGAACGAAATCCTGGATCCGCGCCTGTAAGGAGGATACATCCGCGTACCCACTGATGACCTTGGTTTTGTATTAAAGGTCGAAGATGATACTAAAACACCCGTTAGTTGAACGAATCAACCAATATTCGCAGCATGGTATGCCTAAAATGTTGAAAATTGTGGCCTTCTGTGACGATTCACGATTCTAAAATGAATTGTAAAAGTTGAATTAGCACGTAAATTTACTTTGTTTTTGTACTATCTTGTTAAGAAGTGATTTCCAAACGATATTAGAACAGTTTTAACACTTGCAAACACTTGCGATTTTTCTATGCTAAACTTAAAAAAATAATAACCAAAACATCCTTCTTAACTAGGAGCTCACTTTACAGGTCCTTAAATTTACTAAACAAAATATTTACCGTTATATATCTTATCCATGGTTATACACTATTAAAATAATTTAAACTTGAATTTTTACACCCATTTCAAATGATAAACAATTCAAAATTGGCATACCATGCTGCGAATATTGGTTGAATCGTTCAACTAACGAGTCTTTTAGTAACATCTTCGACCTTTAATAAAAAACCAAGGTCATCACGGGGTACGCGGATGTATTCTACGTGCGATAGGTATCATTTGTCATGGGATTTGCACCTTCAGTTTTCTATTAAGTTCGCGCTAAATGTTGATTTCCGACCACTGTGCGACGTCAGCAGCCAATTACCCAAAAGTATAACGCAAAAATGCAAAAGAGGACTCACACTGGTGGTGATTTTTACAATCCACTTTTACTTTACGCAGCAGTTAACATGGGAGGATTGAAATTTCATCGAAAGGTAGAATCGTTTTGCCACCGTGAATTAATATACTAATTTTGTGTACATGGCAAAGATATTCTCGAATAAATTAGTTTCGTACTTATTCGAAGCCCAATGCTGGATTTATACACCGGATAGTAGCTTCAAAACTTTTTGGCTTTTTGGCGCTAAATACCTCCGCTCTCCTCCTCCTCCTTTATCATTAACTCAGACTAGGGACTCTATCCCAATCTTCGCTGTCTGAGCCTCCTCTCTTCCGCCGCCGTAGTAAAGACTAGGGACTCTATCCCAACCTTCGCTGACTTAACCTCCTTGCCTCAGACTAGGGACTCTATCCCAATCTTCGCTGTCTGAGCCTCCTCTCCTCCGCCGCCGCAGTTAAGACTAGGGACTCTATCTTAACCTTCGCTGTCTTAACCTGCTTTATCATTATATTATTTATTTATTTATTTATTTCGTCTTTCAAGTTACATGACTTTATGGAGACTACAATGAAATCAAATAAAAATAAGATATACAAAAATTTCAAATAAATAACTTAAATAATCTTTACAACAATTTTAACAAATCTCTCTTAATATCTAACCTACTTTTATTAAAATCAATAATAAGATCAAATTCATTGAAAGCAATACAAGAATCAGTAATTGGATTATGTTTAGCATAATTTGTACTATGGAAAGGAACATTTAGAAAATTGCCCTCTCTAGGTCGCAAACTACGAGACGGTACATAAATATTAAACATTGACAACAAAATCGAACAATCAATGTTAGAATTTAGAACATCAAAAGCAAAGAGTACCGAATACAGTTTCCTTCTCAACATTAAAGGTTTTAAGTCAATTAACATACATCTGGTCTCATAAGACGGAATACTTGAACCTCGAAAAATCTTTCGTAACGCGAATTTCGTGAATCTTTTCTGAACCTTTTCAATCCTATGGATACTTGATTGTGTAAAGGGATTCCATATAATGCAACAGTACTCAAGCAAAGGTCTAACAAGGGATAGATAAAGGGTTTTAAGAGTATAAGGATCTTCAAAAGATTTAGAATTTCTAGAAATAAAACCCAACATCGAGTTAGCTCTGGAAATTACATGGTCAATTTGAAGCGAAAAACTCATTTTAGAATCAAAAATAACTCCAAGATCCTTTTGACTCATTAATCTTTCTAAGGAATGATTTTCAATTTTATAATCGAAGAAAAACGGATTCAGTATCTTTGAAAATGTTACAATAGTGCATTTTTTAATATTAAAATATAACCCATTTATATTACACCAGTTAACTTTACAATCAATGTCGAGTTGAATTTTACTGGCATCAAGTGGAGATCTTACACAGCTATAAATCTTGAGATCATCGGCATACAAAAGGCACCTCGAAAAAGAAATATGATATGGCAAATCATTAATAAAAAGAATAAAAAGGAGCGGCCCAAGGTGGCTGTCTTGAGGAACACCGGAAAAATTAATAATTTCATTTGATAGTGCAGCGCCAATTTTGACATATTGCCTACGACCAACCAAATAACTTTTAATCCAATTAAGGAGGGAAGAGTGAAAACCAAGTAGCTCAAGTTTTTTTATGAGAATATTGTGTTGAACACGATCGAACGCCTTTGAAAACTCGGTATAAATTACATCGACTTGCAAGCGGTTTTCTAAACAGTCAAGACAGTAATTTGTAAATATTGACAAATTAGTTGCCGTCGATCTCCCACTCATAAAACCATGTTGATGCTGGGAAATATGATTGCGAACTAAACTATATAATTTATTTTTATTAGCTCAGACTAGGGACTCTATTCCAATCTTCACTGTCTGAGTCTCCTCTCCTCCGCCGCCGTAGTTAGGACTAGGGACACTATCCCAACCTCCGCTGTCTTAACATCCTCGTCGTTATCTTAGACTAGGGACTCTATCCCACACTTCGCTGTCTTAACTTCCAACGATATTATCGCTGCAGACTAGGAACTCTATCCCAACCGTGCGTCGTCGCCGCACAGTGGTTCCTTTCTATGGACCAAGTGGAAATAATTCTATAAAAACCAAACGGATAAACCGATCTTGTTGATATTTGACATGTAGTATTAAAGGGACAAGTTCTCATCATTGTACAAAAATTATGGACCTATCTCAAAAATTAAGCAGCCTTACCAACAATTAATTTGCAAGCAGAATAGGAAAAAACGGTCTACAAGACCAATAATATGTCATGTCGTTGGAAAGGTATTCTTATGTACAACAATAATTACTATCGAAGCTTATTTCAAATCACTGTTTGAAAAAATTTATCGCTAAACAAGAATGTGTTTTTGAGTGCATTTGAGTATGAAGCAAATGTATGCATCATGCGCAAAATTATGAAAACTGGTCTTACGAATAACGAAGATATATATGTGGTTGAAAAGGTATTTTACATCTTGCAATAGCTGTTATAACAGGTCAGCTCATATAGCTGTTTGAACAAAACTATTCGCACCCTAGTAATATTTTGTTGCATTTAGTGTACAAAAATGGTTTTGTGTAGTAGAGGTAGGTATGGGCAAAAATGTGTGAAAGCTACATAGTTTAACCATTAACGCCAAATCATATGTCGTTAGAAAGCTATTTTCATTTACAAAACAGTTAGTAAGGTATTTGTGTGTACTACAATTATAATAGTTAGCAAGGACACTAATTTTAAATTACTGTGTGAAAAAAGTTATGTCATTTTCAAGGACAAAATAAGCCATTCTGGCACTTTCCTAATTGGTTTTTACTTAACAAAAGCTCAAATGCAATTGTTACGATGGTCTAATTGGTCTTCTATTATGTGCACTGCAGAGTGGTTCCCAAGTGGAAAAGCCCCTATTTTGAAAGAATTTTGCGGGCAAATTCAATGTGGTTTTTCGATTCTAGATATACAAAAAAAAAAGAAGCCCGTTAATTTAGTATTTTTATATGCCTCAGGTCCGCAGTACAGTTTAGTCGATATCTCAAAAATTGGTTACCAATTTTTTTTCTAAATCAAAGTTTTATATGCATATTAATAAATACTTAAGATTTGCATACCAAAATTTGTCCTTAAAATGTTTTAGGAAATAAAAGAATTTATTTTTTTAAAAAATCGCTCCAACGATTTTTAGTTTTTTAAACCCTCAGGTTGCCAATAAATTAGAAACGAAAACGTCAAAAGAAAAAAATGAAACATCCAAACATTGAAAATACAATCTTGGCGGAAAAGGAATGTGCTTATTGAAAATCGATTGAAGGTCATGTCTGAAACCAAGAGCCTTCGTCGTTCTTTTAACAGTAGCAGCAACTAAAATACCACAATATGAATAGCAAAGCAGGGCTCTGATGACGTAATTTTGAGGACTATCGTTGTTTAAATCAATCGATTGTAGTAAAAGACGTCAACGTCATGTTATCATGTCCTTTATTTATAACAGTTTGAATCAGGGATCATTTTTAGTCTTAAATTATTTAAATGGAAAGAATTTTTTGCAAATTTCATTTTACTCTAGACTTTAGACATCTTAATTATTTTTTTGCCTAAACTAAAATCATGCTTAAAACATAGAAAATTTTGCTAAAGTTAAAGTTTTGCACATTGATACACTTTTTCCAAAGCCGTTTTCGCTGAATTATAAATATTACGACCATTCCCAATGCATCTTTTTTTCTCACCACCCATCATGGAATCAAATTTTCACAAGAAATACAACAAAAATAAATCGACATTTTTGTTGTTATTTGTCATTCTCCATGGGCTTAATTTAAATGTAAATTTTTTACCAAAGTTCCACCATGTATAGATCTACATATGTATTTCAGGGAAGGGAATGTTTGCGAATACACAGCATAATGATTTGCATACTTCCATATTCCATTCCTCTGGATCAGGATCTGGACTGCCATATGAGATGGTTTTGCAGAGACGACCATGATGTGGTAACCATGTCGCGTAAAACGTATATAGGCCTTGTTACATGTGCGTGTGTGTGTATGTGCGTAAATGTGGTCGGTGAAAAAATAGCAAACAAATATTTTAACAATAAATGGAAAAAAGCAAATAACACAACTGATACCGTCAGACAGATTACTATCCTCCGCTGTGCATTAATATTTCATAAACATTCAGGGGCCAACAGCAACATGGGTATAAAATAAAACACGAATTTGAAAGTTTTTTTTTTTTTTTTGGGAAGTGGGTTTATAAAATGCCTACGTGAAGTCCTTTCTTAATAAATCTCCACACATATTCACTGAAATATTCACCTGAGAGTACTTTATTTTTGATATTTTTTTTTTTTTTTTTTGGTTTGGCAATATTTTAATACGATTACTTTTTGGAATTTTGTCTGTTTGTTTAAATTGTAAATATTTGAAGCGTATTCTTGTACATTTCTTGTTAGCACCTACTGCTTATTGGATTTTTACAGGGTTTTGATGGTGTTGGATTTTTCTAGGCCATTTGGAACTTTAGGTAGACATTGAAATTTGAAAATCAGCGCTTGACACTTCTTTACTGTCTTCATAAATGAAGCCTTAAAGATGCAAACAAGTAAAGCAGTTGAAATCAGAGGAGCCTCTCTGCCCTGTTCATTGATGATGATATTTTAGTCTAAGCGGGATTATTATTTCCCATCGAAAAACACCATGTAAGCCTAACCTGAACATAGTTTCTTCGATATTTCTTCAACAGTGGTCAACGAGTAAAATACATTTACAAGCCTTGCAAAGTTTTCAAGAAAAGAAAAAGGAAGCCAAAACTACACATTATGTGGTCAAATTTCTTTGGGAACCAAATTGTTGATTTGGGGTCGAAGTATCGTGTTTTTGAATCCACAATAAATTCTTGCATGTGTTATGGTGTTAAAGGTGCCGGTCGAAGTGGATCCCGGTGCAGATTCATAGCATCGTCCTCTCGAAAATTTGGGGCTCCTTCACCGCTAATTTTGTAATCGTGAACCAGACAGGGAAACAGTAGCTGATGACTGGCCACAGGCGTTGCTTGTATCTTCGTCTGTTGGCTTAGTTCTGATCTGGTCCTCGTCAAAAGGTGTAGTCGTAGGGTGCAGGGAATTAACTTCACGGGAACTATCTTCACATGGGAATTTACTTCACCAGTAGTGGGAATTAATTTCACCTTTTTTTTGTGAAGTAATTTCCCCCTAAAGGTGGGAAATAATTTCATCAGAAAATTGTGTGAAGTTATTTCCCACCTATGATATGATAGAAATTACAAAAATGTAAAATAGTGTGTCCTTAAATCCCGATTCTTTAAATGCAAAAGAAATTCGCATACATCCAGCCCCGCACCTACCCCAAATCCTATAATGGGCCCAAGCAGGGGGGTTGCAGGGGGGCAGCATGCCCCCCCAAACATACCTCACTGTTTATTCGCCGTAATGCTTGCTGCTAGTATAAATACAGTGCTATCAGCAAGCATAAATACAGTGTTAGCAGCAAGCATTACGGCGAATAAACAGTGAGATATGTATGGGGGGGCATGCTGCCCCCCTGCAACCCCCCTGCTTGGGCCGATTATAGGATTTGGGTTGGGTGCGAGGCTGGGTGTATGCAAAGTTTCTTTTGCATTTAATGAATCTGGACTTAAAGAAACGCACATTAAAGTGAAATTAATTCCCACAAAAAAGTGAAATTATTACTCACTTTCAGTGGGAAGTAATTTCACTTCAAAAAAGTGAAATTAATTCCCATTAGTGGTGAAATTAATTCCCTTGTGAAGGTAATTCCCGTGAAGTTAATTCCCTGCACCTAGTCGGTGGAGTGCTGAGTGCGCGTTGAACTTAAGTAACTTGTTGAAGTTGGTCCCCAGGTTCCTTTCCAGCCATGGTGGGTCCATCTGGAAGTTTCAGATAAGTTTCTGCAAGTGCCTGCTGAGTGACTTCTGCTGTTATGATGTCTCTTGAAGCAGACAAGCTCCAATTTTGGTGAGTTGATTTTGATGCCCCATTTCTTGTAAAAATGGAACATTCTGCGAGTCATCAGCAAACAGCAGGTTTACACAGCCAGCTGGGACGGGTTGGTATGATGATCAGGCTGTAGACAGAGGAAGCGGCCAAGTTTCGAACCTTGTGGGACTCCGGCTTTGATGCTCTTCACAATTCATGAGCAGTTTCTCAATTTCACAAAGAAGTTCCTGGGAAAAAGAAATGAAGAGAGGATTTTATTAGTGGTGGGAGTGAATATGGCAGATGTAGTTTGTGTATAAGAAGGGCATCTATCCAGCCTATATCGAATGCCTTTTCGACATCCAGTAAGCATCCGGATATTAAACGCGTGCCGTATGTGAGCTGGGACCAAACTTGACTTTCTGTCAGCTTGCCGCTGAAAACGGGGATCTAATCACAACCGCCTCTTCTACTCTGTAATCTGATCAATTTTAAAAACTAGTTGACCATTTTTGAACACCTTGGAATATTCTGGAAAATGAGGGGAATAAAGAAACAATAAGTTCATTTTTTACTTGCGATTATAGGTACTATAAGGCAAGTTTTGGATTCGTGCAAAAAAAAATTTGAGATAACAATCAAACATGATATTACGATGATAGAGAACACCAAAAAAGTGGGTGGCACAATTCTGTCTGTCTGTCTGTTCGCTTACAGCCTAAACGGCTCTATCGATTTTCTTCAAACTTGGTACATAGTGGTTTTTGGTGATTCTGCCAACACATTTTTTTCATTTTTTTTTAGAACCAAAAATAATGCGGTACCTGCCATACATTTTTTTTTTGGCAAATTTACATAAATTTATTTTTCTCAAAAACGGCTCGACAACTTTTCTTAAAAAAAATTCAATTAATTTATTTAGTAAAGGGTTTCTTTGGGTGGAAAACCATTTTGCAAAAATGGTTATTAATGGTACCTCCCAAGGAACCATTTTTTTAATTTTTGATTTTCTTCAAAATGGTATGACCGATTTCAATTATTTGTTTTATACAGAAGCTTCCAAAAAATATAAATAGTTTTGTGTACCAACATTTTTGAAAATATTTTTTGGATTTTTGAAAAATATTTCAAAATTTTTTTTGTGAAAATCAAATACTTCGAAAACGGCATCATAGATTTTTTTGAAACTCGATATTTAAGACTTTTTTAGTACTCTCTAAAATATTTTTAGAAAAAAATTTACATTTATGAAAAAATAACGGTACCTTCCATACAAAAGTGAAAAAACCGCAAAGGAAAATATTTTTTTGCTTGAAAACGACTCCTACGATTTTGATTAAACTTTTTTCATATACTTAAATTAGTACGATCTACCATCAAAAATTATAAAATTTTACACATAGCAACTATTAGTAGTACCTGTCATAGAACGTATTTTTTTATTTTGAGTTTTCTCGTTATCAGCTTAACGGAATTAAATGAATTTTTTTATTTACAAATTTCAGATAAGATTAAATAATATTGCATATCAAAATTAAAAAAAAAAAAGTTTTTGGATTTTTAAAAAAAGTTTCAAACTTTTTTTTTTGAAAATTCGATATCTCAACAACGGGTTGACAATTTTTTTTCAAATTTTGTTTTATATACCAGAAATATATAGTTTAAATCTGTTTACAAAAATTTGTTCTTAAAAATGTTTTAAGAATTTTATGTATAAAAAATTAATTTAAAAGAAAACCGCTTCAACGATTTTGAATTTTTTTTTCCCATACAATTATATTCCATCATGAATTAAGATGGCATACTTTTTTTCACCTCAAACTGTCAAAAGAGTTGTTTTAGCTAATTTAAATGTCGTATTCCATGCTTTTCTACATTTTTCTCTCATAATTTCCATGTTTGTATATACAATTTTCTTAAGCTCGCAGTGTCTTGAACATAAGAGCAAGTACGTGCGACCCAGTCGTGCATTTTATTTGTTTAATTATTGAAATTATATGTTTTTTTGGGGCTTAGAACATGTTGTTTTAAGGCTTTGAGCCTCTACTTTCTTCTGCTTAAGCATGTCTAAAGCCTTTATCTTCGCTCCAAGAAATGTTTGCTCAATTTAGTGAAATATACCTTACACATATATATATACATTAGGGTGGTGGTTAAAAAAAGGACATCTTGGATGTGCCTAAATCGGTTCTAAATGAGGAAAAAAATTCTCTAATTTTCAAAATTTTCATCCCCTAAAGTCGCTGAAGGGGCTAGTTAAATCTCACTTTTTGTGTTGCATATAAGGTGATTCGCGTGAAATCTGCCAAAAAACTGAGAGCATGTTTGTTGGAAGAAGACGAAAAAAATTCTATAGGAGGAGGGAAATATCTCCCACCACATGGATAAGAGGGCAATTCTCTAAAAACGAAATAAATTTATACATAAAATAGAAAAAAGTTAGTTAAAAAACAACTTCAACACTTATAAAGGGTGGTTAAATTTTAAAACACAAATTATTTAGGAAATTATTGTAATTTATTTTTATTATGATAATATTGGTATGGTTCAATTATGTATGGAAAAAATATTGGCCAAATGGCCACTGCGACCTCGGCGGCACACCTCCATCCGATGGTCCAAATTTTCCATGACGCTGAGGCATAATTGAGGTTCTATGCCTTTAATGTGCCGAATTATCTCATCCTTTAGCTCTTGAATTGTTGCTGGCTTATCAACATACACTTTTAATTTCAATTAACCCCAAAGAAAGAAGTCCAACGGTGTCAAATCACATGATCTTGGCGGCCAATTGACATCGCGACCACGTGAAATAACACGGCCATTGAATTTGTCGCGCAAAAGAGCCATCGTCGGCTTAGAGTGTAAACCTACTAACTCCATAAATGGAAATTTTACAGGAGAAAGAAAAAACTTCGCAAAAACTTTTATCGTTGCTAGAAAATAAAATCCAAAACATGGATTGTGTGTTAGTTGGGACTCTTCCTTTCTAAACATAAAACAACTCAAGCAGGATCTTAGTTTTGTACTTATTTGCATCTTTGTAAGTTAGCCGGTTTTCTTTTTTTGGTAATGTAAAAAAATAATGGACTTAGCCGTTTTTCCAGAACAATCAAAAATAGAGTAGGATTTTTGCTAATCGATAGCTTTATTGAGTATAAATAATGTTAAAATAAAATATATAGCATTCGAAAATTAAATTAACCAAATCGCAAATAGGTTTAACCCAGTGGCGTAGCTAGGGGGGGGGGCGAAGGGGGCAGCTGCCCCGGCACCAGGCGTTAGGGACGGCAAAATTAACTTCGTTGTGCGTTGGAAGTTGTAAGCCAATTAGGTAAACAAATTTTTTAATTGGAAATTTAACTAAATCTATATTAGAAAATAAAATTTTTACTATAAGTAATCTTTCGTAGCTTATATTTTGTATAAGTAAATTTCAGTTCAGAGCTCAGAGGGGTTGACACTTCTCAGAAATCAGAAATTTTTTCACGGTAGACATGTAAAAAAAAGTAAAAAAAAATGCTGTAACCTGAATATTTTTGCAAAAGATTTGTTGTTTCGTTTTTTTTCAAGAAAAAATATAATTATTTTTAACAAAATTGATAAATGAATAAAAAAAAATAAACCTACCGTTGCTTTTTTTCAAAACATAAAAAATAAAACGAAAAAATTATTAGTTCATAGCAACGGCTTAATGTTAGTCAAAATTTTGTCTGCTACTTTAAGTATGAAGGTACCCATAACTTAACTAAATAGCTTAAAAAATAGTTTGACAAAATTTTGTTTGATTATGGTTAGACCGAAGGGGCTGCAAATTATTGTTTTGCCCCAGGCGGCAAATATCCTAGCTACGCCACTGGTTTAACCTACACACAAATAAGTTTCACCCAAGTGCAAATAGATTTAATTTAGATTTTTTTTTTGAAAACGCTACTACTACATGGAGTGTAGCTTCGGCTGTGTGGCACGTAGCGCCGCCGTCCTGTTGAAACCAAATGTTGTCAATATCCTCCTCTTCAATTTTTGTGAACAAAAATTCGTTCAACATTGTCCGGATAACGATCGCCATTGACTGTAACGGCCACTCGAAGAAAAATGGCCCAATTATGCCTCTGGACCAAAATCCGCACCAAACAGTGACTCGTTTTGGGTGTATCGGCTTTTCAATGTATGCGTGCGGGTTTTTTGTGCCCCAAATGCGAAAATGTTGCCTGTTTACATACCCGCCAAGATCAAAATGAGCTTCATCTGAAAAGATGATTTTTTTGGCAAAATCGGCATCTTCTCTAAGTCGATCGCAGGCTGACTTAGCGAAGCAGCCATTTGTATGAAATTATTTTTCATTATTAACCGGAAAGATTGTACTTTCAAATAAAAAAAGAAATTTGAGAAAATATTCAGTAGTTTGTTATAGTATTTTCAAAAAAAAAAAAGTTATTTGGCGGACCCTTTAGAACTAACCCCATTCGATTTAAGAAAAACGCAAATATAGTTAAACTATACGCAAATAATTTTAACCAAAAAGTAAATTGAATTAATCTAACCTTGAATTATTGATCCAGTTGTACTTTTTGGGTCTAATGGATTTTGGAATTATCCATAATTGTTAAAAAGCTATTATTAGGGGATTGGCCTTAATAAGTTGAGTCTGGGTTAAACCAATTTGCGTCTTGCTTAAAATGATTTGTTAATAGTTTAAATTATTTGCGTATAGTTTTGTTTAAATCGAATTGCGATTGGGTTAGTTCTATTTGCGTTTGGGTTTTGGGTTAAATCTATTTGCGCTTGGGTGAAACTTATTTGAGTTTAGGTTAAACCTATTTGCGATTTTGTAAATTTAGTTTACGAATGCTATATATAGGGGTTCATTTCAAAAGGTAGTGTTTTCGCTAACACAAAGGTTCATTGGGTGTGTCTACCTTGAGATTTAATAAACACAATGGGCCTTACTAATAACCAAACACTAATGTCGACTATTAGCTAACTGAGAGATTTAAATAAAATATGGAGCTTAAACGGAATGCTACCAATAAAGAATTTTACCCTTTTGCTAACAAAATCCTCAAACTTCCCTTGAATCTACTACAATTTGCATCAAATTCCATCAAACAAAACCGCACACTACAATAACACAAGTGAAAACATATAGAAGAAGAAGTACACAAACACAAATGCATTGAAACATGGTCGGCGTGCAGTTACACGGCTAAATTCTGGGGCGCCCAAGGAAAGCAAGAATTAAAAAAAAAATCTTTGAGGTGCTTCTGTCAATTTTGCCGAGCTATAGGAAAGTGTATAGAGATTTTAAAATGTTAAAAAAGTAAAAAAACGCTATTCAAACTAAATAAAAAGTGAAACAAAAGTAAATACAGTGAATACTTGCAATATTTATATTTTAAAAATATATATGTATAAGACAACACGCGGCTTTAAATAATGTAAGAACACCTATAATACGACGTGAACAAATTTTTCATTTCAAGGTAAGTTTTGTCTCATATTCTAAATAAAGTTATGTGAAGTGGAGTTCTTAATGTAAATATATTATCTAAGAGTACTTTTAAAATGACATGACTTCTTGCCGAAAGTACAAAACTGAGATGATAGTAAGGGCCAACAGCAAAAAGACCTTTAAGAATCATTCACAACGTTGAAAATAACTCTGCGCTTAAGACACTAAATGGATTTGAGCGCCTTGCCATCACCAACAAAAATGAGGCCGTCCCTGCTGGACGAGAATTTCTCATTTGACAGATGAATCTCTACTTAATCACTTGATTGAAGTATATTTTTATTTACAACACATTAGATTTATCATAGCAAAATATCACGAAATATCAATTGAAAATTATTCTACGATAGTATATTATCCTAAAAAACATCACTTCACATTACTTTATGTGGAAATATCACACAAAACTCACTTTTGAAATTGAATATTTGCACACTCTTTATTATAGGCGTTTTTTTAGGATTTAAGGTAGCACCGCGTGTTTTTTTATATTTTATTTAAAAAAGTATTGCAAGTGTTCATTACACTTATTATATTACACTTTTCTATTTAGTTTAATTAAGTTTTTATCACTTGTTAAACTATTCGAAATTTCAAAACACTTTCCTAGCTAAATGACAGATGAATTTCATTTTTTTTATTGTTCAAGGAGTGAAGATATAAGTATTGCCGTATTCTTTTTTAACAGCAACTTTTTCAGTACTATAGTATGTAATTCGGTCAAAGGGTTTGGACGATTTTGATTTTATTTTATGTACATAGTTGATAAACATAATGCAAGAACATGCATATTTTGAATAAACTTCATAGTTTTCTGACATACACTACACATGTATATACCAACATGAAATTGCTACGAAAAAAAAATTATTTTCTGTTGGGATTTTGACAGTGATATTTCTGTTCTCGCCAACTCAGAAGATATTTTTTTTGAGGGATCAGAGTACTTTTGTTTCCATTGTTCTTTCAGAAAATGTATACATTTTAATTCCAATAAAATATGAAACGACCGACTTTCTGAATTCATACAAACTTTACCAAATGACGCTATTTTATGCGAAACGATTTTTCATACATTAATTTCTCTGACAAGTAATCCTAAGAATGACTACGTATGTTTAGGTGTATAGGTGTGCTCTCTGACAAAAACAATCCCAAAACATAACTGTAATGAACGAAGCCACTGGAAGACTTTTGGAAAACAGAAGGAGTTAAAAAGGACTACAAGGAGTGACCAAAGAAAAACGACATGATTGACAATCATTTTGAAGTTTGTCTCGTTATGTTTTTGACATGACGTTTGTGGAAATATAAATATACTTTAAAAATATTCAAACGGATTTGATTAACTTATGGGGTTTTCTTTTGGTAACAAAAATTGATTTTTGTCCCCTTCAGATCTGTCAAAACACAGATTTTGACAATTAAAGCCTTCCAATGGGCATAAAAATCAATTTTTTTTTTAATCGAAAATCAATTTTGCAGATCTGGATTTTTCGGCAGATTTACCCCTCTTTTACTAACACCATTACACGCCAGAACAATTAAAAGCCATCAGTTTGACATGTCTGGATCGCTATAGCTTCACAGACACAAATTATACACCAATACACTGAAAAAGAAAAATCAATCTGAAATCGTATACCATTCGCGACGAAAAAAATCAATTTTCGGATCAAAATCTGAATTTACCAAAAGAAAACCCCATTATATACATAATGTTATATAAATAAAAAACTATCAAACAAATTCTCCAAGCTTCAAACAAATCATTTCCCGTTCAACACACAAAAATTACTTTTTAGATAAACGTAATTTGGTATGCAAATATAAACAACGGAATCTAAAAATTGTGCTCATATTCAACGTAAATGCAGACGTACTAAATATTTATGATACAAAAAAATAATCTGTTCCTGTTGCAAAACATAAATATACATATATACAATAAATAAAGTACTTCTAGATAAAGTTCTTCTTTTTCACTGTAAAACAATGATTTGAAGATTGAAACCAACTCATGAAAATGCCTATTGAAATCTACCTGATAACTTGGGAATAGATTTAAGTATTAAATACAAATTTAAATACCATAAAAGAGCACTAGGACAACACTTTTTATTTAGTGTTCGACTTTAAACATGGATTTCCATGTATTAAATTTTGACATGTTGCTAACGACTAAACTGGAGATTAAATTCGTTATTGGTATGCGGATTTTCTAAAATCGGGAGATTTTCTTTTAAGCCTAACACTAAATTTGATTATTAGTAAGGCCCAATGTTAATGTACATTTCGAAACAAAGTATGTGGGTACTAACGGAGGTACTATTTTTGTACTTTTTTTTAAATTATTTTATAGAATACCTATCATGATAATAAACTGTATTATTTCTTAAAAATCAGGTTCCCCCCTCTCTGTCCTGTTATTCGAATTTTATATGGTATTTTTAATTGTTATGGAGTTAGCAGGTGAATTTGGATGTTATGGACTTAGCTGTTTTACTCATCAAGCGTTTTGGCCAGCTAAGAAGCCGAATTTATCAAAAATAATTATGTCAGACGATGCGTCTTCGTTCGATCTTTCAAACTGCATACTTATCTCAAATTTGACAAAAATTGGATTTAGCAGGTTTACACTCTAAGCCGACGCATTGTTTCGTTAGCTGTGTGGGCAAGTGGTACCGTCCTGTTGAAATCACATATCGTCCACATCCATATCTTCCAACTCGGCCATAAAATGTTCGTTATCATCTCACGATAGCGAACACCATTCACAGTAACTGCCTGACCGGCCTCATTTTGGAAAAAATACGGCCCGATGATGCCACCAGCCCATAAACCGCACCAAACAGTCACTCTTTATGGGTGCATTGGTTTTTCGACAATCACTCTCGGATTATCATTCGCCCAAATGGGGCAATTCTGCTTATTGACGAATCCACTGAGGCACATTTGGACGATTAAATTGACCGAAAAAATCATGAAGTGCACGATATGCATTTTGATTTGAACGCCCATTTTCATAATAAGCCTGAATAACTTTAACGCGTTGCTCGATTGTGTATCTTTCCATGGTTCAAATTGAGTTAGTCTGAACTTGAGAAATGTCAAATGAAATGCAAAAAAAAACTTGACGTTTAGGTGTGGTTCATATTCAACATCGGCCCTTAAAATGTAACCACCCTTTTGTATTGCTCATTTCCATTCTTTTGGTTTATTTTCAAATAAAGTTATTTTGATAATAATTTTTCACAAAAAATCGTTTTCAAACCTAATATTTTGAAGAAAACTCCAATTCTTTTCAGAATTGAATTGTTTTTTGAAAATACACCGTCCGTAAGAATGGACTCAAACAAAATTAAATAAATAACTCTTGGTCTTTACGACCATCTTCGGAAGGATTTTTTTTTGTCAAAAATTGTTATTAACGACACCTCTCAAAGAATCTTTTTTAATTTTAGATTTTAAAACAATTAGTGAGATTTTCATCATTTTTTTATTCAGAAGTTCCCAAAAATAAATTATTTCTTTGATTTAAAAAAAATATAAATTTTGTTTTTGAAAACTCCATATTTTGAAAGAGACTGAAAATAGATATTTTTTGAAAATTCGATATTTCAAAACTGGATCGATTTTTTTTTTTCAGAAAATTTAGTTTTATCTCAATATTAATAATAAATTAAAACTTGCATATCAATATTTTCCTTAAAAATAATTTTAAAATTTTATATAGGTACATACATAACATACAAACCTACTCAAAATTATAGTTTTAAAAAACACCCCAACGTCTTCAATTTCTTCTGTCGCATAATTTATTTAAAAATTCAGATGGTATGTATACCTTTTTTCAAATCAATCTATAAAAAGATTTTCAAAAGATTTTTTAAAGGGTTGGGGTCGAAAATCTGTGAGGAGTTATAGGGGAGCGGGTCAAAATTCTGGCTTCAAAATTCTGCTTTTCGAAATTCTGTTTTTTGTACAAAAATTCTATTTTTCAAAATTCTGCTTTCTTTCAGTTCTGTCTTTCGAAGTTCTGCTTTTAAAAATTCTGTTTTTCAGAGTTCTGTATTATAAAATTTTAAGCAATTAAATACTGCTTATTCCGGTTTTTCTCAAAGACGGAAAAAAAGTGATTTTTCAACTTTATTGTTACACAATTCAGTGCAACACTTTCTCGCAATCTGGAAGAGATTTTGGTTTTCCTCGTCATTTATTTATGTTATATAATTGCTACTCATATTTTTCTACAACGAACTATTCTCTCACAACCTATATTTCACTTTACTTTATACTTTAACGGGTTAATGAAGCTGTAACTGTAAGTGCAAAAGGTATGAGTAAAGTCTAGTTTACAGTTTGATTCAGGTGAAACACAAAACTATATTGGATGTTGGTTAACAGTTTTATAAAAAATAAAACCATTCCTGTCATGGAATTTCATGCAAATCGATTTGCCGGCAGTTGTTTTTCGTGGGAAATATAGTTTGGTGAATAATAAGTTTTCTTGTGGTTGGTTTACACTTTGAAAAAAAAAAAATATTCACCTTACAGAATTTTTTGCATGCAAATGATTTTTGCATCCAAAAATAATTTGTTTCCATTCTTGGGCCTATAGTTTAATAATTAAGTGAAAGTTAATGACTCAATGAGTGGCTGAGTCTAAGGCAAACATTTTTCGTCTACAATATTATAAAAATTTTGTACAGAATAGGTGCATAATTGTTTACAAAGCTTTGTTTGTTTTTTGCGAACGGAACTGTAAACTATGCTCATACCTACAATTATTGTCTTAGACAAAAGAGCAGTCTTATAACCATATACAAGAAATGTTCCCTATTTTATGATGAGACAAGTATGAGAAAATTGCTTTACAATAAAGCGCGCGCTTTTTAACATTTTCCAAACCTTCTTTCTATTATTGGCAGAATTTTGTAAAACAGAATTTTAAAAATCAGAATTTTGAAAAGCAGAATTTTGAAAAGCGGAATTGTGAAAGCAGAATTTTGTAAAAAAAATTTGACCCAGCCAGAATTTCGACCACAACCCGAGTTATAGTTCTTCTTTCAAAATTCTGCATGTCAAAATTCTGTTTTTCATAATTCTGTACAACAGATTTACAGAATTTTGAAAAAAAGATTTCTTGTTAATGGAACATACCTTCACTAAACTTAACGTGGTAAAAACATACAAAATTGAAACGAGTTTTAAATTACTAAACACAATATTTGTACCTTCAATAGTTCGTTTTTTGAAAATCTATTTTTTAAGATTCCGCTGGCCTTTTCCCGAGCCTATGTTCGTGAAACCGGAAATGCTCATTTTTGAGTTTGAATTTCAACGAACTATTCAAGGTACAAAATTAATTTTTGAAGCAACAAATTTTAATTTAAAAAGCTACAAATTCTGACATAAAAAAAATTAAATTAATTTCTTTTTTATTTTGTCCGTTACACAGGGGGTAATATCTTATTTTAGCGGGAAACTGAATGCAGAGAAAACCAAGTGAGCTTAAAAATGGTGGTTTGGTGACTTATCTGGTTGGAGGAATCTTCAAATTGTGGCAAAAATTTTTGGATTTTGTCCTTTTTTTAGATTTTAAGGGCTTGATTTTTAGCTAGCGGGAAATTGAGTACCAAAAAAACCGTTAGAGCTACAAATTTTTAATTTAGCATAGGATATGCTACACATTTTTGCAAACAAAAATTGAAAATTGAGAATTCTTTTTCGATTTCGCTGGCGTTTTCCGGTTCTATGGTGGTGGAAACGGAAATGCACTTTTTTAAACCTTAACTGTAAATAAAAAATTATATATAAAAGATACAAAATTTATTTTTGCGCAACAAATTAGCATTCAAAAAGCTACAATTTTGGGCATTAACACAATTATGATTTTCAAATTTTCGTCCGCTAACTTCAGTCTTATTTTAGCGGAGTTTTGAATATTTGAAAGACCTTTACAGCAAAAAAATCGGGGTTTGAGCAACAAATTAGCATTTAATTAGCTACAAATTTAGATTACAAATAAAAAGTTAAATTAGTAATCCTACTAATATTATAAATGTGAAAGCGAGTTTGTTTGTTTGTTTGTTACGCTTTCACGCCTAAACCACTGAATCAATTATCATGAATTTTGATATAGAGATAGATGGGTCTCTGGAAGCGTCAATAGGATACTTTTTTTTTACCATATTAGACAAAAAAAGAAAAAAAATATTTGGTACCAAAACAACTTAATTTTATATGAAACAAAAATAAATCAATAAAGTTTGAAAAAATAATCAATCAATTTTTATATCGTTTCAGTGCACAGTACACATATTAAAGGTAATATGATTAGAGTTTTGATTTTTGTTTCTTCTGCGCATATATTAAAATTTGTGTCAAATGTCTCTGCAAAGCTTATCGGACTTTTTTTTTTTAATTTTTAAATCTCCAAATATTTCATGATATAGTGCATCTAAAACGGTTATATATCAAGTCCTATTAATCAGATTGTCAAAATTAAAGTTTTTGGGCTTAAGAAAAATGCAAGAGAATCATTTCCTGTTTTTTGAAAATGAATTCGTGTTGTTGTAACCCTGCCACAAGATTTGGAAAAGAGCTATTTTGAACACACCACCGTCCCCAACACGGGTGTCGAAAAAATACTCCCAGACTTTTGAATTCGATATAAAGATGCATGCCCCTGCAAATTCTCAAACTCATATTTTGGTAATACTTGCACCCAAACAAATTGCTGCCAGCTATTGGACTAACAGTGGGATATTCAGTTCGCAGTGAGGCAAAAGCTATGACTCTACAATAATTAGTTTTCTGAAATAAGTAATAATATATTCGTAAATGTTTTCTGTATCGATCGTCAACCAGAACCGGTTGACGAAATAAACATTAGCGCGAGCGAAGCCGCGGGTAAGGGCTAGTATTTTATATTTTTACAAATTCAGATATCAAAATTATTGGATTCCTCCAAAAAGTGTCCGCCAAGATAGGGGACGTCAATTACTTTCCCTTCATCCCTAATAGACCAAGATCACAGGGCCACCAGACATATGTACGTAATTTTTTACGCAGCTGAAATTTCTTCTGTGAATGCACTTAGGGTAGGTATGAATGAATGGATAATTCGAACTTTGAACCCGGCTTTGTTTTGGGGGAACTAAGTGCTTAAGGGCTATATACCTTTAATGATTCAAAATTATGTAATTTTATCAATGCTGATTTTGATATGTTTAAGAAGTGAAAGTGATAGTGTGTGTTTATGAAATTGACCATAAGTTACCTGAATAAGAGCAAGTCGTGAATTTTTGTTTGTTTTTTTTTCAACTTTTCCTGCAACAATTCTTTTTCAACTATACATATCTATTTCGACAGAAAAATTAATGATGAACAAAATGTTTTGAGTATTACATTGTCAAATTAGATATCCTAAAACAAACGCACTTAAATTGAAATAAACCAACCAAAAATGCCTAACCCCTGGTTCGACGAAGAATGCCGACAAGTACATGCAGCCAAACAACAGGCATACAAAGCGGTGCTGCATAGAAGGACCAGAGCTGCTCGCGAGCTCTACGAACAGAAGAGGAGAGAGGAACACAATCTTCTAAGAAGGAAAAAGAAAGAGCATGAGAAGCGTGCGATCGAGGAAATAGAGGGATGCCATTGCAGGAATGAAGTTCGGAAGTTATACCAAAAGGTAAAGAGAACCTCCCAGGGTTACAAGGCCCGGACCGAAGCCTGCAAGGCTGCAAGGATGATCAGAGGAACATCGTAGTGGAATCGCAGTCGGTACTGAGGATATGGAAAAATTGCAAATTGTATAACGGCGATGACGAACCGAACTCCGCTACCATGCAGATTGCACCATTCAACCTGGACGTCGCAGTCCAACAATTCCATCCACCCGATTTCGACGAAGTAAAGATAGCTATATCTAAACTTAAGTCCAATAAATCTGCTGGAGGTGATGGCCTTGCGGCTGAGCTATTCAAAGCGGCTGGCGATGAATTGGTTAGGAGTATGCACCAGCTCATCTGTAAAATATGGTCGGAGGAAAGCATGCCCGATGAATGGAACCTCAGCATTGTTTGCCCGATCCTCAAGAAAGGCGATCCTCTGGACTGCACCAACTACAGAGGCATCAGTCTTCTTAATGTCGCCTACAAGATCTTCTCTGCCGTACTTTGTGAACACCTGAAGCCATTCGTCAACAACCTGATAGGTCCATATCAGCGTGGATTTAGGCCACGGAAGTCCACCATCGACCATAAATACTCGCACTACGGCAGATCTTGAAGAAAACCCAGGAGTTTCAAATCGATGCCCACCACCTTTTCATCGATTTCAAGGCCGCATATGATAGCATATATATAGAGCCGAGCTATATAGAGCAATTTCTAGTTTTGGCATCCCTGCCAAACTCGTCCGTTTGTGCAGGATGACGATGGAGAATGCACGCTGCTCCATAAAGGTCAGCAAAGACCTTACCGACACCTTTCATGTCAAAAAAGGTTTTAGGCAAGGCGACGCGCTGTCATGCGACTTCTTCAACATCGTTCTTGAAAGAAGAGTGCAAAACTCTCACGTCAACACTAGAGGCACAATCTTTCAAAAGTCCGTCCCATTACTCGCTTACGCTGACGACATTGACATAATCGGACGAACAAAGCGTGATGTCAGTGGTGCTTTTGTGAGCATTGAGAAGGAAGCCAAGAAGATGGGTTTAACGGTGAATGAAAGCAAAATGAAATATATGCTGTCAACAAGGAAGGACACCCAACACCGACGTCTAGGACAGAACGTCACTATAGACAGCTATAATTTTGAGGTGGTCAGAGACTTTGTCTACCTAGGATCCGCTATAAACTCAGCGAACGATACCAGTGCTGAGATCAAACGAAGAATTACTCTTGCCAATCGCTGTTTCTTCGGCTGAGAAGGCAATTGAGGAGCAATGCTCTCTCTCGAGCAACTAAACTGTCCCTGTATAAGACGCCTATCATCCTGGTCCTGATGTATGGTGCAGAGGCATGGACACTGTTAACGGTGGATATGAATGCGTTAGGCTGTTTTGAGAGGAAGATTCTCGGGTGATTTTTGGTCCCGTCTGCATAGATGGGGAATGGAGAAGAAGATACAACAACGAACTTTATGGGCTGTACACGTACAGTGACACCGACCTAGCCACAAAAGTGAAAAGCCAACGACTAAGATGGCTGGATCACCTCGAGCGAATGGACATCAATGCTCTGACCCATCAGAAAGTCTTTGAATCCAACTCCGTGGGACAGCGCAGTAGAGGTGGACAGCGTAAAATAAGGCCCACGCAAGTGGAAGAGGACCTCAACCAACTTGGCGTGCAAAACTGGATACAGCTAGCTAGAAACTGAGCCGGCTGGAAGAAGCTTGTTGGTTGAGGCCCTGATCCACCCCGGACTGTAGCACCACTTTAAGTAAGTAAGTAAGTAAGTAATGCGTAACCAAAAATTATAGCATGAGATTTGTAATAATAGTAAAGTTTGTTGAAGATTAAAAAAGTGTGTATACGTCCAAGTGAACAACTATTTAAATTGAACTAATTTCATCTTTATTTCCTTGTATCCTGTAAATTATTTACTATAGAGATATAAAATTTATTTAGATTTATTGGCACTTCATATAAAGCGGTGTTCACAAAAAAAGTATGGTCGAAAAAGTTCAACTTAAGGTCTTAAGGTTCGCATCCATTTAAGAATACAAATAATGCGAACAACTCTGAGGCTGCCCTCGAGAGTAAAACTCGCAAGTGAACACAGGCATGAAATAAGCTCACAGAGTGAAAGACAGCTATCCGAGAGTCACTCTTGACATATTTGTAGTGAAAATACTCCTCAAATGAAAACGCATATTTAGAAAAAGGTCAGAATTCAAATTTCTCCAGTTCACGCGCTCACCCAATCGGGGTCATTAAAGAACAAGGATGGCACTCAAGCTATTGGATCATGCTAAAAAAGTCATTAAGATTAAGTTCAAAGACATTTTTTTATGAATTTTTCTGTGAACTTGAAAATAACTTAAAAATTCATTTAAAACAATTTATTGTTAACCAATTAATGACCTTCAGTGACAGTTTAGTGACCTTTCAGCTGGTATAATCTTTTTTGCAAATATCCTTTAATGAGTTTCCCAATGCCCTTTTTTGGAGAAAAAAAAACAAAAAATAGACACAAATCTCTAAAAAGATCTTGAAAAGTTAATAAGGTTTCTATTTCTTCGAGTATGAATGTTTTTTAGTGCTGTTTTCTGTAATAGTTCAATTTTACAGCACTTCCATTTCCATATACAGCTTATTTAAGTGTTCAATTATTTAAAAAGGAGCTAAAGATCTATATATCTTCTTAAAACAAATGGCAAATTCAATTGAGCACACTTTTGCTTCTAATCAGCTTGTTATTGGTGGACTGTGGATGCCACTTTTGCTTCTATCTGGGAAAAGGTAACCACTTATGGAAAAAACTCCTCTCCCATCTTTTTACCATGCCGATGCCAACCTTATCCTCAGGTTTTCTGATGTTCTTCGGGGCGACGTGAGAGGAGGAGTTGATAAACAGAGGTGCGCCTTGAAAAAAGAGGATGGTGTCCTCTTGAATGCACGTGTCTACTTCTTGAGCAGTTCTTTCATATAAATCCATTTTTTTATTTTTACTTTTGTTCTTATTTCTTTATTTTGTTTCTTATTATTCTTTACAACCTGTTTTAATAATAAACTGTAAAGAGGATATTTTTTATCGCAATTAAAAATTTCTTGTTTAAATTAAAAAATTATAAATTTTCCTGTGATGCAAAGCCCTGCAAGGCTGTGGATGCCTCCCTCCTTAAAAATTCTTTTTAATTTTTGACACAAACCTTAAAGTTACATTTCTTAAGGTCACAATACATACAGTTTGGACAAAGAATGTCCATCATCCTTAAATTATTTCACTTTCATTACTTTCAACCATTTAATCTACCTGTTCTGCCATCAATGTAAGATCTTTTTTAAGAAACCACATCAATATAAAATTCCATTGAAATGATTACAACATGTCACCACATTTTGAACGTTTTTATTTCTTTGAATTTATTCCTCCCCAGAGGGTATGAAATAACCTCAATTTTCATAAGATTCTATTTGAAATTTATAAAAAAAACAAGCAACCACAGACTATGACAGATAGATGGAGATGGAAAAACAGAAAAAGAGGGAGAGAGAGAGAGACAAGGGCATTTTATTGCCATCAGTATCTCTGTGAAAGTATACACAGGGAAGATACATCCATCGTTTAGTGCGCTGCTGAAAATCATCATTGCGACAAATACTTATCTGTCCTCATTTCTACAGGACTCAGGGACTATTTTATACATTATACACTATAAGAAAAAGCTGATTGCCCATTTAGATACGAAGTAATCAAAGACGACAGCAAAAACGAAAGAGTATGTGTACAAACACTTTAAATAAAGCTTTCCAAAGTGCTCCTTTAAAAGACATAAAAGAAAGTTTACGATACAATTTCAAAGAAATGATGAAATTGACAAGGTTGAAATACTTGTAGATTCATTCAGCTTTAGTATTGAGAAGGTTACGTATTAGTCATACCTTTGTATATACAAAAAACCGACTAATGATAGACATCTTGTCTTTTTTTGTCTTTTCGTCTAGGTCGAAAAATATCATCAAGAAGCTATTTCGCGGAAAATATCCATTAATTTTTAACTAGAATGCGCCACATAATGTTTTGTAGATAATAATAATTTTAATTCAATGGCTGTTAGACCCAAGGTCGTTTAAATGCAATCTGAATTGCGAGACATTAGTAATAAAACACTTAGAAAGGTAGACAAAAATGTTGGTAGTAGTTAACAGTGGATTGAAAGCAAGGTGATTATCATTACATGAAATCTCATGAGTGGCATTCAATCCAAGCTGGGGCTGTTTGGAAAAGCCCACACCTCTAAGAGGTCAAAGAAAGCATCCATTAAGTACCACCCGCTCTATAGGGTGTTTCATTTTTCCAAAGATGTGATTTTCGGCTGACTTTGCTCACGCCTCGAGTCTCAGTGATGGAAAAAATATGCATGCCAAATTTCAAGAAGATTGGATAATATTTAGATGTTGCGCATTTTGATCACTTTTATCTAAAACTAGCGAATTTTCTAATATTGAAGTCCTTTGTATTCAAGGGTTTCTCATGCACTTCTTTCATCTTATACAGGTTGTAGTGTTTCTACTGTACAATCTAAGCTACAATGTGTAACTTTGTCAAATTCCCTACTTACAATTCTCTTTAAAGTTATTTCTCTTCGAACTTACCCTTCACTTCAAACTTTAAGCATTATATAGGTACGGTTTACCAATTGGACAAGCTAGGACTGTCCTCTACCTACACGATACCGATGGTCGGACTGACTTCTTTTAGCTGTGACCACGAGTCCGACCACTTTTCTAAAATTAGGGATTTTGTCCATCCTTGGATGAAAATGAAAAAAAAAAAGTTGTTAAGGCCACTTTCTTAGCCATCTGATATGATTTGACTCAGTTTTCCCTAATGTAAAACGCAGTGTTAAAAAAATACCATTTTTTTTAAAAATGGTCGGACTGGTCACCACAGCCAAAAAAAGTCTGTCCGACCATTGGAATCCTGCAGAGGACAGTGTTACCTTTCATTTGATACCCCATTTAAGAAGTTGCTTGTATTATGGGTACATTTAGTGGAAAATGCAACCTGAAAAGTGCATTTTCTAACCATTACGACCAGATAAAGCTTGTCCGACCTGCAGTTTCGTAAATGTTTAGACTAAAGCTATCGGTTGGCATTCAATTTGCACGTGGCCGCAATGAGATAGGTAATCTTACGGTTGGCTCCCGGACTATGTCAAAACAAATGTGAATTAGGCGGCTTTTAACTCTTAACGTCTAAGCTGACGAAATATGCAAGCCTCTTCGAGCTGCAAAAATGTTTTTATTTTTATTTATTCCGGTATGCTTTGGCACATTAATTCAGTTCAGTTAATTCGCAGTTCCTAATTCTGTTTAATGAAATTCTGCAAATAATGAAAAAAAAGTGGTTTGGAAAATTTTTCATTAAAAATAGAATTTTGAAAGGAGAATTTTGAAAACAGAATTTTTACTCAGACAGAAATTTGACCCCAGCCCAATTCTTTTTAGCAACTTTACCAAATCTTATTTTTCCCAAAAACAGCTCAACACCAATACCTGCCGTGTTAAGAAGAAAAAACGCAACTGACATTTTGGCTGTTTTGAGTTAGAGCCAATTTTGAAATCCTTGGTAGGGTTACTATTTTATTGTTTAGTAATAAAATCACTATCTTGCCTTTTTAGTGGTTAAAAACGCTTACGAAATATGACGTATGTACAAAAAAACATGGTTTTTTAATATAAATTGACGTATCTGCATGCTTTTTTAAGATAAATTGACGTATCTGCATTTTTCATAAGAAAAATAAACGTAACTACCAAACAAATATTCGTAGATCCGGAAAGGAAAATTATTTACTTGCAGATACGGCAGATAGTCTTAACATGAAAGTTATTTTACTAGACTTCTATTAAATATAAACAAATGAGTTTTTGATCAAAAATTTCTAATTTTTATTACTTATCATTTCCTTAAAGTATGAAACAAATTCATCCAGAAATAAAAAAGTTACATACATAAACAGAAAAACGCATTTATCTCAAAATACAGATACGTTTTTTCTTCTTAACACGGCAGAATAATTTGTTGGTTTTCTTGAAAACTTTGTGACTTATTTTAATCAAAAATTCAAAAGAAAAAGTTCAATAAGTACATTTTCTTTGAAAACATTTTAATGGGAATAAGTATTTTCTTTTTATTGATAATATAATATTTTAAATATTCAATCATTATTTTCTTACTTTCTATTTTTGTACCTATCTATATTGTTCAAATTAATTTTGATAATAATTTTCTGTTTACGACAAAACTTTTGGTTTCAGTACCGCCCCGGACAGAATTTTCTAGGGACGCCAAACTTTAATAACTATGCGAACTGCAGGGCACCTTCGGTAATTAGCAAGATAGTTTCGCGAATCGGCATTTCAATTCATGGAGTCGTGAATGCGGTCATTGAAATTCTAGGCGTAGCCTTTCTGATCTCGTAAACTCCCGCCTAGATTGCAAATTCAGTAATTCACATGAATTCATTTGCTGAGGTCGACAAAATTTTACAGTTAATACCTATTAGTTATTAAATTTCTCCGCCCCGTATATATAGTGCCACAAAATTTGCCACGCCCCCCATAAAGGGCCGCCTGGGGCGGACCACCCCCTCCGCCCCTCCTCACGCTACGCCACTGTATACAGTTTTTTGGTCACTCCCCAACATTTTTTTTAAATCTTCTTCTTACAGTGAAAAATAACGGTACCTGCCATACATTTTTTTAGCAGTTTTACATAAGTAATCGTATTTTTCTCAAAAACGGCTCCACAACTTTTCATTTAAGAAAAATCAATAAATTTCTTTTATCTAAGACTACCTTTGGGTGAGAAACCTTTTTTGAAAAACGGGTTATTAATATGGTGTCTCCCAAAGAACCACCTTTTTATTTTCGATTTTCTTCAAAACATTACAGCTGATTTCAATTATCATCATCATATAAATAAAATCGTAAAGGCGATATTACACTAGCATATAAATATGGCAAATTTGCCATATAAATATGGCCCAATAGGGTCATATAAGTGTGATAGACATAATTATATGATAAAATATATATGACGCCATATATATGATCATGATTTAGGGCCATATATTTGATGTAGTGTAATATCGAAATAAAGGCGTTGTCATATATATTTGAAAGTTTTGTGCCATATATTCATATAAAAATCGGTTGATTTTATATGTTCATATGTTTGTCATATAACATTATTATTTATTGTTGGCATATTGATCAAATTAAATAAGAATTCTTTATTGATTTGATCCATATTATAGTAATTATTATTGAAGACCTCGGTTTGATTTGTTTGATGCATTTATGCTGGTAAAGAATGCAATATGTTAACCATTAGCTGCCATAACCGTATTATTTGACAAAAACTAGATAGAAAATGGTAGAAACAATTGCATTTTGTCACTCGGGTAAATTCAGCATAAGTGGCGCTAAATGAATGACTTTTGCGATATAAGATATTATTTTTCAATGGCTTAAGAGGGATAATTATATTTCAATTAGAGATATGTTATGTAGTAGTTACAGTAGTTAAAGTTCGTGTCTGCAATTTCGTTGCACTTAAGGGAAAATCTTTAAAAATGTGTCCAAATCAAATGAGAATTCCTGTCTGATAAAGAATACATAAATATAAAGGAAGACGTTTTGAATCACACCAAACTTTAAAATATTAACAATAACTTTCATTTTTATTTCAATGGCAATACATTTTATCGGTTTTCTCTACCATTCCATTAAAGAAAATAACATTTAAAAATACGCGAATCTTATAACAATGGTTAAAAAATGCACTTTTCTGGTTGCATAATATAAGCAAATTATATAAATGGGGTATAAAATGAAAGCGAAGACAGTCTTCTACACGATACCAGTGGTCGAACAGACTTTTTCGGGCTGTTGCCACGAGTCGGACCACTTTTCTAAAATTAGGAATTTTGTGCATCCTTGGATGAAAATGAAAAGAAAGTGGTTAAGGCCACTTTCCTAGCCATTTGATATGATTTTACTCAGTTTCCCCTGATGGGATCCCATATCACGGAATCTGAGACCACCATTTGGTTCTGATTTCTGGTTTGAATTGGGTGAACGGCTATTTACTACAATCTACTATATAAAAAAAAAACTAAAAGATTTTGTATCATGGCCAGTCCTATAGGTGAACCCTAAGCTTAAGCTGTCCATACGCAAGTGAGCAATCCGGTCCATTTAAAACACAGTGTTAAAATAAGACAATTTTTTTTTAAATGGTCGGACTTGTCGCAGCAGCCCAAGAAAGTCTGTTAGACCATTGGTATCATGTAGAAGACAGTCTTAGCTTTTATTTGATACCCCATTTATATACATACATATGCTGCCTACATTATACATATGTACATACATACATACATAGGTACCTACATTTAGCTGAAAATGCAACCTGAAAAGTGCATTTTCTAACCATTGTGACCGGATAAAGATTGTCCGACCAGTAGCTTTGTAAATGTTTGGACTTAAGCTATCGGTTGGCATCCAATTTTTGCGTGGCCGCGATAAAATACATATGTATGTAGGTAATCTTACGGTCGGTTGCCAGACTATAATAATAATTTTGATAACACAAAAAAAATATTATTTTTATGTTATTGGCGGAATTTATTTTTGCATCTTTCGGTTCCAGTTTAGAGAAAAAGTGACAATTATAGAGCAAGCAGCAAGGATTTATTAAACCAATTTAAATTATTATTTATTTTGACAAATTAATTTCCATTATTGTCAAATAATTTGTTTTTCATATATGTATGTATTTGATATTTCAAAGCTAGTGTGATAGCTAAATTTAGCTTTGTCATATATATGAACAAAAATTATTTGACGAAGCCGTTTGTCATATAAATTGGTCATATATGTATGGCATAGTGTAATACAACTTGTCATATATTGAAAACCTTTGCCATACTTTATATGGCAGTTTAAGCCATATATATATGATAGTGTAATACCGCCTTAACTCGATATACGCGTTGTCCTCGCATCACGCAAAAACTATTGGCTGGATTGAGACGCGGTTTTTTGTATATTATTTCTATTAGGTTAGTGGTCATTATAGGCGGTGTTTAAAAACATTTAAACAACAGAAAGGTTCTCAAATGCAATACAATTAAGTAAAATTCACTCAAATACGAATATAAAGATTAATCACTTCTGCTTCATTGGGAAATATGTTTTATAAGAATTTTTAAATTTCAAAAATAAGTTTGAGCGTTAGAAATATTTTATACCAACATTAATTTTGTTGGCGTACTATTTGCATCAAGGCAAACTATTAATGTACATATGCTACCAATATGGCAGTGATATCGCGGCGAAGAGCGAAGTTAAAGATTCAAGTGTTTTTCACCGGTCCACTTTTTTTGATTTGGAAACATATGTATGTATATGTATATGTATATGTATGTATGTATGTACATAACCCAGTAGGAAATTTCGTCCTCAAGGAAAAATTTCGGTGAATAGCACAATGAATTCATGAAATACTTTTTACGAGGAACATGCATGTAATGATTTCATTAGAAAAAGGTGTTGCCTTTTTCACCAGTTCATTATTTTCATGACATCACCCTTTCTTTTACTTGGTGCAAAAAATCAACTGAATTCAATGCTTCCCATGCAAAATACAATTTCATTGCAAGAAATCATGCTTCGAGAAACACGAGGTTTTCAACGATGAATAGTAATGGACAAAGTCCTGAGCTTGTGATTTTTTGGTTCTCATTTTGTAAGATAAAGTTCACAGTGACTTCCGGTAAGAAAATCAATGTAAGATGAACTGAACATTACTAAAATTGCGTTTGTTAAAACGTAAATATAACTTTTGATTTGAAATAAGAACTTCTTTTTGATTCATTTTAATCTTAAATTAGACAGTACACTACCGATGCTGATGATTTCACTAGATGATTAAGTAGGTTCCATTCACAAAGTGATTTCCTTGGTGAACATTCATGATATTTTTCATTTAAAAAAAGATAATGGCCTGGTGAAAAAGCAACTCCATGTACCTAGTGATATCACTGATGTATATTCACGGTATGTTTCACCAAATGCAATTAATTATGGAATAAGCAAGTTACACATTCTTAGTGATTTCACTACTGAATATTCACCAAGAAAATCATACTTGGTGAACGCCAATGACAACCCCATGTTAATTTCCTCGATGATTTCACCTCAAATTCCTTGGGTGTAGCTTCCATTCCTCGAGGAAATAGAAGGGGATTCCTTGGTGAATTTTTGAAAATTTCCCACTGGGAATGTACATATGTATGCATGTCTGTAGGCGAAATCATTCACGAATTTCTTTAAATTCTCTTGCATACTGCAAACTGATCTCCAGCAAACAGTGCGGATCCAAGATTTGTGTAGCCATGCGAGCTATTCTGGGATAAGAAATTGTTTCTAGAGTTTCCACAATCTTGATGAGGTCTACACAGAAAATCAGAGTTCACCTTCATGGTCACACAAAGCGATAACCGCCTGAAGGTTTTAACAGCGGGTTCTTTGGATTCGAACCTCATGAAATAAAGTTATGAAGTTATGGGCTGTAGCATGTTGTTTTTAATATGATTTTGAATTCTCTCTGGATTTTCGTGAACTCATTCGAATTTCGGAAAGCATAATGGCACAAGACGTTTGAGATCGAGTGAAAGTTTCAGCCTCCTTCTTGAGTTGGGACAAGATAATTTGGCCAATGGCCTTACCAGTTAAAGGACATTTTCGAAAACGTCATCTGCGTACTGCGTCAAAGATGCATTTGCGAATTGTTCTCAAAAGAAAATTGATAAAGTCCTTTGTTCGAAAAGGCAAATACAAGTTTTTTGAACTAGCATCGTGTTCGATAATACAGTTTGCTAAAGACACATGTTCGAAAACATCATCTGCGGTGCAATTATGTGAACAACAAATCGAGTCGATGACAAATATATTTAAGAATCCAGAGAACATGTTCGTAAACGTCAAATGCGTTTGCAAGAAAATTGACTAATGGGGTTTTCTTTTTGTAAATTCAGATTTTGATCCGAAAATTGATTTTTTTCCGTCGCGAATGGTATACGATTTAAGATTGATTTTTCTTTTTCAGTGTATTGGTGAATAATTTGTGTCTGTGAAGCTATAGTGATCCAGACATGTCAAACTGATGGCTTTCAATTGTTCTGGCGTGTAATGGTGTTAGTAAAAGTGGGGTAAATCTGCCGAAAAATCCAGATCTGCAAAATTGATTTTCGACAAAAAAAAAATTCATTTTTATGCCCATTGGAAGGCTTTAATTGCCAAAATCTGTGTTTTGACAGATCTGAAGGGAAAAAAAATAAATTCTTGTTACCAAAAGAAAACCCCATAACTTTGGTAAAAAAATATTTGTGCAAACAGAACGAATGCATATTTGACGAAAGCAAAATTCGCGTCAGAAAACTGGCAATCAAACTGACGTTAGGTATAGAAGTTCCATGGAAAATCAAGAAAATGGAACCATTTAGTCCTCTTTTCGCCGTCAAGGATACATTTTATAAATGTAGTACGAAACAAACGTTTTTTGATAACCTTTTTTTTTTTTTTTAATTCACATTTTCAACTTATGTATGGGAAATGATCTACAGAAATCTGAAGAAATTTAACCAAATTTGTTTTGTAAGCTTAGCCATCCCAAACTAAAATAAATTTGACATTTGACGAACAGTTTTTTTTTCAATTGCACAGCGTTTAACCATGATTAAAAGGGTGTTCATGATAAATTGTGCGTACACTTACCATTTTACACAATTTATTGGTAAACTTACGACGTTGCATGAGTCTATCTACAGTTATTATGAATATAATTTTTTTCGTGAATATAATTGTTTAAAGAACAACTAAGAGAGATGCGTTATTTTAACAGTATGCAGAAATGTATTATTGTGATCTTTACTGTTACTGTGAGCCAAAAGGTGTTAATTCAAGGTTTCAAAATTTATTCGCGGACGAAGTTGCGGGCATCAGCTAGTTTTTTTTATAAAGAAGTTTCTGAAAAATCTTTAGTATTGTGTTTCAAAATTGAAAACAAAATATGTTTTGAATTTCTAAAAGAAAGTTTTTTTTTTTTTGAAAATCAAATATTTCGAAAACGACTTTATCGATTTTTTTGTAACTTATTGTTTTTTTTTTAACATTCTTAAACATTTTCAGAAAAAAAATTACTTTTACGTCGAAATTAACTTTTGAATAAAAAAAATAAAGTATGTAATCGTTTATTCTTGCAAATCATAGCAATTGTTCAGAATTTCACTTTCTTTCTAACTTTAATTAAAAAATTTAAAATTTTGACATGAAAACGGAAGTTGAACCATTCAATGTTTTGCTCGAAAGATCTGGAGCAGAATTGTAAGAATTTGTATGCAAAAAATGTATTTTGCATTAAAAAATTTAATGTAAGCTTGAAAATTTTCTGCGTTATATAATATGTAAATGCAAACTCTAAAATTTGTTGCACTAAGAAAAAAATGTTAATGCCGAGTAAAAATGTTTTGAATTCATAAAATAAAATACACGACTGGATTGCACGTAATTGCTCTTATGTTCAAGTTTCTTGGAACTTAGAACTCTTAAAATATGTACCTAATAAAAAAAAATATAAAAATATAAAAAGCATTTAAATCGTTATTTTAAGTATGTAAGACACGGCTCTGGACCTTTGGCACCTCATATGAGGGAAATTTGATTAAAAAATATCCCATCTAATTGGTCAGTAATTGGTCAGAAAAGGTCAACTGGTCCCAGAAACTGGTCAGCCCTAGATAACTTTTAATCAAGGCTTACACTTTCTCAAGGTCGCTCAAGGTCACGCCCGATTTTTGGCACCTCATTTATGGGAAATTTGCCAAAATTTTATACCATCCGAAAGATTTCTGGATCGTGATAAAAGGTCAACTATTTTCAGTAATTGGTCAGCCATAGATTTTTTTCTATGAATTTTTAAAGTTCGTTTCAAGGTCACAAAAAAACTTTTGGCACCTCATTTGGGTCATTTTAAGAAAAAAGTATGCAATTTGAAAGGCCTTTTCACAGTTGTAAAAGGTCAGCTTTTTTCAGTAATTGGTCAGCCATAGATTTTTTTATGAATATTTAATGAATTTAAAAAAAAAAAAATTTCAGGTCAAAACGATTTTTGGCAACTCATTTTAGGGAAATTTGCCAAAAAAGTGTACCATCTGAAAAGGGAACACTACCTTTTCCCGTAGATCAGTTGCCCGTGTTACGTTTTCCCGCCGATTATAAATGTACTTTTTTGACTCCAATCCCGCAGCACGATATCCCGCGGCACAGTATCCTATGGATTTTTTGACGGGATTGGCTGCGGGATTGGAAAAAGTATTTAATACTTTTGAAAAGTACTTTTTCGTATTTTGGAAAAAAATATTTAATCTATTTTGATGGATTTTAAGCGCGAAAAAATTAATTTTAAGCGGGAAAAAAATAAAATTCACAAAAAAATGATTCTTAGCTAAAAAAAACATAATTTCAGTTCAAAACGCTTAAAAACCATTTTAACTATTTCAATGGATTTCAAGGTCGAAAAAATGAATTTTAAGGGGGAAAAAATTAAAATTCTCAAAAAATGATTTTAAGCTAAAAAAAAACATAATATCTGTTAAAAACACTTAAAAACCATTTTAAGCTTGAAAAAAATTGAATTTTCTAAAATAATTTTTAAGCGTAAAATTTAATTCCTCTTTCGTATCACCAAACGAAAATTTTGATTTTATCTCTTAGAGATGTTTATTGTTTACCCTACCGAGTCCTAGTGAGGACTGAATTTTATTCTGGAATTATTTTACATAAAAGTTATGTGTCGACTTACTTGGATGTTCGTTCTTGTTGATTCTCACAGTTTCATATCTCGGATTAATATGAAAATTATTATGACCTCGACGCTTGGGTAATTTCAATGCTGGACAGTGAACACTATAAAAAGAGCTCATCAATTTCTCTGTCATACAGCTTGAAACGCTTTTGAAGTACAATCTAGGTGCAGGGAACTAAGTCCCCGGGAACCAAGTCCACCGAGGGACTTAGTTCCCATTTAATGGGAACTAAGTCCACTTCAGCAAAGTGAACTTAGTTCTCATAGAAGGTGGGAACTAAATTCCTCAAAAACTGAGTGGTTTTACTTCCCTTTAAATGTGAATTAAGTTCCCACTTCCAAGTAAAAAAATCAATCTTATTAATAAAACAGAAATACTTTTCACAATATTGTTGGATATATATAGGATAAATTCAAAGTTTCTTTAAATCCAGATTCTCTAAATGCAAAAGAAACTTTGCATACACCCAGCCTCACTCATACCCCAAATCCTATAGTGAGCCCAAGCAGGGGGGTTGCAGGAGGGCAGCATGCCCCCCCATACATACCTAACTGTTTATTCGCCATAATGCTTTGTCTTACCACAATATAGTGCTAGAACCCAGCATTACGGCGAATAAACAGTGAAGTATGTATGAGAGGGGCATGCTGCCCCCCTGCAACCCTCCTGCTTGGGCTCATTATAGGATTTGGGGTAGGTGCAAGCCTGGGTGTATGCAAAGGCTTTCACGCAATTTTGAATGTTTGTAATTTCTATCGTTGAAAGTTAGTTCCCTCTTCATATTTCAAAATGTGTACTTAGTTCTCATAAAGAAGTAGACTACTTTCTCACCTTACCTGGGAACTAAGTCCACTTCGTTAAAGTGGATATAGTTCCCATTAAATGAGAACTAAGTCCCTTGGGTGGACTTGGTTCCCGGGTACATAGTTCCCTGCACCTACAATCTAGCTACATTAGTTCTTTTTGGGGCTAAATTAATCTATGTAGCTATGAATATAAGGTAATTTTTCTGCCCTAGACGAACGACGCAAGGTACTGTTGACATTGGCGCCTGCCATACGACTTTACATACCCGAAGCGGAGCAACGGAGTTGCGTGAGCGGGACAGTGGACCCAAAAAGGAGGGTTAAAATCCTGAGAACCCGCGAAGCGGGCCACCCAAGGTACTGTTGCTCAAGAAAACTTGACATTGGCAATGAAACTCGCTATAAGCGTCATATTCTAGGAAGTGCCGATTTTCAGTTGATACATCGCATTATATGAAAAATTGACTTTTATCTTTAAACGCGATTTGCGGTTAAACTATCCGTCCTAGCGACTTTAAATAAAGAAACTTTGCATACACCCAACCTCGCACCCACCCCAATTCCTAAAGTGAGCCCAGACAGAGGGGTTGCAGGGGGCCAGCATGCCCCCCCATACATACCTCACTGTTTATTCGCGTTTATTTTTCACCCAAGGTAGTGTTTCTCAAGAAAACTTGACACTGGCGCTGAATTGATGCATCGAATCATACGAAAAATCAACTTTTATCTTTAAACGCGATTGGCGGCTAAACTAAGCGTCCTAGAGGCATCAAAGTTTACACAATTTAAACTTTACATACACCCAACCTCGCACCCACCCCAAATCCTATAATGAGCCCAAGCAGGGGGGTCGCATATCTCACTGTTTATTTGCGTTTAATCGCCATCCAAGGTACATTGGCGCTCAATTATACGAAAAATAAACTTGAATCTTTAAACGCGATTTGCGGTTAAACAAAGCGTCCTAGCGACTTATAAAATTCATATTCGTGATCTAGGAAGTGCCAGTTCTAAAAAATGAAAAAAATTGGTAAAAAAGTATTTTTTAAAACTTTCGAAAAAATATTTTCAGTTTTCAGTTTACGTTCTCAACTTTTTTTTCTTGTTTTAATTTTTCTTCGAAATATTAATGATTTTTTTTTTTGAAAATTCAAAAAAAACTTTTCTCAACTTTTTTTTTGAAATTGGCACCAACCTTACCAACGCTTAAAACGACTTTTAAGCGTAAAAGCAAATTCCCCCAAGGATTCACCTTAAATGCTTCAAATCGTCCTAAGCGTCCTGATTACCCAACCCAACCAAACCACCAAAACTGAAAATCTAATTGTATCCCTTAGAGAGATGTTGATGTTCACACTTCCCGCTACGGAGTTCTAGTATAAGAACTCAATTTTATTCCGGAATTATTCCTCCTTTTATACTTGTATCGGACGACTTACTTGTTCAGAGGTTCGTACTTGTTGATTCTCACACTATATAGTTATATTTAATACAGTGAAGTCTTCTACATATTGTAAAAAATCAAAAAGAGTATTGAAATTCATTTTCAATGATTTTGATTGGCTGATGCCACAAAACCTATGGGAATCCAATTAGACTACAGCGCCGTTACTTTATATCAAGGGTAGTAGCAAACCGCGGGCAAACGTAACGAGGGAAAACGATCCACGGGATATTGTTTTTCGGGAAAACGATCAACGGGAAATCATTTTTCGGGCAAACATGACGCGGGAAAACGTTTTTCGGGCAAACGTACCCAACTCATCTAAAAGATCTCTAGATCTATATACAAGGCCAGCTTGTTTCAGTAATTGGTCAGGTATAGATTTTTTTTAGTGAATTTTTTAAAGTTTCAAGGTCATAGCAATTTTTGGCACCTCATTTATGAGAAATTTACAAAAATTTAATACCTCCTGAAAGGCCCTTAATCTGTAAAAAAGGTTTTTTTTTATTTTATTTTTATTTTTTATTTTTAAAAATTCATTAAAAAAAATCTATACCTGACCAATTACTGAAACTAGCTGACCTTTTATATAGATCAAGAGATCTTTCAGATGGTACAGATTTTTTGCAAATTTCCCTAAAATGAGGTGCCAAAAATCGTTTTGACCTTGAATTTTTTTCTAAAATTCATTAAATATTCATAAAAAAAAAACTTTGGCTGACTGAATTACTGAAAATAGCTGACCTTTTACAACCATGAAGAGGCCTTTCAAATTGCATACTTTTTTTTTAAATGACCCAAATAAGGTGCCAAAAGTTCTTTTTGTGACCTTGAAACGAACTTCAAAAATTCATAGAAAAAATTCTATGGCTAACCAATTACAGAAAATAGTTGACCTTTTATCACGATCTAGAAATCTTTCGGATAGTATAAGATTTTGGCAAATTTCCCTTAGATGAAGTGCCAAAAATCGCGCGTGACCTTGACTGACCTTGAGAAAGTTTAAGCTTTGATTAAGTTATCTAGGGCTGACCAATTTCTGGGACCAGTTGACCTTTTCTGACCAATTACTGACCAATTATATGGGATATTTTTTATCAAATTTCCCTCATATGAGGTGCCAAAGGTCCAGAGCCCAATTTACGTCCAAAAAACTATATTTTCTTAGATTTCGGATAACTGTACTTAAAGGTACTATACCTAATGGGATAAATGAGAATTATTTTTATTGGAAATTTAAAATTCTTTGATTTAAGATTCCTTGCAAAAGATTCTTCACTTTTAACTTAAGATATGGACCAAATACTAAGTATATACTTTCGAAGAAAGCGAAGAAAAAAATTAAAACATCGTATCTCGAAAACCTATCCATAGAAATTTTTTTTTAATGTGATTTTCGAGATCAGTGAACTCCAATCTATACGAATAAAATAGCGACACCTAATGTTCAGAATTTTTTTTATTTTGTAAGCTAGTGATTAGCGCTGACATAGTTTTGTAGCCAAAATCCATTCGAGCTTAAGAAAAATAGGACCCTGTTTATAACGGGTGATTTTTTAGCTGGTTTGGTTTTGGCAACACTGGTTTTGACAGCTGACGTGTGTTTAGTACCTTGTGTCACTGTCAAACAGCTTCAGTTTGGTTTGCAATTTAACCATGGATCGTCTTACAAATGAACAACGCTTGCAAATTATTGAATTTTACTATCAAAATTCGTGCTCGGTTCGAAATGTTCATCGCGCGCTGCTTCCATTTTATGGTCGGCTCATTTTTGGTTGAATGGGTACGTAAATAAGCATAATTGCCGCATTTGGAGTGAAGATCAGCCAGAAGCATTGCAACAGCTACCAATGCATCCCGAAAAAGCCACTGTTTGGTGCGGTTTATGGGCCGGCGGCATTATTGGGCCATATTTCTTCAAAGATGATGCGAATCGCAGCGTTACTGTCAATGGTGAACGCTACCGAGCGATGATAACAAACTTTTTTTTGCCCGAAATGGAAGTTCTTGACTTGCATATATGTGGTTTCAACAAGACGGTGCCACATGCCACACAGCACGCGAAACAATGGCGCAATTGCGAGGCGAGTTTGGTGAACAGTTAATTTCACGTTTCGGGCCGGTCAATTGGCCGCCTAGATCGTGCGATTTGACACCATTAGATTATTTTTTGTGGGGGTATGTCAAGGCTAATGTCTATAGGGACAAGCCCGCTTCGATTGACGCACTGGAAGCCAACATCCATGCATTCATTCGTGAGATACCGGCCGATATGTGTGAAAGAGTATGCCAAAATTGGACTCAGCGGATGGGCTACCTGAGACGCAGCCGCGGTCAACATTTGCATGAAATTATCTTTAAACATTAAATTGCAAGGTTCAAACTATCGATTCAAATAAATATTTCATTCATTTTTTCGAATTTTATGTGTTTTTTTTTTTTAAAGTTCTAAACCTCTTAAAAAATCACCCTTTATTAAGAAGATTGAGTCCGGTCAAGGATGTCGTGAGGTATGAAGAAAACATTAAAAACATTTCAATGCGCAAAGGAATAAGTTGTTGTTGTTTCAATGTATTTTGAGGCACCTAAGTTTCTAATGTCCACACAATTACAATCACGAGTTCGTACTCCATCTTTTCAATCTGAACAGGCAATATTTTACATTTTTGTTATCGGGTCGAATGTCTTACTTTGATTTCACGCTGGTTTTGGAGAGTTTTTCCATTTAAAACTTTACTTTGAAATCAGAAAAGGTTGGTTCTGGTTGAACAGAATGGAAACAGAGTTGCAAATGGAACTGCAGCTGGAATAGCTGTCAAAAAATGTTATATCTGATTTTTACTTGCGATTATAGGTACTATAAGGCAAGTTTTGGATTCGTGCAAAATTAAATTTTGAGATAACAATCAAACATGATATTACGATGATAGAAAACACCAAAAAAGTGGGTGGCACAATTCTGTCTGTCTGTCTGTCTGTCTTTTCGTCTACAGCCTATACGGCTCGATCGATTTTCTTCAAACTTGGTAAATAGTGGTTTTTCGTGATTCCGCCGACACGTTTTTTTCATTTTTTTTCAGAACCAAAAATAACGGTACCTGCCATACATTTTTTTTTGGCAAATTTACATAGTCGTATTTTTCTCAAAAACGGCTCGACAACTTTTCTTAAAAAAATTCAATAAATTTATTTTAGTAAAGGCTTTCTTTGGGTGGAAAACCATTTTTCAAAAATGGTTATTAATGGTACCTCCCAAGGAACCATTTTTTAATTTTTGATTTTCTTCAAAATGGTACGACCGATTTCAATAATTTTTTTATACAGAAGATTCCTAAAAATGTTAATAGTTTTGTGTACCAACATTTTTGAAAAAAATATATTTTGGATTTTTAAAAAATATTTTTTTTTGGAAAATCAAATATTTCGAAAACGGCATTATAGATTTTTTTGAAACTCGATATTTAAGACTTTTTTAACACTCTCTAAAATATTTTTAGAATAAATTTTACATTTATGGAAAAATAACGGTACCTTCAATACAAAAGTGAAAAAACCGCAATGGAAAATATTTTTTTGCTTGAAAACGACTCCTACGATTTTGATTAAACTTTTTGCATATACTAAAATTTAGTACGATCTACCATAAGAAATTATAAAATTTTACACATAGCAACTATTAGTAGTACCTGTCATAGAACGTATTTTTTTATTTTGAGTTTTCTCGTTATCAGCGTAACGGATTTAAATGAATTTTTTTATATACAAATTTCAGATAAGATCAAATAATATTGCATATCATAATTTTCAAAAAAAAAGTTTTTGGATTTTGTTACGTAGTCTGTCGCAAACAAAAAAATACCTATTTGGTTTCAACCACCAACTTCACAAATCCCAATCCCCAATTTCACCCATGAAACACTACGCGCAAACGATCAGTCCTGGTCCAAAATCAATACATTCCTAGTACCTACCTACGTACAAATTACTTTAAGTAAAACCACCATTGCAGATCTCAGAATCCTAAGATACACAACTTCCTACTTTAAGTTTTATTGCAATATACCTACCTATCTACCTAGTTGAAAAGAATGAAAGAAAGAAAGAAAAAAAAAAAAAAAAAAAAACATCATCGAACAGAAACCGATTGTAGAAATACTACCTACTAATGTATGTATGTACGTACATATGTATATATGTATATACCTCCAAATTGCAAATGCAATCCATTCGAAAATCAAGACTATAAAACTATATCTCAAGAACCGTCAGATAGCATAGGTATTATGTAAATAAATAGATCAGTAGCAATTTACATTTGCCGCACGATCAAATAAATAAACAATCCGACAATAAAAGTATTGAAAAGGGAAACATTTCAAATGAAATGTATTTATTTAATTAATAAAAACAAAAAAAGTAACTCACAAAATCCAATATTAAGAACTCCGATAATAATTCGGTATACCGTATACACAAGTAACCATGACCTACGCCGTTGTGTTGTAGGTATATGATGAACGTCTAAATCGAGTTTGGGATTCTCCCTTCTCGATCGCAAGTTGTGTGACATGACCACTCCAATCTATGATGATGATTTTCTGTAGCTATACGTAGTTATGTCGAGGGTTGAGTTTCCTGTGATCTCTGCAATAATGGTGAATGTTCCACGATGACGACCTGAAAAAGAAAAAGAAAGAAAAAATTATAACGAAATTGGACAATTGTGGTGTCGCTAGAGTGTTTCTGGGGTATTCAGTTGTATTCGGCAACGTCCAGAAGCATTCTTAGCGACAATAAACAACTTATCCTGGTGATGATGACGATCATGACTCCGTAGAGGTGGTTGTTGGCCCTAAAATAGAAAAAGAACTATTTACATGAACTTAGGTATGTGGAAAAACAAAAAAATGCATAAACGAATGTACCAACAAATGTACCTACCTGTTGAAGATGTTTTGGGAAAAAATTGCAGGTTTTCCTTACATTGTTTAATGCGTCTCCGGTATCCGAGCATTTTTTTTTTTTGAATCTATGTTAGGTGAATTCGATATTATTTGTAGGTATCCATTTCCGTATTGTTTTAGTTATATATAAAATATATTTGAGAAAAATAATTACACGCACGTTTGTTGAAAGTTTTGCAAAACACAAATGAAATGAGTAGAAATGTCAAAACATCAAGAAGTCAACGAAGATGCGCGATCTTGTGGCGAGTAGGTGTAATTAGAAGGGACAAAGTGCAATTAGTAGGAAGTAGGAAATCAATCATGATTTACAAATTAAATTTTTTTTGTGCAATATTAGGTTTATTATTGATTAAAATGAGAGATAAGACTGATAGAATTAGTTTATAAGTATTATTAGTTGTTTTAATTAAGTTATTTGGACATAATTAGCATTTTTATAACAGGAAGTGTTATAAAGTAGTTAATACGGATGATCACACACCCTTTAGTATGACGAAAGAAGACGTCTATGACGAGCAAAAGTACCAGATTAAGGGGAATAGAAAAGTTAAGTTTCCAGTGTGAAGAACGAAAGAATTAGTGAAAGAGGAGAATATAAAGTAGGGCAAAAGTCGATGACCGATGTTATGCAATTTTGAATTTTTATCATTCCAAAGGAAAAAGTGCAAGCGAAAGCATCTGATTGAATGCATAACAGTTCGGGTCATAAAGTTGTGTCGCTATATACGGTGAATAGCTTTTTTTCTATCGATATTTCGTTTGAACAAAGAAAATTTGTTCTCGTGAAGATATACCGGAATAAACTATCAAAATTATTTTTGATTAATATTTAAAGGTGGGAATAATTTTTTTTTGAGTGATTACTAGACCATATAAGTATGCAAAATTATTTTATTTAAAAAAAAAAATAGCTGACAGAAAAAAAAAGCGGCAAACAATTACCAAGAAGGGACCCACTGGCACATTCCTTGGGGGTGGAAATTACCCTTTTAAATACAAAAAGAAAAGAAAACCGAAGCAGAGGTAAATGATATGATAGTTTTAAATAATTAGGCATTAAAAGTAAAAATATTTAAATATTAATAATAGGTTAAGGGTTAGAAAATTCAAATTTTTCTTTCTCCGACTGGTCACATGACTGGCTACATACGTATATGACCAGTTATAGATAGAGGCACCTACGTATATACGTGCAAAGAAATCTATTGACCGGGGTGCAAAACGCTAGGCAGAGAAAAGCCTTAGCCTCTGCGTGATTTTTTTTTTCTGGATAAGGATTCGTCTCAAGGATTCTTTGGAACACGTCGAATAAAGCGACAGGGTGCTCCTGTGGACTAAGTGAGCTAGCAAGAAAGTGAATTTTGTGATATGCTTAAAAAGAGTGTTAGTCACAGACTAACGATCAGAAAAGAGAACAGGGTGCTCCAAATCAAGAAAACATAGTTCGTCATTGAAGACAATTTTTTTTAAGGACCTTTTAATGAAATTAGTAATTTTTTTTAATCTATAATTTTCTTTAATTTAATCTATAATTTTCTTTAATTTGGTTTTTTTGTTATTTTAAATAACGTAAAGTGAATGATTTTTTTATGAATTCTTTTGATTTACCTTTAAATTAATTAAACCGTAAAGTAAAGTACATATAAAGAGAAATAGAGTAGAAAAGTTATAGAAGGTAAAATTAATTATTTAAATAGTTTATAGTTAAAATATTTTCTGTGCTCGTGCGAAGTTGAATATATATATAAACATATATATATATGTAAAAATAATTAGTGCGCGAACAAGGCCCAACAAATAAAAGCCTATACATACATACCGTCATCCAGGAACGTGCTGCCGGCAGGACCTCGTGGGACGAAGAATCGTAAGTGATTTTATTGCAAAAAACTATATTGAATTACATACCGATACATATACATATATACAAACTTATACATATGAAATTTCCAAGTAGCAGAGAAGAGAAGGAAAAACTTAAGAACCTTTTTTTAGTGTATCTCTTATAACTTTTCTCGTTTCCTGGTATCATAAATATTATATTATTGTTATATTTTCTTTGAATATTTGAATTTTGAATTTTTGAACTATGATTTTTTTTTTTGAATTTTGAATTTTGAATTTGAATTTGTTTGGAATTTTTGATTAGTAGCTTATAGATACCTTTGTAAATGTTAGGATTTTGTGGTTTATGGCCAAGATAATTAAATTGAAGCATTTTGTGAAAGAAACTTGGTTTATTTTTAATACTCAAATATGAGTTGCTAGATATTTCCAGTGGTGGTGTGTGGTGGCCTGACTAGGCTGCCTTTCCGAGGGAAGAAGTAGCTGGTGAGAGAAATGACTTGAGAGGACGATACGAACTTTTGACTTAGGGATGTGACGGCACTTTTGATTGTGATCGGGGATTCGCATTAGGGGTCATCTCCTACCATCAGGCTACGGAGATGACATAGGTTGTATTTCGTAAATACAAGGGAGGGTAGCCTTTTGACAATAACACCTGTCAAGGCTCTTAGTGATTTGGCGAACCATTGTCTGGGAGAGACAGTGGGATGTTTGTCGTTTTTTTTTTGAAAAGAAAAAAAATGGAAGATTTTTTTTTCTTTCTGATTAGATCTTACATATAGATTTAAATAGTTTTACAATAGGGTTTAAGATTTATATAATGAAAATTCATTATATCCAACAAGGATATAAACGTATTATAGAGTTTAGAGGGTTAATTAAGATATAAGTTTTAATTTCATAATTTTTTTAAGAGAGCATCGGTTTAAACCCCACTCTTTCTCTCAGACGGTGGCATAGGTCACTGAATTTGTGCAGGTTCTTTTTTTAGTTTTCCTTTACCTTGATTCCTATTCCTGTCCTTTCCCCATTACAAGGCATGATATTTTGTTTGGTGAGTGGGAGGTGTATGGAAGGGGACAAGAACCACCCCATTACGTCGAGCTTAGCCGAGCTGAAACAAGCATGCCAAGGTCCCTTTTCCAGCACCGAAGATGCCTCCGTGGCCAACCCCCACTCATAACAATTTTTAAAAAAAAGTTTCAAATTTTTTTTTTGAAAATTCGATATCTCAAAAACGGGTTGACAATTTTTTTTTAAATTTTGTTTTTATATACACATAAATATATAGTTTAAATCTGCATACCAAAATTTGTTCTTAAAAATGTTTTAAGAATTTTATATATAAGAAATTAATTTAAAAAAAAAACGCTCCAACGATTTTAAATTTTTTTTCCCATACAATCATATTCCATCATGAATTAAGATGGCATACTTTTTTTTCACCTCAAACTGTCAAAAGAGTTGTTTTAGCTAATTTAAATGTCGTATTTCATGCTTCTCTACATTTTTCTCTCATAATTTCCATGTTTGTATATACAATTTTCTTAAACTCGCAGTGTCTTGAACATAAGAGCAAGTACGTGCGACCCAGTCGTGCATTTAATTTTTTTCCATTTCATCGTTATTCACTTTTATTTTTGTTTTTATTTTCATAAATATTTTCGACAACAAGAAGCTGTTGAATAAAATTCTCAAAACATTCAAAGCTACATAACTCTAAATGCCATCAAATATCAGAAAGCTACCTACAACTGCATAGTGGGCGTGTAAAAAAAATCAATTAAGACATTTTTTGACAGCTATCAAGCTGCGGCTCCAGCTCCAGGTGCAGCACTCTATTCTTTTCAAGCAGTAAATCTTTCAAATAAGAACTTTTTGCCATTGTTGGATTAACTTTTAAAAATGTTGTTATGAGTTTATAGGGAACGAAATAAGTTTAGATTTTTAATATTTGACGCTAACAACCTTTGACGTTGAACGAACAGCTGCTGACCTTATAGCACAGCATTAAACCAAATGATTAAATGACGTTTACGTTTTAATGCAAACTTTTTTGTAAGCTTATCATTTGAATTAATTGGTTATATTTCGATGTTGCGTGAAATTGCTTAATATCCCCAAATATACTTACCATTTTAGATAAGGTAGTCTAACGTAATATCTGATGGGCCCGATATGCACCAAGCATTGATTTACGGTCATTTTGAAACTTTTCCATTTCGATACTAAAGTTCTTTTAAACACAGTAAGGGTATTCATACAACATCGTAAAGTCGTCGTAATCGTGGTAAAGTTTTAAACTTAATAATTCTGTCACAATTTGTAAGGAAAATTTGACAGATTTACGAAGTTTACAACTTTACGATGCTTACGACGAGTTTACGCTGTTGCATGAATACCCTTAGTGTTTGTGATAAAATTAAATTAATTTTGTTTGTATTTATTTTATAAATATGATCAGAATATTTATGTTTAACTTAAACTAAGTTATAATATTCACTTAAAAATAATAATCAAAAAATTTGTTGACAGTATACGATGGCAAACTGTTGGTAGAAGTCGTAGTAGTTGAGGATTCATTGCTATTAAAATTAGAAACACAAATATAAAAATTTTGTCTAGGTAGAGTAAGTTGGGGTAATGTGGTATATGCGGGTAATGTGGTATAGGCAGTTATTTCAAAAACCAAGCATGCTTCTACAACGGTTCTTGATTCAGTGGGCGGTGATTTAAATAAAAGTAGTAATGCGTATTTAAACAACCCACAAATCGTTCATTAATTCGACCAAATTGCTTAAAACCGAAATTGTGTAGAGCTGAGTTTTTTTGGGGTGGAACAAAAAGTGTTTGTGCGCTTTGAAAAATTGTGTTCCAAAGCAATTTTTCAATGCAACGGAAGAATATATTAATCATTAACGTTACTTAATTCTTAGTTTTGTTTAAAAGTATTCATTTTAAATTGTATTGTATTTTTTGTAAAAATATAGAGTTTCGGCTAATGTGGTATACTAGCAGTGGGCTAGTGTGGTATAGTATTCCTAATGGAATATGGTATACCACATTACCCAACCTTAAAGTTTATACCTGCGCAGGGCCGGACAAGCTATACGTGCAAGCGGTGCAAATGCACAGGGCGTTGACCCCAACCGGGCACCTTGAGCAAGTATCAACAAAAGTCACAAACCACAACCTGACTATTTTTTAAATTTTTCAATTCTTTTAAATAGCTCAAATAATAAATAATTGGCGTATTTTTTGGTCTTGAGCAAAGCTCTGAGCAGAGGCTGAACGATCAAAGCAGAGCTCCGAGCAGATTATGATCAGATTCCTCAGATTTAATTATGAAACACACTTGAGCACTGAACTGTCATTTCATGGGTGTGTTAGTAACGTGAAATTTCTTGCAATTTTTCTTAAAATTTGCTGTCAAAACACATACGAAAGAAACAGAAATATGTTATGTTTGTTCCTAAATACACACAAAATTATTTGTTTACCTGAAGTTGACGGGTGACTGTCCAGGGAATCCATTTTAAATTATGTGTTTTTTTTTTGTCTGTCAAAGCCTAGTTTACAGTTCCCGTGTGCAAAAAAAAACCTACGCAAATATTCTCGCATGTCAAAAATAATTGAGGTGAAATGCAACATTAATTTTTGCATGATTAGTTTACAGTTTCATACAAAAAAAAAAACATTGCTGTCATGGAATGTCATGCAAAACAATGGACCGGCAATTGTTTTGCATGCGAAAAAAGTGTGGTGAATAAATTTTTTTTTTTTGATGGTCGGTTCACACTTCCGAAAAAAAAAAATTTTCCACCTCAAGGCTTTATTAGCATGCAAATAGGTTTTGCATCCAAAAATAATTATTTTCCATTTTTAGGCCTTTAGTTTAATAATTAAGGGTAAATTAATGACTCAATGGGTCGCTTAGGCCAAAGCAAACGTTTTTTGCCTTGAATATTATTCATTTTGGTGCACAGAATAGATGGAAAATCGTTTTGAAAATGTCCATATTTTTTTCGCATGGGAACTGTAAACTATGCTCAAATCACTAAAAAAAAATAAGTGAAGTTGGCTTCGCTCAGCGTTTCACTCGATTCGCTCGGTCATTAAACCCTGAGCTAATTGACCAAGCTCTGAGCTAACTCCGATGGAAAAAAAAAGAAACACATTTTTATGCTCTGATATGTCTGAGCTAAAAAAGAAACATAGAATTTTTGTTTGACAGTTCCGTGATCAGTTCTGAGTTTAAAAAAAAAAGAAAAACGCCATGAGAGCCATAGTGGCGTAACTGTAATTTTATGGATATTGAGCTCAATACGAAAATTGAATCTGTATTTATTAAACAATACTTCTGCATTTCCTTATGCTATCTCATTCGCCTCTTGGGGATACTTCGTTTAGAAAACGCATATCAACGTCTACCGCTTGGGTAGTGAGAAAATGACTTCTTCCACCAATAACCGCAATTGAGGGGCGCTAATGATGAAGCCTGCGCAGGGTGCTAATTTAGCTCGGGCCGGCTCTGTACCTGCGACAACTGAAATTTGTGGTTTGGCAATAATCTTTTGTTAAAATGTCTAAAGAAGGTGAAAATAGAAAATGGGACCCGAAAGATATGCAGATACCCACTTGTACTATGAGGAATTATAAAATTTGCCTTCAAGACATTCGGAGGACCACTTGGTATAGTATACCACATTAGACATTAAGGGTGTACCACATTACCCACTACTTTTCAAAAGTGGCGATTTCGAGGTCATATCATTATTTTGTCAAAATCTTTGTAAGTTACTGTTAGAATCTGACAAAAACAGTTAACGTAGTAGCTTATATGTTCGTGTTAAAGTCTACCAAATTTGGAAGCATTCGTGTCACTACTTTGTCTGTTAAGTCAAAAATAAAAACATGTATACCACAATACCCTAACTTACTCTATTATTTACTTTGTCTTTTCAACTTTCAAGGACTTCTGAACTTCTCAGAATAGGAGATTAGCCATGAAATTTGTTAAACAAGCATTTTGGTATTGTCCCCATGGTTTTAGCCGTATATTTACCACCAAAATGTAGACATCTTATTACTAAAAAGAAACAAAGAAAACAAAATATAATAATGAAAGTAGAAGATTTGTTTGTTTTTTTAGAGCAAAGGTTGTACCTTAAGGTTTCCGAAAGAACCTATATTTGTCTATATAATAAATAACACCATGTTTGTTTCGTTTATTGAAAAAATGCTATTTGAATATTATATTTCCATCATACACCCAACGTTTCGAAACTGCTATTACCAGCTTCACCTCCATCCTCGACTGTCTCAACAACATAAATAATTTTTCTTTAAAAATTAGATAAAGGAAAAAACACCGACTCGTTGTTTTGTAGAGTAACTTTAAAACATTTAGAGACAATTTCATCTACTTTCCAAAATGTAGGTACATTTTCTTCATTGTTTGATTTGTAAACACTAACAAATCTAGAGTAAAAAGGTCTCTCGTAAAAATTTAGTTTTTGCTTTAAACTTGAACCATAGATAACTGGGATGCCATGTCGAATTGTTGCAAATTCCATTCGAACAATTTCCTCTGACTTTGTTAAAAAATAACCATTTGCAACCGAAGAAGAAGACTTTAGAACAAATCCTTTGAATTGAATAGCTCTATTGATTCCAATACAATGTTCAAATTCACATGTTCTATTGTTATCTTTATTAAATAAGATAAGAGTAGTTTTTGGATCTAGTACTTTATGGACTTTAGTATTGTTAAAATCTTCAAAAACTCTTTTTGCAATTTGCTCAAGTGGCTCACTTTCGGGTCTTATCTGACGTTTTAGATATTGTGCGCGGTTTTCATATTTGAATGCATTGATATTATCTAGTGATCCATGGTATTTAAGATCATCTACAATGTGATATAAATTGTGGACGTTATAACATATGTGCTCACTTCCATAGATTTTAGCAAAGTTTTGTATGAATGATTTGAATAAACTTTGTGCGATATCAATAAAAACTTGCTTCCTTTTACTAAGACATATCGAAATGGCACAGTGGAGTTCCATGAAATTGGCATAGACATCATCTGGAACTTCATTTTTCAAAACAACCGGACCCAAGTATAACAAAAAAGTTCGAAATTCAGTGGCATTCCAAGAGCTTATAACATCAAGTCCACGAGTTGTTCCATTGCAGTCACATGGAGTACATTTTCGTAATGATATTACGGCCTTAGAGATATTTTCAATGTTTTTGGCAGTAAGTTTTGTTTTAAGGGATCCATCCTTGATCCAGATAAGCAATAATTTTTTCATAACACCCAAACACAATAAATGCATGTAGTCCAGTGGAAAATTATTAATCATATCAATCGGAAGTCTTTCCAATGGAGATTCTTGGATATGGTGATCTTCGTGTATCCTAGTCCGGAAAGAAGCATTCGTTCGAGGTGATTTCGACAAGGTTGGGAAACACATTTGGTGAGATTTGTAGCTATAATCTCCTTCTACGTCACATCTTTCACAAGCAAAACAACTATTATTTCCTTTAATTCCCTTTAAGTAAGAGCGAGCTGGGGCATCACAAATGAAATTTCGTATTTTAAAATTAATATTTTTTGAACCTATTTTCAAATCACTAATGCCGCTAGCTTCCTCAAGAAATAATCGCAGGAATTCATTGACATTAGACGGTTTTGCCATGCCATAGTGAAGACCTATTAATAGAGGTGGAAAATGGAATCCATCTGGTGAACACAAAATAGGCCAAAATTGGTCCTTTGAACATTTGCTTACAGAAATTCCATCAATATAAAAGTCCAAAAATATTTCTTTCAGATTTGCTGTGTCAAAATTTTCAGAAACTTTGGTTAAAGCGCGAACCAAACCAAAATGCCAGTATCTACCCGGTGGAACTTCCATAGATTTGATGTCTTGCGCAAGGGAAGTATGTGAAAATGGTATATGAGGATGAGAACTATGCAAAATATTAAGCATGTCACGCAAGCAATCATAAGTAACATTATGCTGAATAGCCCAGTTTGCTAAGCTTATGCTCAAATCTTCTGGATTTTTCTTTTCGGAGCTATTGTCTTCGGAGGTTTCACTCTGACTTTCACAAACTGGATCACTATCATCACAAACTGGCACAATGCTATTCGATGGATTTTTCTGCATTTGCTTTTTGACTTTTAGTAGTAGGAATTCATAATTATTTGGTTTTCCCTGTTCACTTAATTTCAATAAAATATTTTTCATTTTTCGTTTGAATGTGGTTCTACTACACAATCTTTTTTTTATAATTGATTTCATTTGTATTAAATAACCAAACTCAAAACTTATAATTTTTATAAAATACACTACAAAAACTCGCGCTACATCCGACGCCACTCAATAGGAAACAACTACTAATGGCAAATCATGATAAAAGTGAAAGTCAGATATGAGGTTCCAGCACAATGATGTTAGGTGTGTGTGCGTTTTTAACATATATGTATGTACATATCAGGTTGAGTTGTCGTTGGAATTAAGTTAAAATATTTCTTCAGTTGTGAATTGGTGATAATAAGAGTAACTAGGTTTAGATTTGGTCAATTTTCAACCAATAAATAACGATCTAGGTTGAGATAAGGGTAATTTATAACTTATACCAAACTTTTGTCTTGATCTCGTCAATTTTCAACCAATAAATAATACTCTCAGTTGAAAAAGCGTAATTCAAAGACTAATTCGAAACTTGTGTCTGAATTTCGTTGATTTTCAACCAATAATAATAAAACAATGGGTTGAATATAAAGTAATTTAAAAATTAGTTCCTAGCTTGGATGAGGATTTCAACAACCAATAACTAATTTTAAAACCATAGAATAATTTTTAAAAACGTTATTTAAGGACCCTGGAAAAAGAGATGAGTTTACAGCTGATGTGAAGTGTGTGTGCTTCTGCTGCTGCAAAATTCATGTTAGGTTAAGGTAGAAATCAATCGTCGTGTCACATGTCGTTGGAATTAAGTGTGAATATTTTATGAGTAGTTCGTTCTTCGTTGGAGGTTATAAGATTCATAATTAAGCTAAGGTTAAGATTTGGTCAGTTTTTAACCAATAAGTAACATTATGGGTTGAAATTTAAGTAATTTATAACTTATACCAAACTTGTGTCTAGATTCAGTTGACTTTCAACCAATAAATAACGATCTGAGTTGAAATAAGGGTAATTTCTAGCTTATACTAAACTTTTGTCTGAATTTCGTCAATCTTGAACCAACAAATGATACTTTTGGTTAAATAGGCGTTATTAAGAAACGTATTCCAAACTTATGTCTTATTTTCGTCAATTTTCTACCAAAAGATAAGAAATTATTATTCTATAAGTTGAAAAAAGAGTCTTTAAGAACTAATTTCAAACTTATAACTAGATTTTTAGGATTTAACAGACCAGAAAATAGGGGGTATAAAAAAAATTTACCATTTCTTATATTTGTTTGCAGTTTGGCCTGAAAGCCTCTTTTAAGGTACTATGTGTCAAATTTATGCGCATTTTAGAAAAAAAAACATGGAAAAAGAGAATGAGAGATTAGTTTCTAACTAATGTGCGATGTGGAAAATAAATGCAAAGTAGAGGTTGAGTTGAATTGTCGTTTAAACTAAGTTTAAATATTTCTTGAGTTGTGGATTGATGGTATTAAGAGTCATTTTTTATCCAAAGATTAGATTTTAACCAATAAATAACGATCAAGGTTGAAGTTAGGGAAATTTATAACTTATATCAAATTTATGTCTGGATATCGTTGATCTTCAACCAAGAAATAATACTGTAGGTTGAAGATATATAATTAATAAACCTTTGTCTAACTTTTGTTTGGATTTCGTCCATCTTCGAAAAGCGTTTAATACTATGTGCTAAGAAAGCGCAATTTAAAGACTTATTCCATACTTGGGTGTGAATATAATTTATTTTCAACACTCAAAGAAAAAAGCAGGTATTATCATACAATTTCTGGTCAATCAGACCTGATTTTTAGGTTGTTATTTTTCAACTCCTTAGATCAGGTTAACTGTTTAACCAGATACCTGATTTTAATGTCGTGTTAAATGAACGATGGTTGCAGGTAAAATCTGCTCGACACCTTGTTAATTAGCATTGCCACAAAGAGAAATCCTGTAATTTTTACCTACCAATATAGTTAATTTAACATGACACAGTATTCAATGTACTGTTAATTTAACATGAAAATCTGGTTAGTTTAACCTGCAAATCTATAGTTAATTTAGGAGGTTTCAATGTTAAATCAACTCTGTATCTGAATCATGAATCTATAAGACTAAAAGCCGTCTTTTGCGCTGCCAATCGCTCAACTCGTTAAGCATTATTCTGAAGGTACATATATAAACTTATTATTTATTTATTTTAATTTTAAAATAATTTGTGATACTTACTTCAGTTTTGAACTGGGAATCTTTAGCACACGGATATAGCACTCATCCACTGGGCCAATTCACTACACAAAAAACTGGTGCCAAATATAAAAACTCACTGAATGGCTTGTGTGTAAGTTTGAACACTAGTGTCATGTTTATATGAACAGGCAGAATGCTACTTTAACAGGAGGCCAGGTAAAATTCAAATAATTTTATTTAAATGGCCTGTGTGTGTGTGTTTCAACACTGATGTCACGTTTAAATGACCTGGCAGAGTGCTTCTTTAGCAGGAGGCCAGGTTAAATTCAAATCGTTTTACTTGAATGATCTGTATGTGTGCGTTTTAGCACTGGTGTCACGTTGAAATGAACTGGTAGAGTACTTTTTTAACATGAGGGCAGGTTATTTAACCTGGTAACAGGTAAAAATAACCACATCAAATGTCAATTCAACATGATATGTGGTAAAACAGAAATTCATAACATAAAAACACGACCTCGCACAGTGGTCGGAAACCAACATTTAGCGCGAACTAAATCAAAAATTGAAGAACCCAATCACCATGACTAATGTTATATATCGTAAGGAGAATACATCTGCGTACCCACTGATGACCTTGGTTTTGTATTAAAAGTCGAATATGATACTAAAACACCCGTTAGTTGAACGAGTCAACCAATATTCGAAGCATGGTATGCCAAAAAGGTTGAAAATTGTGGACTTTTGTGACGATTCTAAAATAAATTGTAAAAGATGAATTAGCACGCAAATGCACTTTGTTTTTGTACTATCTTGTTAAGAAGTGATTCCCAAACGATATTAGAGCAGTCTTAACACTTGCAAACACTTGCGATTTTTCAATTCTCAACTTAAAAAAATAATAACCAAAAAATCTTTCTTAACTAGATCCTCACTTTACAGGTCCTTAAATAAATTAAAAAAAATATTTACCGTTATATACCTTATCCATGGTTATACATTATTAAAATAATTAAAACTTGAATTTTCACACCCATTTCAAATGATAAACAATTCAAAATTGGCATACCATGCTGCGAATATTGGTTGAATCATTCAACTAACGGGTCTTTTAGTAACATTTTCGACCTTTAATAAAAAACCAAGGTCATAAGTGGGTGCGCGGATGTATTCTACGTATGATAGATAACATTTGTCATGGTGATTTGCACCTTCAGTTTTATATTTAGTTCGCGCTAAATGTTGATTTCCAACCACTGGGCCTCGGTTTAAACTAACACTATATTCTTGTTTAAACTTCTTATTTACAAGAATTTGGTGATTAAATAACAGGTCATCTTCTTAAATCAACCTGATATGGCAAGAAAGTCTACCAGGTTGATTTCACACTGAATAAAAGGTTACTTAAATCAGTTAAATTTCTGAAATGTGAATTCAATGTGAATTCAAAAAGGCCCAGGTTAATTATTTACCTGACGTTTTTCATAATGAACGAAAAGCTAAACTTATTCAAAACTTATGCCTGTATTACGTTGATTTTGAAACTATAACTAATACTGTGGGTTGAAAAAGGGTGATTTGAGGACTTTGAGGATAACCAATAAATAGTACTATGTATTGAAAATGTGTTATTTAAGGACTTATTTCAAACTTGTGTTTGGTCTTCTTCGACTCACTACCAAGAAGGATAAAACAAATCAAAGAAATAGCACACTTCAAAATTGAAGCACTTAATTTCAACACTTATCAAATGGCCATGCATAGTTTTATATTTTTTATGAAGAAAAAGAAGAATTGAAGAAAAATTGGAAAAATTTAATTCTATGTAAAATAAATGCATAGATGTATTAAAAAAAAATTGTTATACAAATGTTGTTCATTTGGAATGGGTTTATTTTATTTTATTTTATTTTATTTTATTTTATTTTATTTTATTTTATTTTATTTTATTTTATTTTATTTTATTTTATTTTATTTTATTTTATTTTATTATATTTTATTTTATGTTATTTCACTTTGTATTCTTAAGTCCTGTAATGAATACATAACATATTATAAAAGAGCTTGATCACGCAGTGAGCGGGAGAGCGGAAAAACGACACAATCCTGAGCGGCAACAAAAAATTAGAACATATGGGATTGTATGGCTAAGGCCACGCAGTGAGCAGCAAGCGGCAGGGCGGCAGCGGAGATTCTCTTTTACTTTTTTATTTAATCTTGAGTGGCATTTTTTTTTTTGAGTTTATTGAACGAAATAATACAAAATTGATGTTTAATTACCTATGTTTTTCTACTACGTTACTTCATTACTTGCCAACGGCCGGCATTTTCACAACTATAACTTGCCGTTCTGCCACTTGGCGCTTACCTGGGCCTTATTGTTGTTATATTCAGTAAAACTTAATTGAAATTAAATGAATTGAATTGAATTGAATTGAATTGAATTGAATTGAATTGAATCGAATTGAATTGAATTGAATTGAATTGAATTGAATTGAATTGAATTGAATTGAATTGAATTGAATTGAATTGAATTGAATTGAATTGAATTGAATTGAATTGAATTGAATTGAATTGAATTGAATTGAATTGAATTGAATTGAATTGAATATTGAATTGAATTGAATTGAATTGAATTGAATTGAATTGAATTGATTTGAATTGACTTGAATTGCATTGAATTGAATTGAATTGAATTTGATTGAATTGAATTGAATTTAATTGAAAAATTCAACTGTCAAATTGTTATCAGGGTTTAGTTTGTCCATTACATAAATTCATGCATGGTACAGTAGAGCCATTGATTCCTTCCTACAGCACCCAACGATCTCAAAACTTTTGAAACCTCGGAGGTATACTTATAGGTTAGGGCAGGTGTATGCCAATTATTATTTTTAAAAGAAGGATCTCTATGTATACAAACTTCGAATATGTGCCGCGGAGCTTCGCTTCAAGTATATCTCACTGGGCAAGGTTCTCCTTTGAACATTTTTTTCCTCAAGTTGTGTGCTTGGGACACATTAAAATATCAAGTCTTATTTTAATTATTTCAAGCAAACTATAATAATATTAAGCTTAAAATACGCATAAAAATAACATCTTAATTATCCGAAGAGCCCAAATATTTTAAACCAAAATCATAAAGAAATTTTTGTTAGACATTTGAATTGAATTACATACTTTTAAAATGGAATTCGGTAAAAAAGATAAAAGAAAGTTATTCCATTTAATTAGAAGCTTAAACCCTCCAAGTCCTAAGATTGCTTGTAACTTCGCTGACCTTACTCCAGCAACGAAAAATAAAAACCATCACGAGGGTGATATACCTATCTGATAAGGAAAAGCATAATTGTAAATTAAATTTGCTTATGATAAGAATAAGTTACTTTTTTTTAATAATAAATTAAGTGCAATTAATGTTCAAAAAGTTTAAATTGAAATATAATTAAAGGTAAAAATTAGTATTTGTAACAAATTTTTTTTTTTCAAAATTTTTAACTAAAAAATATATCAACTGTAAAGGTACTCATATTCCTACTTACTTATATCAATATATTTAGAGTAATTAATTTTGCATATTTAAAGAACTTAAAATGAAGACGAATATGAAAACAGCCAACATCAACACAGGGATACACAAATTTTATTAACATCCTTACAAGGACTTTGTGTGCTTATTATATTATTCGTGTTATGTTTACACAATACCCGCACATACCGACATACAACCTCTCTCCAACGAAGCTGTCAATTGAAATAGCATTAATAGATCCCATCCGCCAACAGCTGCTGCTTTTGTGGCATGGGTAACATGAACGTTTGGATTCTGGTTCAGGTTCTGGGACACCATCGTTAATTGAAATGTAATTACAAACATTTTCCTCTTAAAATTTATTGGTTTCGTGATTACATTGTCTTTGACGAATCCTTACCATCATTATACTACTAATACTTCTGTGGTTGGCAATATATGTATAGGGACAAGGAAGCCGTTGTGTGCGTGTCGGCATCTCTTCGGCGCGGCAGCGTTCTCCATATGATGAAAACGATGAACCGACGACAACACAGTACAACAAGGACGAACAGAGCATAAGGCTTCTTTGAAACACAAGATACATAATTTCATTGTAGGATCTGATGTATTGTAATTAGATTACGTCAGGATAGCTGCTATACAACACTATATAAGTACATATGTTTGAACATATCAACATGAGGTACTATGTGACCTCGGGGGGGTTAGATATACCTACCGGGATAACGTATGTTCAATTTATTTGACAAAGTTCGCTCGGTGTACTTTGTCGTGCTGAAGGTGCTTAACCTATATTATATGTGTAATTTAATAACAACGTATTTACTGTTTCCAGAGGTTATTACCATTATATAATTCCACAGCTTCTTGTAATATGACAAAATGTTATTCCGCGATCAAATGATATGAGTGTTGATGTAAGAGATGTGTGATTTCAGGAGTTCTCATTTCAACTATTAAAAGATGGATTTTCTTATACCTATTTATTTTATGGAGATTTTTGTTTTTATATTTTCCTCTGAAATAAAAAAAAAGAGTTGACAGACAAGCTGATATGCATTTCAATAGCACGTCTTATAACCTCAGAAATTAAAGAAACACGTATGAAACATAAAGTATGTAAATACATACATTTTGCATATTTGATCGATTTAAAACTAAGACTTGACTGTTTTTTAGTTTTGTGCGATAGTACGCATACGCCACAGTGTACCATTTTAATAAAAACTGCCTTCATTTTAATCCGGAACTGGTGAAGGTGAAAGGGGATAAAATGATTAGCTTATTTCTCGAAAACTATCAATCTTTTTGGTAAAAAATGTGAGGTGACAAATTGTACAAAGACAAAGCACACAAACGCGCTCATAAACTACTTAGCCCTAGTACGGTTGAAAAGATTTCATTACAGAAAAAAAAAATTCTTGTAATAATGTTCATACACCTGGCGGCAAGTTTTAAAAGGATGTTGAATGACTGCAAAGTAGAAGAAGCTTTTCTGAAAACAATAATTAGATAGATAGATTAAATTCTTTATTAAAATGCAAGATTTTCATTCACTTAAGGCTAAGAACATAAGAACATTGCATAGTTGTCGTCTGCCTGAGTAACTTTTGAGTACAAGTTTATACAATATGAAAGTTTTTCTTTTTCAATAAGATTCTCTAGTATGTGTAGATTAACTTTTAGCTTGACACTTAGCCAATATAGGTAATAATTGAGTATTTACACAAAGTTGTATTTCTTATTTAGCCTATTGGTACAGGTAAAATACGATAAATAAAACAAAAAACTTAGTGCCATCATGAAACTTGGTGAGAACGTTTCATGTAAAGGGTCCGCCAAATAACTTTTTTTTTTTTTGAAAATGTTACTACTTCATGGAGTATAGCTTCGGCTGTGTGGCACGTAGCACCGTCCTGTTGAAACCAAATGTTGCCAATATCCTCCTCTTCGATTTTTGTGAACAAAAATTCGTTCAACATTGCCCGATAACGATCGCCATTGACTCGAAGAAAAATGGCCCAATTATGCCTCTGGACCAAAATCCGCACCAAACAGTGACTCGTTTTGGGTGAATCGGCTTTTCAATGTATGCGTGCGGGTTTTCTGTGCCCCAAATGCGACAATTTTGCTTGTTTACATACCCACCAAGATCAAAATGAGCTTCATCTGAAAAGATGATTTTTTTTGGCAAAATCGGCATCTTCTCTAAGTCGATCGCAGGCCCGCTTAGCGAAGCAGCCATTTGAATGAAATTATTTTCCATTATTAACCGGAAGGATTGTACTTTAAAATAAAAAAGAAATTTAAAAAAACATTCAGTAGTTTTTTTTTAGCATTTTCAAAAAAAAAAAGTTATTTGGCGGACCCTTTATTGTGAGAATGAAAGATCAAAAGAGTCTTTAAAAATATTTCACACTACTACCCCAACTCCCCAAAAAACAAAACACACTTTAACAACAGATATTGTTATAGACTCTTCTTACTATGGATTTTCATGGCAAATGAACCATTGATAGCAAGTTTCATCGACGGACCATTGTTTTCAACTGTTCTTCTTTTATACTGAAAATATAGTCATCGTTACATTAAAACGACCATGGATTTTTTCACGGAGACGGTATTGACTTGGTTTTGGTGTCATTTGATTCAGCATTCAAAACTACTTTAAAAACATGTGTCATAAGCTTAGGTTGCACCAAAGTTAATTTTTCTGTTTGATAAACCCTCCTCTCCCCCTCAAAAAAATACCATTCCAAGTGAAATATTTGTAGACTCTTTTGATTTTTCATTCTTATAATACATGAAATGTTTTCACCAAGTTTCATGATGGTACTATTTTTTTTTTTTCGAAAGACATCGTTTACTATTTTACCTGTACTATATTGAATAGACCGGAAAATGAGGGGTATAAAGGAACAATTAAGTGCAAGGGTTCTTATGATTGAATATGTTTGTTTGGTCCATTTGCATGCTTAAAACTGAAAATGCTTCTAAGGTCACCCATGCATTTCTGATAGAATGGTGATACTGGTCAATTTTCAATATGTAAGGTAAAACTCGGAAACTAGACCGAATTGGATCATGTAACTCTTAAAACTTTTTGTTCAAAATTAAATTTGCTAACGAAATGGATGGTTTAAGAAATTATATAATTTTTTTTTTGTCAATTCTTAACAAAAATCAACAAAAAATGCTTATAACTTTTTTTTGGAACAAGAATAGGCCCAAAACATGCTCAAACAAAATATATGGCATGTTAAAAAAGTCATTTCTATTCTAAATTGACCGATATATAGCCATTCAAACTTTACCATTTGTTATAATTTTTTGCAGTATTGGTCCGAAAGCATCTTTTTCGGTACTTTATGGCAAATTTCATATTCGTAGAAGTATTCCAACTCAAGGTTTTGATGAAATATGACTCAAAGATTATTGAAAATATTTAAAAAGTAGATAAGTCTACATTTTTGCTTTCTGGCTGTTTTTAAATGCTAGTAGACTTACAAGCTGAACGGATGGACCGATTTTTATAAGACTTGGTACTACGTATAAATATAGTTTAATTTGCCAACGCGGATTTCGGGCAAAAACTGCAAGAAATAATAAGAAGTGGTACCTACAGTTTTAAAAGCCTATATCTTTGTCAATTTTAATTGAAAACTACATTTTGAACATGCCCCTAGCTTTTTTGTTGAGTCGATCTCTGCTCCGAAAAAGATTATGCGCAATTAAGGAAAAAATTAAAAAATCTTCAATTTTTCGATTTTGTAGATATGTACATATGTTGGTTTTGGTTAGTTTTTCTTGCCAAGTTTTTTTTATAAAATTTTCTAAAATATCCTTCGGTTGAAAATTTAATTTTGAACAAAAGGTTTTAAGTGCAAAATTTTGTTCCTTTTAACAACTTCACTGTCCCCTTACAAATTGTTTGAAATCCCCCATACGTCCATTATTAACGTTAACTATACGTCCCATGTACTACTTTTGATAAATACCTAGATTTTTTTCTGTCCTGAGTCCTGAGTCTCCTACGTCCATGTATAAAATTTGATACATAGACAAAATTTGGCTACGCTATACCCATATAAAATGATTTAATAACACCCGCACGTCCCGTACTTTTTTCCAGAAAAAACACTATTATTAAGTAAGATTCAACATAGAATGGGTCGGAAGTGTAAATAATTGTTCATTGTTGTTAAAAAGACGGTTTAGTTTTGTGCTCATGGTATCAGGTAGAGGACTGTCCTAGCATTCATTGATACCCCATTTAAAGAAGTTACTTTTTTTTAGGTACATTTAAGTACATTTTCTAACCATTGCGACCAGAAAAAGCTTGCCCGACCAGGAGTTTTGGAAATGTTTGGACTTATATAGCTTAGTTGGCACCAAATTTTTCAATGGCTGTGATGAGAATAATGTAATCTTACGGTCGGCACCCTGACTATTGCAGTAGATAGCTACACGTGGTTCTACCATCAGAAATATTGGGCAGCAACTTCGACCATTGGAAGTCTGGTCAGGGCCAGGTTTTGTTTTGGTGAAATTGTGCGTGAACCACTTTTAGATGAGGGGCAAATGATTAACGCTGATAATTATTAATAGTGTAAAATTTGCAACTTATTTAATAAACCAGAATATTGATTTATGTGGAACAAAAATCGAATCAATCTTCTATTACACGCAACAGAAGCAAAATTGAGGAGATTGGAAAGCATGGGTGGTGTTCGTCAGCGAAAATTTGTACAAGGATTCCTCCATCTGCAACTACAATACGCTCATGCACACTATTTCACAAACATACCTCGTCAGAATGGTGAACTTACCAGGAAGCGTTGCTTTTCGTCCTACAGCAATAATTTGATAGAAAAGGTCTTGAGGCCTCCAGTCCAAATCAAATCAATTCGATATAGAATGCAAACAATGCAACAAACCATGTGCTCTAATTAGAATCTTAAGGACACTCACTTATAAATTCTTGTTATGCCTAGTCATAGATTTGTTTGAAAATATTGTTCTCATTACAATAACTACTTCCAAATTAAAAAACAATAAAAAGCAGTGAGCAAAAGTGAAAAAAAGTATTTTTTCTTGTGATGCTTTTTTATAGAGGCTGAGGTAAGCTCGTCGTAGTCCCAGGTATTCCCGAAGAAAGCAAGTAAAACTCGGGCTAAGAAGGTAAAAGAACTCGAGATAGTCACCGGTTTAAATATTTTTACTCTTTATTTATGACTATAATAAGAGGGGCTAACAAACTTACAATATTCTTTAATCTTGTTATAAATAACACGGTATTTCGTATGGAGGGCTCAGAGCTGTACCGAACCAAGTTATGTTTTTTTTTTTTTATTTTGCAGATTTTTGTGGATATTTTTCAACTCAAATTTTTCATTTTTAAATAAGAGAATTATAAAAATAATTTAATTTAGAGAATAAACTTTAGACTTTTCCTTTTTACGAGTATAATATATACATTAGTTAATGGCAGTTTTATTAATAAACCTCTTAATATCTTCGAATTTTCTTTTTCTGACTTGGTTCGGTACAGCTGTGAGCCCTCCATATACAACTAAGCTTAGTTCGGTAGAGCTACAGGAGTAAACTCGGCCCACACTATTCACTTTGAAAAAATGAACCAGGGACAAATACGGTAGGAATCTGATTCCAGCCCAAGGCTTACCCAAGGGAACAATTACTTTGGTTCCCAATCTCTCACTCAGAAGGAGCAAACAAGGATTTTACGATTAGCCCAAGGCTAACCCAAGGGAAAGATAACTTTGATTTTTTACCGGCGGAAGCCAAAAAGATTATCTTTAAATGGTTCACGAATGCACCATGAAAAGTAACCTGAGCTTATCAAGAGTTGCTACAAACTGAGATTAGCTGGAACCTTTATGCCTATTATAATTCAGATTGATTGAAAATCTGAATTAACACGAGTCAATAAGCTTCGACTTTTTCGGTATTTTCTACCTTCTCATAATGATTTTCCAGTCACAAGACAATGTGATCTAATATGAGGCGAATGCAAAAGTCGAATGACGTTGACTTCACATAGTGCGGTGTGCTCTTGTTGTTGTTTGCAAGCGTATATGAAATACAATCTGGTGTACTGTGGTTGTTGGTTATTCGGTATTTCCAAATCAATTTGTATGGGGACAGTTAAGCCGAATTCTAAAATTATGATTATGTATCTATCAATTACGATACATGGGACACTGTAAGTACAGGTCGACAAAAATTGTTTGTATCAAATATGATACACGGGGCAGTGAAGTTGTTAAAAGCTCAATTCAATATAATAATAATTATAAAATTATAAAATCATAAAATCATAAAATTTTCTAAAAGAAAATAAGTTAATTTAAGCAGCAAGTACATAATTCAGTTGAATTGAATTTTGATAATTTGAAACATAAAAACATATTGGAAATGAAGAATATTTAGAAAGAGATAAGAAGCTATTTCGGTAAGTCAAAGCATGCTTACAATACTTATAAGGATTCAACCAACCAAATGATTCATTAAGAGCATTTGGAAAATGCCCCATAGACAAGAAACTTACTTGGAAATACAACCGACGTATTTCTGCAGCATTGTAAAAATCGTTACGAAACGAAATGGTAAATATTGTAAAACTCTCTTCTATGGGAGAGAAAACATATTTGTGAGATATCATATCTATGGGGACTACATTTGAGGTTGAAAATTTCGACTCTAGCTCTAAAAATGGTACCAATGGCTTCTGCAGACAGTTGTTCTTTGCAAAAATAGTTAAGATGTGAAGGCAATTGATGGTTTAAAATTTTTTTCTTTTAGAACCATTTCACACATAGCCGGCAACCAGGTACCCGGTACCGGCTAACCGGTCGTTTGGTTAAGAATCTTATGAAAACTTTCACACATGCCGGAACTGGTTCATTTGTTGAAAACCGGGTAACCGATGCCGGCTAACCGGCTGCCGGGCATGTGTGAAATGGGCCTTAGAGAGAATTTTGAATCATGTGCTTCAGTCAGTTGATTCCATTCTTTGAAGGAAGTGGCATTAGTTTGAAGAAGCCTTATCAAAATCCGCTATCTGTAAATACAGACCTGACCTGACCTCCGACTGATCCGGAGTCTTTTTTTATTTTTTTTACTATAACTCTTTCTGTGGCCAAAGTTTCAGCTTTTTAGGAACTGATCCAGAGTCTTTTTTTACTTTTTTTACTATAACTCTTTCTGTGGCCAAAGTTTCAGCTTTTTAGGAAGCAAGAAGTCCATGAAATCTAGGTTTTAGTTATGTATAAGCAGTGCTTATTAAGCACATAATATATTTGCGGTAATTCATTGGGTCTATCTCTGTTCTCGGGTGGTTTTGGGTTTTGCACCCATAGCAACTAATTATTTACTGAAAAAAACCTTGCATTTGATATGCATTTCTTTTCTGTTGGTCTTATGACCAATTCGCCCATCATCCTTTACAGTGAATCTTTGTTTTCTTTTCAAATTTCAGAGTAAAGCTTCCGAATATTTGGTTTAGTCACCAAGAATCCATGGTTTAGTTGTTATTTTTCACCTTCTTTGATTACTTTGTCTTTCAATTTTTCGTTTTTAGTAATAAACCTTCATTTTCATTTTTCTCAGAATACCTCGTGGCATGATGGTTAGTGCGAAGGACAAGAGTATATGTGTCATGAAAGAGTGCTTCTTATTTAGCCGTTCGGACTCGGCAAAAAACTGTAGGTCCCCTCCATTCCTGCCAACAACACGCACATGAGCTGTTGCGCCACCCAATTTATATTTATTTAAACAAAAGTGGACTTAAGCCGTTTTTCCTCAGGACCTTATATATGTTTAATTGTAAATGTATTTTTAAATCCATAAGCTTTGCAAGAAAGGAAATGTTTCCGCCTTATAATGTAAAGCAATTATTATTTCTGAATTAAATCTATTTTAGTAAAACAAATCGCTTTCTACTACCTATATTACCTATCATCAAAATAAGGACAGTACCTACAATTTTATTTGTATAATTAGGAATTAGCTTGGAGGATTTTCTTTAATAACTTTTGTTTTTTTCTCGTGCAAACTCTCAAAAAACCAACTTCTTGACTTATGCCTTATGCCTTATATGCAATATCAAAGATCGAAGAAGAAAATGATGCATGATATCAATATCAATGCTATCAATCATAATGATGCGTGCCGGGAGTCTAGTTATATATTGCCACTTTGCTAATGGTAAATGGTTTCATAAAAGTCAAGTCAAAAACCACAAGATTAATATTTCGGCCAAATCTTTTGCTCTCTTGTTCCACAATATTCTGACTGCTTCGATATATTGTAAGTTCCTTCACATCGTATATATACAGACTAAATCCAAAAGGTACCTACATATAGACTTCAATATACCTACTACCGCTACCACTGCCTCGCCCAGCATATTCGAATAATCTCTTCCAATTGCTTAGATGCATTAGTTTTCCAGCAATCACCCACTCTGTCTAAACGTAAATATCTAAAATGATAAATGTTGACTGACTTTCAACATCACACTCTCACATATACCTACACTACACACATATACCTAACGTCAGCAGCGCCCTCGTTCCAAGTTTTTTTCTTTGTATTTTTTTTGTGTTCGTCGGCACTATAAGGCACTAGGGAACAATTTTTCTCACTAAGCTAAACACAAAATACTCCCTAACAACATCAATCAACGTTTTTCCTAGTTTTGGCAACATTTTTCAAACAAGTTTCACCCCAAAATAAACTCATAGTCAGTTCCACCGATGATGATGATGATGACGATGACGACGACGACTATGGCAATGGCGAGGTATTCACAAAAAAAGGGACCTAAAAACTAAACTACCAATATTCATCTCTGGACAGACCATACAGATGGAAATGACAAAAAAAAAATAAAGAAAAAATGGAGGCGGTTCAGAGGGTGGGTGAACCAAAAAAAATAAAAAAACAAACGGAAGCTCCATAAAGAAAATATTTGAAATCCTAAAGTCCTACAATAATAATAATGATTAAGGATAATGCGTTCACATTATACATGCTACAGAGGAGCTTCATACATGCTCTCCCAAGACATCACGACAAGGGACACACATCCCTACCATCCCATTCCACCCACTCCGGCGGTGGCGGCGTCACACAACCTTATCAGGTTATCAGGATATATAATTCCCCCGTATCTAGGATTCATTGGGCGAGATTTGGCCACCATGTCGTTCGTATACCTATCGCTGCCACCACCAGAGCACAGCAATCAGCACCTCCACTGATTCGGAAACATTCTACACCCCAAGGGGGCTTAACATCACGCCGGGAATTAGACACCAAGCATGTGTGCTAACATAATAACTTACCAGGTATAGTAGTTTAGGTATAGGTCGAGAAAGGGACGTGGCTTGAAGGACGCAGGAAAATTATAAATTGAAGCACACTCCATCATAATTCAACAGAGCAGCTATATAGCAGCAGGAGCTGGAGCTGGGGATTTGAGGAGCTATGAGTCGCAGGACGAGGAGTCCTGATGGCAAAGAAGAGGGTAACCGGAGTGAATTCCGTGACCGGAAAACCTTATACAAAAGCTACGAGGCATTACTTGGAAAATTGAAAAAGGTCCTGAACATCGGATGTGCTGAGCATTTGTTCGGAAATTCACAATATTGGATCCGGATGAGGTTACAATAATTTGTTCGCCACTTTTCTATAGAAGCTGAAAGACTATATCTTCTCTCTTATGTCGTTTAGGTTAGAAATTATGGGTAGCTCTAGCTCTATAAGGTATTACTGTACACATGACTTGTGCTTTTGGTTGCAGCAACAAACCAAAAATTTAAACCTATCCATAAATGGAAGAAAATGGGAGGGAAGTAAGTTTGATTTGGCTTCTCGTGCTTATTTTTATTTTTTTGCTGTTTTAAAAAAACATAGGGCATAGGGCATATTACCCCCTGGATTGAATTTAATACCATGGCAATAGCAAAACAGACAGGCAATTTGTTAAGGATTCAGAGTGTGTTTTTATTTTTATTGGTCATAGTTGAGGGAAGGGACACCTTACAATAACATTCAGAATAATTTAGTTTTTTAGGAATTTTATTTTTTTTTTGGTCTTCGAAATGTGTGAGACCAGAAAAAGCTTTAAATTTATGATTTTGAAGTATAACAGCTTTAAAAATAAGCACAAGCTTTAAATGCAGAGTTTTTGATTATTCTGTGATATATTTACAAAAAAATAACATAAGACCGTAGTAACGTCTTAGGTATAACCATATGCTAAGGATAAGTCTAAGCCTAGCAAAAGTTGTGCCTTGTCTCCAGATCCTTGACGTAAAAGTTTAAACCATATTGCCCATATTACGCCACTGGGTACTTGCTACAAGAAAATGTGTACAAATTGATTAAATCAGAGGCTTCTCAATTGTTGTGTTACTAAATCGCATACTTTTCCAGACAGAGAAGCCTCATGATATCCAATGCAACAGAAAATCCATATAACCAATATAGCCAAACAAAATAGGTTACTCTTGACGCACATACACCTATTTACGTCATATTATAGCTAATGGTACTATTGTTTGGATTACTGGAAACTGAAAATAAAAAAAAAATATTTTCATTTTCCAAGGTTTGGGTTAATATTTTTTTTTTTGTACTTCGTATAATCAACATTTTCCACTCTTGTGGTTTTAACAAACAATAAACACGTGCACGGTGCTACAAGTATTCAACTACTATAGTCTACCGCACTCATTTAATTGGATAACAAAATAAAAATAATAATGCTAAAGGTAAATTTAAACGCACTTTAGAATCAGATTCAAAAGCCTTTTGTTGATCAAATATGAAGTCAATTCTATGGAAAAATAATGAAGCGTTAAAATGTCAAGAGGTTATGTTTTGATGGAAAAAGAAAACTTAAAAACGGTTGATGTGAGAACGCACCTTTAATATTGTGCATACATTTTTGATAAATGGTCGGGAATCGTATAAAAGCTTGAATACTTTACGTCTTGCATAAAACATAAAAAAAAGTTATAAACCAGTAATAGAACAGAGTTGGGAAATAATGATTACTTTTTGTATTTATTTCAATTTTCATTTCAATTACATAAGTTATAAGTACACGGTCAAAAATTCTGGGGTATTTTTTTATTTAAATTAAATTAAATCAAATTTGGTGGCGCAACAGCTCGTGGAGAACCAGGGCCTAGTGACTTACAACTCACAACTATTCCTGTGTGCGTGTTGTTGGCAGGGAAGGAGGGGTATCGGTATCGGTCTCGTCTGGTTCCGGTCTGATGTCAGTCGAAAAGCAAAAATTCACGACTTGGTTACATGTCCTTAGCTTTGTAGTTTAAAACGCTTGGTATTTTTAAGATTAAATAAAAAAATTACTATAAGAAAATATGCATAATGAATGGAAGACATTTATTTTTTAAATAATTTTTTTGTATTAATAATTCGCAATGTATAAGTAGAGTCCCGAATATGATCCCACAAAATAAATATATAGGGTCATTAAGTCAACAGGAAAACAATTCACAATCAGTTTTATGGTATCGGAACACTAAACGATACCGAGACGATACCAGAAATAAGTCACGGTATCGTTTGGTAACGTTATCAGAAACCCAAACGATACCGAGACGATACCAGAAATAAGTCTCGGTATCGTTTGGTATCAGTATCGGAAGCCCAAAAGATACCACCCAAAACGATACCGAGATGATACCGTACCAATACCATACTTTTGGGACCGAAATATGCCAAGACTCTCGGTATTATTTTTTCGTACCGGCAGAAAAAAATGGATTTATCTATATAAGAAGGTTTTATTTTACAAATTCTATATACTACTGAAATAAATCAGCCAAGTAGAAGACTTAGCATTAAGGATTGGACTTGTTGAATTATTAGGTGTGTTTTATTGGAAAAGCTATCCGCAGCACAGTGAAATTTTATATGAATTTTAAAAACAGCATCGCAGCAAAATCACTGCCGATAAAAGTTAAAGTAGAATCTTGCTGCCGATAAACTTTCGACGTTTGTTCGAGTATCGAACTCAATTGAATAGGATTTTTGTGTCGTCATTGGTACGACTGGTACTTTTATGTGTCTCGAATTCTCGATGGCTATGTTCGTGGAGTAGAATTATGTTGAATGAAAGGCCCTATTTGGACTGTAACTTTTCACTTAGTCAAGACCATGTTTTTGTAGAAGAAATCGGTGAAGAGAAAATTTCACCCATAAATTTACGTCATGGTGGCATAGTGAGCAATTACAGTCTAAACAGGGTCGTTTGTAAGTGCATGGTTGTTTTGTTTTACCTTTTCGACAAATCAAAAAAATGATCCTATCCTATGATGCTATGCTAAAAAAAAACGCTACCTTAAATTAGTTTAAAGTGCAAAATTTAGCATTTTTATTTATAAATGACAAACAGGATATATTCTGCCGACTGTCAAACGATAATTCGCAAACCAAGACACATTCCACAAAGCATTTTTCTTCACATTTTCTTCTATAGACAACCAAACAAATTACTCAAGGGAATGGAAGGTCAAAATTCACGATCATTCCCATTTCAAAATTCACTATTCGCAGCTCATATGAAAAGCTCTTTTTGTAAACCTTTGGTCTATATGGACCAGTTTGTATAGACATGGTTCAAATTTTGATCCGATGCTCAGCAATTTTAAGTCACTGCTTTTGGTGGAAAGGCTACTTGTACAAATGTGGTTCAAGCTTTGATGCGTGGTTCAATTATTTTAGCTCACTGATTTCGGCAGTTTAACTGAGGTTCAACAATGGTCAAGCTTGAAATTGTTATTACAACATACTTGAACCTTGGAATCATCGTTGCACTTCCGTAGATCCGATAAAATCGATGAGTCACAAATGCTGAACCATGGATCAAATTTTGAACCAGTTAGTACAGCTGAAACTAACTGAAGTTTAAGGAAGGTTCAGGCTTATTTGGCTACTAATGTACTCAGTTAATCCTGTAAAATTGGTGAGTTAAAAAATTTCCAGTAGAAAACTAGTTAAATGCATTAAAATTAGCCATACAATCATGTCCTTATTGAAATTTATAAAATTATCGCTAATAAAGTCATCTACTCCATGTGTATTGAGTCTGTTATTATACGACGACTTTTGAGTGATGACTTTTTTCAAAATTAAATGAGTGCAATTGAGAAAACAAAATTTGATTTCACTTTCACAATATTAAATTTCGAAAAATCTCAACTAAAAAGTCTTCGTGTAATAGCAGACTAAATCATGACTTTTTTACCTCGACCATAGTCTACCAACACACCCCTACCCCTTTTCTTTTCTTTATAGCTGCAAAATCAATTTTCGTATCTGAAAATGGCAAATAAAGAAAAAAGGGACAAAAACTTTTGATTGAAAACATTAATTATATAAATATATATGTATATTTCCCATTTAACTTGCAAATATGTTAGTTTTTGTTAATAATTTTGGTTTATTTCTACTTTTAACTTTCACAAAATTCACTTTTGTGTCGTGACAGCTGTTCAGGCGTACCATATTGCAAATACAAAAATATAGGCCGCCGCGGATGCGTTTTTATGGAAATTTCTCACTGTACTATATATAAAATCCCAAAAAAACACGCCTATTGATTCAAAATAGCTTTTTATGTCCTACAAATTAGCATTTCGTTCGGCTTACTCACTTGAACTCATCAGTGACATAGTGAGGGCTTTGTCATACGCAACTTGTATTCAGCTCAGTTCAACTTACATGAATTTTTCAACGAAAATCCACTGTAAACTTTATACAACAAGATTAGAATTCCTAATCATTAAGCTGGAAGTTTTTTTGCCCGGGGCCAGGCATAGTTACTATTATATAATTTCTATATAAGAAGGTTATATAATAAAAGGTTATTTTTTTTAAAATTTGTTCATTAATTGCTTAACTGATATGGATCAAACTTTTTTAACGGCTTAGTTTTTTTGAGCCTAGTTCTGATTAGTTATCTAACATATTGTATACATGTTAAGGTATTCAAGTCAACAAAAAAAATACTTTTGGGTTACTTTCACTTATGGCCCAACGTCAATATTTATTGTGAGGGATCATATTCGGGACTCTACCTAAACATTGTGAAATAGTTCCTCAAAAATTATTAAGTCATCAAAAAAAATTAATTTAAAAAATAAATGCCTTCTATTCATTATGCATATTTTCTTAAAGTGAATTTTTTATTAAATCTTGAAAATACTTAGCGCCTTATACTAAAAGACCAAGGACATGTAACCGAGTCGTGCATTTTTTTTTTTTTGGATTGACACCAGACCGAAACCAAACGAGACCGAGACCGATACCGAGACGATACTGAAATTTTTCGATTTTAACGATACCGAGTCGATACTTATAAAAGTATCGTGGCCAGCCCTTTTTGAAATTCGCAATACCGATAATCGATTTCAAGAAGTCTGTGAAGTTGCAACTTTCACCCACGCAAATGGGACCTTGACAGGAATTTGCAGTTTTTTTTGCATTCTTTTTTTGCATTTCTATTCCCGATTTTGCAGTTCACCAAATAACGGTAAAATTTAGTGACCTGCTGACTTCACAGTGAAGTTAGCAGGTTAGTATGAAATTTTTTTTTTTTAAATGGACTTCAAAAATTTGACCTTCAAAAATCTGACCTAGCCTATTCTTGAAATGCAAAAAAACTGCAAATTTGGAGCCTTACTGCAAGTTCCTAGCACGCTTAGTTCGTGAGATACACGATGTGACCTACTTGCTTCATATTGAAGTCAAATTTGGGAAAATTGAACATAGCCCATCGTTGAAATGCAAAAAAAAAACAACAAATTTGGAGCCTTACTACAAGTTCCTAGCACGCTTGGTTCCTGAGATACACCATGTGACCTGCTAACTTCACTGTGAAGTTAGAAGGTCACTAAATAACACCGTTCAAAATGCAAAAAAACTGCAAATTCCTGTCAAGGTCCCATTTGCATGGGTGAAAGTTGCCCTGCTAACTTCACAGACGTGATTTCAAGTCTGTTCGACTTTTGAATAGACTCGCAATAAGCACCTTAATTTTGATGTTTGGGCGAGTCATCTGGAGAATGTTCGCCTATTGTAATACCAAATTGATTCATTCGCCAGCTTTTTGGTTTTAATCGCGAGAGGTAGTAGGCCATCAATTTGAATGATTCGCTGTTCTTAAAGGGCCATACACATGATCAATACTTATTGACAATAATTATTGAAGAAATTTTCTATCAAAAAACGTTGATGCAAAATTGCCACCATACGTATCAATGGAAAATTGAAAATTGACAATAATTGTACAAAAGATTGTATTAGCAAGAATTTTGCATTGGGTGTATCAGCAAATAAAAAATAGGAATAAGAAAATTAAGTACTAAGGAAGTTGTTAAATAAAAAATTCATTTGAAATTCAAGAGAACTTAGCCGAAAATCGACCATTCCTTTTTCTATTTTGCTATTTGCTTTATTTTTGCCACTGACTATAAAACTTGAACGTCAACATGATCAAAAGATTAATGCTTACAGTTACATTGAAGAAAACCAAATCGATTTTGGTTCTCATCAATGCCGTCAATGTTCATTGAAAATGATATTGAAGAGCATACGAACGATCAATACTCAGCTAAAAATGAAATTTTCACTGAATATTGACAATAAACATTGATTGTATGTAGGGCTCTTAACACAGTAACAAAAATGCACGAACTCGTATATTGATTTTTGGTTGCCATGACAAATTTAATATTTTTGGCGAGTTTCATTAGTGTAAGAGTTTTTTCGTAGCTGTTATGGTAAACATTCTACACTTGCTCCTCCCCCTTAAAAAAACAGGCCTTCCACCATGGATACTTTTAGGGACTGCCTTGATTCTTAGTTCGTATGAAAAATGGAACATTTTTCCCAAGCTTCATTAACATACCTTTATTTTCAGAGCGTTTTCGGTAATATTTTACCTGTTGTACCTGCAAAAAAGTCATCATAACATAAAAAGGACTATAACTTTTTTTTGGTTGGTTATATCATTTTGATAGACTCAGCGTTAAATATTACCCTTAAAACATGTATCATATAATCAGGTTGTACCAAAACAAATATTTTAGTTCGATAGGCCTCCAAGTTCTCCCCGTCTGCACCTCTACAAATGCATCTACACAAAAAGCCAATGCGGGGATTTTGGGGGACTTTGGATATGTTATAGAAGTTGCAATTCTGCGTCGATTCTTATTTTAATATTTTATGAATTAATTTTTTCAAGGCTCCCTATATGATTTGAGTTTTTTTTCCTGGTCTATTTTTATTATTTTCAGAATTTTGTAAAACAGAATAAATTATGAAAAACAGAATTCTTTAGAGCTGAATTTTGAAAAGCGGAATTATAAAAACCAGAATATTGATTGATTGTATTCTTATACAATCTGAATTTTGCAAATACGAAAATCATAATTCTTTTTGTGAACAATTTGTATTGATTTTTTTTGTTGTATTCATGACATTTCAAGTTAGAAATATGTACTAGTTTCACATCGAATGGGTTAAAATCTATTTATATTGAAAACTCAGCTTTCGACGCTAAGCATAACAGAAAACACATCTGAAAAAAACTGCAGAGTTCTTTTTAATTAAAAAACGTTTGTTTTTTTATTCTTTAAACTTAATTATTAAGATCGATATTGATCGCTCCCCAGATTTTCAAATACAGCTTTCGGGCATAACTTTAAAACTTTAACGGCCAATTTCTTCACAGAGTCCTAACGTTAGTACCGGTATTAGTCCTAAAGTTGAGACTCAAATCAGTATTTCTCATTTCTTCAAACAAACAAGTATGAATAAATGAGAGATACTGATTTGAGTATCAACTTTAGGACTAGTACCGGTATTAACGTTAGTACTCTGTGTAGAAATTGGCTGTAAAACAATTGAATCGGCGAGTGAAAAAACAGTACAAGCGCCAAAAATTGAATTATGAGCTGAAAATGCCAAACTTTTCTACTTACGTAAACCTTCAAATCAGCAATATAACAGTACATTTGAAAGTCGAATTCATACTTAACTACACTACTATGATCGCTGACTGAGTGGAAGAACAGTACAAATCCTGGGACCCCTTGGTTAGTAAAAACATTCTGGCGATCCCCACATTCATAATAATACTTGGTCAGTTATTTAAAAAGTGACATCATCAAAAGCTCGTTTATCACACGGAGCTCTGATGGTTGGTTAGTTCTGGAATTAAAAGCTGAATAATTAACGTTCGTACAAGATTCAAAATCTGGTTAGTCAAATCATTTTTCTGATCTTTTCATTTCATTTCATTTCATTTCTCGCTGATATTTTTGACCTAACGGGATTGATGAAAATATTATTACTGCAGAAGACAAAATGAGAGGATTCTTCGCAAAACTTCGTTTGTGTTCAGAGTATTTGCACACAAAAATATATCATTTTTTTCCCTGTGTTCAGTAAATTCTTGAAGAAATTTCATCAGATGAATCCTTGCCATGACATTAGGGTTTCACATTCCTCTCATGAGAGTTTGCTTAATTCGGAGAAAAAAATATTGAGTGACTTTCCAGAACTCGATTCTGAAGGTGGCAATGGAAAGAGAAGGGTACACGGTTAAAAATTTTGGGGTACTTTTTAATATTTTCTGGGTTACATATATGACAACACCAAAAATGTATTAAAATTTAATACTTGACAAATATTAAAATTTGGAAGTTAATACAAAATATATTAAAACTTAATAATATCAGATATTACAAAGGAATACGAAATCTGTATTATATTTTAATAATACAAAGGTATTATAATATAATACTTTATTTCTTGAAATTTAATTTTTAGATCCTTTTCATGAAAATTATTACAAAATATATTACAAAAATAATAGTAATGAAAGACTTTTTTCTAAGAGTATTTATCTTCAAGTCAATTAATGGAGGCATCATTATATTTATTTTTTCACATATGAGAACTAAAATCTTAATGCGATTGAAATTTTATCTTTTAATTTGTATACTTTACCTCGAAATATTTCAACGCGCCTTCAAAATAATGCATATTTAAATTTTTATTTATTGTTTTATTGCTGTTTTAATACAATTTGTATTGAATTTTAATACTTTGGTATTAAAAACATATGCTTCATATTCATATTTAAATATGGCTGATGCTTGCTTGTAATGGCTTCCTGTTTTAATACAAATTGTATTAGATTTTAATACTGTTATATTGAAAGTATATGCATCTTGCTATTTTAATACAATTTGTATTAAACTTTAATACTCTTTGTATTAAAAAAACACGAATTTGTATTAAATTTTAATACATTTTGTATTAAAAATACACGCGTCCCGATTCTTTTAATACAATTTGTATTAAATTTCAATACTTTTTGTATTACAAATGTACGCATATACTTAAGTTATTAAATTTTAATGCCAAAATATTATATTTTATTTCATTCAATTTTTTTTTTTAATCTTTTTGGTATTAAAAATAACTATTTTAATACTAATCTATTAGAATGTAATTCAAAGTTATTAGAAAATTTCTTTAATATTTACGGAATATTAAAAAGTAATATTTCCTGTATTGAATACGGCTGTAATACAAAGGCTGTATTAAAAAATACCCCAGAATTTTTAACCGTGTACTTAATTCCTTTTATCAGTCCATCTGGCCGATCTTCCTTCGGAAAATATGACAGAAAATCTTATCGATTTATCTGCAGATGGTATGCTCAGAACTCAATGTAAAAACCATTGATAATTTCGGGATAAGGAGAAGAGAAGAGGAAAATATCCAGAGCTGGCAAAAGAGGCTTTAAGATTGTTAGTGTCATTCACTACTTCCCCCCATCTCACTTAAAAATTGAGAGTTTTAGTTTTATTAGTACTTACCTAAAGGCTTGCAACCGCCATACCCTAGCAATTCTTGTTAACCCCGTAGGGGGTCGCGACCCTTAGTTTGAAAAACACTGAATTAGAATATTATTAACAAAAATTATTGGTGACATGCACATGACACATGACAGTTCGTGGAGAACAAGAGCCTAGTGACCTCCTACAACTCTCAAACTACAATCATGCTTGTGTGCTTGTTTTTAGTGGGCAAGAGTGAAAATAATATTATAGGCTCCAAAACTAGGTGGCTAAGGTTTTATAGAAAGACTATAAAACAACAAATAAATAGAAAAAAAAACAGTTAAAAAATAATTTTTGGTTTATGATTCCGTTGTATCAATTTTGTATGGGATTTAACGTTTCACACTGAATATCCTGACTACATTAGATCAACCTATTTCATAGGATGTTGCGTTATTACTTAAATTACTGAATCCAAACAATAATACAAAAAAATAAAAAGCAGCTGCCAACTGCAAGATTCAAAGAACCATTTTCTATGCATATAAAAGAATAAAAATTTATAAATTAAGAAAATAATGCAGAATAATATCTGGAGAGACTTCGAAGTTTTACTGCCATATACATTATATCATGAAAACCAACTGTCATTTTTTGTTTATAAAGATTTATAAAACCAATAAATAGTGAATACAAATTTTTGCTGTCCTTTTTTCATATTGAGTAAAAGAACAGTACAAGTACATTGTCTTTCTGTCTCAATACTACTTTACTTTTCTATATACGGTTTTATGAATTATTAATTCATCAAAATATTGGGGAACTCGAAAACTTCAAATCCCCTATACATTATTATACCAATAAAATTATTGTTTTTCTGTGACATAGCTATTTCTGTTTTTCTCAAAACTAACATTTTGTACTTGTACTGTTCTTCCACTCACCGATTCAATTTATTAATCAAACAATGAAACTGTCTCATTCTTCGCACTATAGCTGTAATGAAATATCTTAAATAAAAAAATAAATTGATTTTGAAATGTTTTGTCTCTTAATTTCGGATATCGTTATGTAACACAAAATATATTTTGACATTGTTTAGGATTTCAAAGCTCTAAAAGTTTGGGAGCCGCTGGTCTAAGGAACACCAGGAATAGCCACGGCCAACATTTTGCTTATAATAATGATTATCTTTAAAGAATTGTTATGAATAAATCCATAAATGAATAAAAATACATAACCAATTCAACAGTGAATATTTATTTTATGACGAGGCTGTGCTTAGTTACAATAATCCGCCAAAAAACGTTTCCATTCATATTTTTGCATTAAAGTCCTCGAGGAAAACTTTGATATGTCATATTTTTATTCTTTCAACTACAGTTAGTTGAAATACATTTTATTTCAATTTACTCGTAATTAACAACAAAAAAAGTATACCTAATAACTTAGATGAAGGCACTGATTGACATGTTAAATGAAAACAATAAATTCAAGTGATATACGCAATAATTTATTTTTTTTTCAAATAATACCTACACCTGAACATTAAATTTATCATGGGTTACATTGTAATTTTCAATATTCATTATAGGAGTATGTTTGCTTATATAAAGTTACAATTACACATACTAGGTACTAGACTTAAATGCAAACATTATCCTTTTATTGAAAGTTTGTTCATTTTCATGTCAATAAGTCAATTGCAAGTCAGTTGAAGTTTCGAAATGAAAACCAACCCGAAATGACATTAAATGAACAATAAACGACAAACAAAAAAATATGTAGATGACTCAGGGAAATTTTCAATAAGTACACTTTGTATCTTTTGATTAAACTCACTGAGAGCATTGGTTATGATGATGAGCCAATAGCCAAATCAGATTGAGGCGGAAATCGGTCCAACTTAGCTTAGAAACATTTCTATAGAATTCGCCACAATCAAAATTCGTAAAATTCGGAAAGAATTGAAAAATCGCCAATTGAAAAATTTGCAGTGGCAATTTACAAATCATGTTTTATTCGTAAATCAAGGCATTTTCATCCGAAATAAGTACAAAAACTGGTAATTTAACATTCAAAACGTAGCCATGTACAAAATTGATTTCTTCGTGATTTGCAACAAAAATTCATGGTTCAAGCTTGTACTTTTCATAGCAAAATACAAGTTTTTTGGCGTAATTTACTCTCAAAAAGAATAATTCCAGAAACAGCATTTAAAAATATTGATTTGCGATAAATATTTAGTAATTTATATTGCACAATCACTTATTTACGTTTTTTTCTGTCGCAATTTGCAACTCCATTAGAATAGTTGCAAATCACCAACAAAAAAATTCCTAAATCACTACTTTCTTGTCGCAATCTCTTTTTCGAAGAGATAAAGCACCACCACACAGCATGTATCTAATCATTAATGTGTGACACCAACTATCTGTAATGCATATTCGCCTCGTAGTTGCATGCTCGCTCCGCAACTGGAGGGTTGCGAGTTCAAATCCAAGCAGAGTCAAGCGTAAAGTATTTATTTCAAATAAATTAAATTAAATGCGTTTACCTGCGCTAAATGAAGGGGATTGATCACAAATCTTTATTGCAAATTTACAAATTGAGCAATTGAGAAATATGATCAAATTGCAATTTGTTGTTCGCAATTTTTGTTTTCATTCAATACAATAATATATACTTAAAGAGTGTTGATTTCCGATTTTTGAGTAGATATCATTATCTTCATTTTGCTCAGTTTTGCAAATTGCAAACAAATAGTCGTAAATTTCGAGATCCCGAGCCAAGGTATAAATCGGGATTCATTTTTCGTAGTTTGCATCTTATTTTTCGTGATCTGACCCAAGAATTCTTTCCGTGATTGATTTTGTAATGTAATTATAAGGAAACTGTAAAAAGTACACATAGATATGAGCACTGCTAAAAATTTTACGGGGGATCAAAGAAAGTTTTTAAGAACTATCTTCCGAACGATAACTCTTACAGAAAGGACCTGGTTGTAGCTTAGAACATTTCGTACAAAAAAATTTAGGTAACTTTTTTTCAGTAGAGTAACTGTTTTCGGGGTATTTATATCGGTAGAGTAACGGATTTTATGTTTCTGCATAAAATTTACTCTTTTACACCAGCTTTGAGGTTGAGTACCTACAGGGTGAGTTTTTCTTGTGTGCATGAGCATTAGGGTGTGTCATCTATTTCAATTCTGGAATTTCCACATGTTATACCTTTCAAAAGTTGCTTTACATATTAAATTAAATTATTCATTTGAAATTTTCGTTTAGGTTATTGGATTTGGCTAGCTAAAAAAGCTTGAAAAGAACACCAAAAAACGTTTGTTTTAGGCTATTGAATATATCTGAAAAAACAGGGCAATAAGGAACTTAGTACCTTTTATACGACATAGTCAATAGCCTCTTTGTTAGGTGCCAGTTATAGCTATCATTGAAACTCATCATTGAAAATTTTAATGATTGATTTTGAGACGTTTAGGAAGTAAAATCATTTATTATTTTGATGGAAAAATAAAGCTAAAGACTTAATTAATATTTCTAGCCAAAAAAAATTTTCAAATAGGCCCAACTTTCCACATAAAAAGACTTTTCTTATTTCAGTGATTGAACTACCTTACCAATGATCATTGAAAAAGTGAAAGTCTTTTTTTGTGGAAAGTTGGGCCTATTTGAAATTTTTTTTTTACTAGAAATATTAATTAGGTCTTGAGCCTTATTTGTCCAACAAAAAAATAAATCATTTTGGTTTCTAAACCTCTCAAAATCAGTCATTAGAATTTTCAATGATGAGTTTCACTGATAGCTATAACTGGCGCCTTATATTCGAGAAATTAAAAATTAGAGGAAATTGTTCTGTGAAAATTGGATTTCGGCTTGAGAAGTCTAACGATTTCGAACGAAATGGATTTTAAATAAAAGGAAATTTGAGTTTCAGATTGCAGAAGGAGTTTTTGAAGAAAAATAAATATTTCGTGATGTAGCATACCCTCATATATGGTGAAAAAACGTTTTTTAATGCTTTTTTAGATATTGATATTTCAAATAGGTTTCTTTACAAACAAATTTGAGTGGCATTCTCTTTTTCAGTGACATTAAATTAGCCTATAACATTTTTTTGGACAAGTCAAAGTTGATTTAAGAACAAATTACTAATATTGGTCGAAAATTGTTTTAAAAATACAATTTTGAGTGATTTTGGTTTTTTAATTTAAATTTGCATTGCCTTAAATTAGTTTATTTTTAATTGTTTGTATACTTTATGCATAAGTATTTAAATTAGTTAAATCAGCTCATATTAATTATAACCATATCCAAGCAATAGACAGAAAAAGTAGTAAAAACACAGTTTTCAAAAAAAACCCTTGTTGTTGATGTTAAGCGAGCCAAAGAACCATCTTATTTCAAAAAATTTTAACATATTCTTATTCTTACGATTCTAATGCAACTTGTGGCAGGTATTAGATTTTAAATCTGAGCAGTATTTTTTTCCCCATACCAAAGTGACACAACCCAATGAGCATGGTACCTACCCCCAGGATAATAAGAAAACTGTAGATACTACAAAATATATAGAGGGATTTATTTAAACGTTTTGGGAAAGTTCCTTATCGATTCGGGCTCCACTACATTAATAAGGATGGGTTGAGAAAAGAAAAAAATCGTATGGGAGGGGGGTTATATTCTCTCCGTTTAACTGGGAAAGGCAATTTTCTAAAACAAATACTCAAAACAGAAAAAAAAACAAAAACAACGGTAACACTTATAGTGCCATACTATATTTTTTCGTAAAGCCAAAAATCACTTCTCTTATTTTTGTTTTTAACAGTTTTTGAAAAATTAATTTTCACACTCAAAATTTGCAAAAAACAAGAATTAACCTTTTTTTTAAATTTTATGTAATTAAGTTCTTATTGCCACTCCCAATTAAATGGGGGAGAATAGAACCCCCTCTTATACAGTTTTTTTATTTTTTCTCAACCCACCCAACACGCTTTAGCTTTATGTCATATTTTATTATTTTCATATTTGATGCGAATCACCCTGCATAAATGATTAACCATGTTTCGTGATCTTCAACCCCGTTTGATTAATGTAAGGGAGCCCGAATCAATGGGGAACTTTCCCTAAACATTTAATAAAATGCCTTTATATATTTTTTAGAATTGATTTCTAGTTTTCCTTGGAGATACCACGCAAGATTATTTCACCTTGTACTCAAAGGTGGAGTAAAAGAGTACATTTTGTACAGAAACATAAGATCTGTAACTCTACCAATTGAAATACATAATATCGAAAGTAGTTACTGTTATGAAAAACAATTACTTTAAATTTTTGTAGGAAATTTTTTAAGCTACAACTTAGTTCTGGACACTTTTTCTGTAAGAGTTTTCGTTCAGGAGATATTCTTTAAAAACCGTACGGCCGTTAACGGCGCTCATATCGATAGGAACTTTTTACAATTTCCGAAGAATGCCATTGGTGACGCTATTTTTCGGCTAATATATGACTATACTATTATTCAAAGGCAATTTTAATAGTTCGGCGGTTTTGGGTTTTGCCGAAAAAATAAGAAAACGGAAATAGGGTCTCAATGGTTCTTTTATAATAATTATCTCCTGTTTGCTGGGTTATTCCCGTCCCTTTTAATGACTTAACTGATTTTGTTAAAATTTTAGATCCTAATCTTAAGGATTTTAAGAAATTTTCCATATAAAACTCTGAAAATATTTTTTTTTTTTTTTTTTTTTTTTTTTTTTTTTTTTACACTTCAGAATTCTGTGTTGTAAATCAAGCTGCATTCTACAATTAGAGGCTCATCATGATTGCATGTGTTAGTGGTTAGTAGATTAAGCAGAGCTAACACAAGCACATAAATAAATAAAAATATACAAAATTAAACAAATTACAAAATTAGACACATAATATAAAACATATACATAAATAAGTTAAGATATAATCAAGACATAGGAATTCACGAGAGTGGAACACTGGTTCGCAACAGTGTTTTTAACCCTACTTTACTTATGTTAAAATCAACTGAGGTAGCGTTCAAATTAAAAAGTTTGCACATACGATTAAGAGGTTCGTGAATACCATAATTGGTTCTATGAAAAGGAACGAGAAACAGTTCAAATCTTCGAAGGTGGTGGGATCCCCTACGGTAGTTTATACCTATACAGGCTAATAAGTCAGGAGCATCAATTTCGCCACTAATAAGTTGGTGAAAAAATATTAAATCATTATTAACACGCCTTTGACATAAAGTTTGAAGTTGCAGAAGCATGATTCTATGTTCATAAGGTGGCAGGTTATACGGATCAGCCCAAGGAAGACCTTTCAAGGCAAAACGAATGAAGTTATGTTGTATTGATTCAATACGGCTTTTATGAATTTCGTAAAAGGGAGTCCATACTTGGGAGGCGCACTGAAGATGGGGTCTTACATAGCAATTGTATAAAGAGAGAGTAAAGTGCCTTTCATATGAGCTGCGAATAGCGAACTGCGAATTGCGAATGGTCGTGAGTTTTGACATTTCTTTCACATGAGTGGTCGCCGACAGACGCGAATAGTCATACAAAATAAATCAGTAAAATGGGTGCTAAAAAATTTGAGGTTAAATTCGAGCGAATTTTTCATTCGCAGATTTGTGGAATGCGTCCTAATGTTGTGGATTGCGAATAAGTGTTTGGCAGTTTGCAGAAAATATCTCGGTGGTCACGTACAATATATAAAAACGCTAAATTTAACAATTTAAACTAAATTTTGTTCGTGTTTTCTTTTTAAAATTGTAGATTGGGTCGTTTATTCACTTTTTTGATAAGTTAAAACACTTATTTCTTGATATTTGCGCTTGGAATTGCCTAAAGAAATTTATTCGCATTCGCAGTTCGCGGCTCATGTGAAAGGCACTTAACATACGGGTCTTTAAATTTTAATTTATTTTTTATAAATAATGATGGAAAGTTTTTCATAGTGAACTTCTTGTCTTTTTTTGGAGTCCATGATTTGCCCACTTCTTGAAAAAAAATACTGCGGGTGCCACTGATAACATTTACTACCTTAAATCTTCAATGCCGCTTCACATTATTTAATAAAATTAACATTAAAGCTGTTGTGAAGCTAGGCAACAACAATTATTGTTAAATGCAATCTTATAATAGGCAACCGATGTGGAGTGTATGAGAATATATTGATTTGCACATATCCATACTGATTCCGGAATCATGATGCAGATTAAATGCAAACCCACATCATATGAATATAGATTATGTTGCACTATAGGAAGATATTCGTTTAAAAAAAGGACAAAAATGTGGTATTTTATACATCTATAGACAAATGTCATTCTGTCACAATTCATAGTTATCAATTTTTACATAAATACTATATATTCTCGCATTTATATTGTAAACAAAAGGATATGAATATACCTTCATAATGTAAATATATATATGCCCATTGCTACCATCCAGTTAATTCGATGAGTGATAAAGGCACTCTGAAAGTTGTATTGTAATTTAATTAATAGTTCTTGTATAAGTAAATTTTTACTAATTTCTTTTTATACAAAAGGGAAAATAAACAAAAAAAACTATTTAAGTTTAATAAATAAAATGTTACAATGGTTTTATATGCATCATAAATGTTTTGGTTGCCACCATATGCAATCATAGCGAATTTAACCAAAGGCTTATGACTATGAGGATAACCAAAAAGGGGGGATTAGTTTTTATTAAATTTTTAAAATGGCGGGTTTAACTTTTGTGTATGAAATATTGTGAGGCTTAAACTATTTAATATTTTTAAATTGAATGTCATTCGATGGAGGCGCACCATAAGCAAAGCTGTCGTTACGAATAGCTTAATTATAAATGCAAATCAAACATGAAATATTTATCTTCAAGAGTTATGTATGTCACTAGTGATTCATAAAGATAAAGGCATTAAAAGAGGAATTTAAAAAATTAACCTTTCTTTTTTTATTCTTTGCCAAAAACAGGCGATAAAAGATTTCAAAAGGGAAGTGACTCAAAATGCTATTGTCAAACCAAAATTTCGATTACGTGAGGCAGTGTATGGGCAAAAGCCAAATTTTGGTAAAAAGCTGTATATATGTCTTTTAGTGCAATATCATCAATACTCCTTGGTGGGAGCAGGCTAGGTACGCAAAACAGCCTGAAGTGACCTCAACATCCTTTCATCAAGTTCAATCTTTTGCATTAGAACCAAATGGTTAGTGGTAAATAAACTATATTTTGTTAGGTGAAAAGGATGCGTGCATAATTGTTTGCTTGGCTTAGTTATAGGGTATAGATTGGACTTTTTGCATTTTATAGTTCAGGAATGTATTGCTGTAGCTGGGATTATTTTGGAGCTTTTTTTTATGAAATTATTGTAATGCCATGCAAATGTGTTAGATATGCTCCTTAAAATGGAGTTGAAAGCTCTTCAAAGTATGAGTTGTAAAACCTCCTGAACAGAACTTAAAGAGCCTAACCCGGAGTACGATGTAAAAATTTTGATCAAACTGGAAAGAAAGATACCTTCAGCGGATTAGTTGGTAGGAAATGCCTGCTCTAAGAGACAAATGAAAACGGCCTCCGACTTAAAGAATTTTCAGAATCTCGTAATATTGTAATAAGTTGCACTAGATTTCAAAGGCTAAGAATAAAAATCCACAAAGCAACTAAGGAAACTTATCTAAGCCAAACTCATCTGATGATCCAGACTTCCTTGAGGAAATTGAGGCAGATATTGATGAGCAATTGGAATAAAGCGAAGTTAAGTGACAACAATCTTGGGAATGATCCAGTCGGCAACCCGAATTTGAGCACTACAGAAGAGATAGAAGAGACTAGTAGGAAGCAACTCCAAACTAAAGAATTCGGCTAGGGCCAGATGGGGTATCCAACTTCATCTTAGAAACTTCCAGAAACAGGTTTTCTTGGCAATCATCCTCAACAACTTCACCAACATCAGTCATTTCAAGAATATGGTTACCAACTACAAGCCGATATCCCTCCTCAATAACTTATGTAAGACCTTGGAAGAGCTGATGATATATGAAAACTCCCTAAGTCAATTTTTATTTATTTTGAGACATCGGTACTTTTTATGGATTTGTACTAATCAGAATTTAAAATAGACCAACATAAGATTTAGAGACCTTTTTACAGAACTATCATGTTCATATATTAAGAAAATATATCGTATTCACGAAAGGTTTCTCGGCTTCGAAAGAAATGGAGTTAGGTAGTTTTGACGACGATATAATCCCAGACATGCAGTTCTATTTTTGGGAAAAGCATTCCACTCTGATCCGCTCTTGAAGTTTCATCATGACATCACTACAGCCTTAAACAACCATTGAGTTACCATCGGATGCTTTCTGGAAGTCAAAAAAGCAGTGTATGGATTGAAGCCCTTATACATATAAACTCCACTGACTAGGCTTTCCTTCAGCTCTTATACAAATTATTTTCTCTTTCCTTTCTTCTAGGAACTTTTTCGCGCAATTGGAGAAATGCAAATCGATAGTAAAGTGCATAAGATCTAGAGTTGCCCAAGGATTGAAATTTCAACCACTTCTATACAACATCATGACCTCTGACCAACCAATCTCAGGTGAATACGAGAACCTTCTCTTTGCTGATGCCTTGCTCACATATTACTCATCATTTTCTCCATTGGGAACTGTCTAAGAAGTGGAGGCATACATCCGCAAACTCTTCGAGTATTGCACGTATCCGGATCAACTCATCCAAATCGAAACTTGTCACGAGGCCACTCAACTGGAAGCTGCAGAAGAACATTACCAGCCAAATGCAGTGCCAAGTACCTAGGCAGACTTTAACGAACTGCTGAGATTCAACCCACATTTACGGACTGTCCTATAAGAAAACGCCAATTTTGCCTTCCATCGCCTTTCCCTGCTGATGAAAAAGAGAATTGGGTAAAGCCAGCAGACAAAAGTTCTAATCTACAAGTAACTCCTGAGACCATTCGTCAAATATAGCTTCTTAGTTTGGTTTAATATCTAAAAAACAGCTATGAAGGAACTACAAACATTCGAAAGGAAATTTTGGAGATCCATCAGGAGTTTCCGCAGCCTACAGAAACCACCTGAGCTATCCGATGAGCATTTACCTCCCACAAACGCCAACAACCAGTGATCCCAGTATCGCTATATGACAATTTATTATTGGCTACCAACCATCCCCCCAAAAAAACGTACTATGATGATAAATGCGTTCAGCTGAAAAATGTGACAGAAGATAATCATGTGCGAATATGCTGCAAGTATCGAGCAAGGAGAAGATAGGAAAAAGAAGACCCGTAAAAAAAAGAACCTGCTTAGAAAGAAACGGTCGTATGGAGCCTCCCAGCTCAAAGAGATCGAAGATACTCCCGATCGAAACAACAACCGGAAGTTTTATAAAAAATCCAAGCAACTGGCAGCTGGTTTTAAAACCAGGACGCATCAGGCTCTTCGAAGTTGTGAAGGTAACTTTGTCACCGAAGCACAGGGAGTAGTTGATGATTTCAGGCTGCATTTCCAACCACTGGCGAATGGGCATCAGGTAGAGCGAGAAATAAGACGCAGAGCAAACCCAACTTCAGTCAATTAAGACTCATTTCCACCACCCATCAATATAGCAAGTATAGACTAAGCTATAAAAAAGCTTAAGAAGAACAAGCCCTCCGGATGTGATGGCTTACCAGCAGAGCTCTTTAAGCACACAGAGGGGATGTATTGAAAGGCTGCATGCATCAACTCATCAACAAAGTTTTGGTGGAACGAAAGGCATGCCCCATGATTGCTCTATGAGCTCCATGTGTCCCATTCACCCAACAGCGACGGTCATATGTCCTCCAAGTACCATATCGAGGCATATAGCCGCCTGATAAACGTCGGAACCTTGCATTATGCAAACATAGGATCCTATTCAATGTTTTGTCTTAAGCTGTTCGGCCGGGGCTTCCTGCCAGGCACCCTCATGCAAATCCCGGAAACGACCAACGAATTTGAAGTCAAGACTAAATATTTTTTCATGGACTTCAAAGCAGCATATGATAGCATTCATTGTTTGAAACTCTACGGCGATGGCTGAACCTAAGATCCCGGGAGAACTGATCCAGTTGTGTCACGTAACATAAGCAGAGCATGCAGGATACAACTAGAAAAAAGTTGCTTCAAGTTATTCCAAACATGCACAGGGTCTCGGCAAGGAGATGCGCTGTGATTTCCTTCAAAATCGTTCTGCAGAGAATAGTGAAGACACTATTTTTAACAGATCTGTGCAACTTCTAGGGTATGCCGATGGTATATGGATATTGTCGGCCGCTCCCAAGAGACCGTTATAGAGTCTTTTACGGTAGTTGAAGAACAGGCGAAACCTGTTGGTCTTCAAGTAACCGAGGATAAGAACAAATACATGCTATCAACAAAAAATCAAAAGACTGTCAACAGGCTAGATAAAAACATCACTGTTGATAGCAAAAGTTTCAAAGCGGTTAAAGAGTTCTTTTTACCTAGAAGTACATAAGCATTTATCCCATCTTAGTGTTTATCTGACGAAGAATTACCCCAGCAAACCGGTACTACTTCGGTTTGGCACAACAGATGGGTTCAAAACACCTCAAACAAAAGACGAAGTGCATGCTCTTCAAAATCAATCATTAAAGTTTTCAATGATGAGTTTCAATGATAGCTATAACTGGCGCCTAAGGCCCTTATACTGCCAGTCCTGCTTTAGGGTATCATTTATGGGCAACGAGCAGAAAGGGAGACCTGATACTGGGCTCTTTCGAAAAAGAAAATCTTCGACGGATATTTGGTTTTGTGTGTGAGGAGGGCGAATGGAGGAGAAGATATAACCGCGAACTCTAAAGACCTGTATCAAGATGTGCATGTCGAAATCGAACGAATGGACAATAATACACTCCAGCCTAGTTAGTCTTTGAATCCCAGACCCCAGGTTTGAGAGAGCGAAGAAGACTGAACCTTCGCTCTAGTCTAAGGAGCAAGTCATATTGCAAATACCGGAAAGCTGGTTCTAGATGAATGGAAGATAATGGAAGACTGCTGTGTCTTAGTCTGCAACCCTTCATTAATATGGAGCCAAAAAAGAAAAATAAGTAGTAAAGGGACAGTTTCTAAATTTTCCTCTTAACTGATAAGGAAATGACAATTGACAAAAGTTTTTCTTCGTTTGATCTCAGCACTGGGATCGTTGTCTGAGCTCATAGTGAAGAAAAGGTTGACTTAGTCCTAAAAAATTTCTTAAATATGGCTGTCCAAGCCGTGTCCATGCTGGGTTTCCTTTCTTTAAGACAAACAAATGTTCTTACCTTTATTGAAAGCTTAAATTATTATCCTTCGTTCTATCTCTGCTGTCATATTTTGTTCTTCTATAGAAAGTCTTAGATATAATCGCTCTGTGAAGTATCATAAATTTGTATCGTTTTTTATCAAAAAATTAATCATACCAATGATTTTTAGATAGATATCTTTATTTCGTAATAATGTTTTCAAAAAAAGTCTGTGACCGCACATTTTACAATTCAGAGATTTGATACATTATCTTTCTACTGAAACATTTTCTTGTATATAATAGAATTAGTGAATATAAATAATGGAAAAATATATAATCGAGAGAAAATACGAAAAAAAATCTTCATTTAAACAAAAAAAAAAGGATATAAAATAAAATAAAAAAGTATTTAATTTAAGTTGAATAAATAAAGGCAGTATTATAATTCAAATTATAAATTAAAAAAAAAAAATGCGAATATACATGAATGAACAATTTAATATATAAATAGATAAGATACAGAAAACAAAAAACATAAAAAGAAATAACAAAAAATAATAAATAAATCAATTAAACAATGAAAAAATAAATAAATAAATAACAAAAAAAAATATAAAATAAGTTAAAAAAAAACAAATAAATAGGTAATCAAATAAATTAATAAATAGATACATAAATAAACAAATTATTATAAATCAAAATTATTATATAAATAAATAAATAAATAAGTGAATAAATAAATGGTTTAATAAATAAGTTAATAAATAACTAAATAAATAATAAATAATTACATAAATAAATAAATAAATAAATAAATAAATAAAAATAAATAAATAAATAAATTAAAAAATTAATAAATAAATAAATTAATAAATAAATAAATAAATAAATTAATAAATAAATAAATAAATAAATAAATAAATAAATAAATAATACATACTTCATTGATGAAAGCAAACGCAATAAAAATATTACACACAAATATCACAGATTAAGCATTAAGCTGGTTTATGAGGGAGTTCTCAGAATTATCACAGCTATTATTAAAATTAATTGTAAGTTTTCGAATCCTTTCAAAAATCAATTCAACATTCGCCCTTCTGTGGAGATCTAAGGTTGAATTATGCCAGGGCAGATTTAACATCATTTTTAAAACTTTGTTTTGTGAAATCTGCAACTTCTTTATATGACAAGTTGCTGCATTACCCCATATTGGACACCCATATAATAGAATTGCTTGGAAAATTACTTTATAAATTATTATCTTATTGTCATTAGTGAGTGAAGATTTTCTATTGATAAAAGGGTAAAGCATCTTAATTGCAATACTTATTTTTTTTAACGTGCTTTGAACATGATGGTCAAATGTAAGTTTTGTATCAAGATGAACCCCGAGATACTTAATGGATTGCTCCCATGCTATTGAATTACCATTAATTTGAAGCTGACTGCTGGGAAGATAGCAAGCTTTTCTTTTTCGCGTGAAAAAAATGGCTCGCATTTTCCCAACGTTCAGCTTAATTTTCCATTTCTTATAATATTTTTCAAGTATTTCGATCGCATTTTTTAGATTTGTCTCAATATTGAGAGCAAATTCATGCGACGTAAATACTGCAGTGTCATCAGCAAAAATGGCTGCTTCACATTGCGGAAGATTTGGAAAATCTGAAGTATAGATATTGTATAAGGCTGGCCCAAGGACTGATCTTGAGGCACACCAGAGTCAAAAAATAACACGTTAGAAACACCACAATTTACATGCACTTGAAAACATCTACCGGATAAGAAACTCTGAACAATTTTACATAAATAAAAAGGAAAGTCAAACTGTATCATTTTATAAATTATTCCATTGTGCCATACACAATCAAAAGCTTTTTCAATATCTATCAAATTCTTTTTACCTGGTGTGAAGTGCTGTGAAAGCTTCGGAAACCAAATTGTACATCTGGAAAAAGATCTTTATCTGAAACTATTTTTAAAATATTCTGCTTCAGGATTTTTTCAAAAACTTTACTAACGTTACTTAATAAAATAATTGGCCTGTAACTTTCACAGACATCTGGGGCTTTTCCAGCTTTAAGGACAGGGACAACCATGGCTTTTTTCCAATATTGAGGGAAATATTGGCATTTTAGACATGCATTTATAATAAATGTTAAATATTTAATTCCAATCTGAGGTAGTTGTTTTAAATATGCATTTTGAACTTTATCTAGTCCTCCTACTTTTCGAGTTTGCAAGCTCTTGACTACATATTTAATATTTTCTTCAACTACAAAAGCATTTAAAGGAGTCAATTCATTTGAGTTTTCAAATCTTTCAATTGTGTCCCTAACAAGTTCGTTTGTTTCAAAATCACCCAAATGTTGAGAAACTAGGTGATTTTTTGAAAAATTTGTGCCAAGTATGCTTGCTTTTTCAATATCTGAAAAATATGTTTTTGAAGAATCCTTAAGAAATGGTATCCTTCTATTTTTGTTTTTTACTACTTTAACGATATTCCAGAAGGGCTTAGCATTTTTATCAAGAACGCTCAATTTTCTGTTCCATTCTTTGTTACGATTCACTTGTATTTGATCAGTAATTAGTTTGTTAAAATAAGAAACCATTGTTCGAGAAAAGGGTTGACGATATTTTTGCCAATTTTTTCGATGAACGTTTCTTATTTTTATAAGTTCTAATATATGATCTGGAAGTTTTTTATATAAATCTCTTTTTTCACGTTTGGGAATGCTTTCATCAACTGAGGAAAGAACAGCTTGTGTAAAGTTTTGAACGATGGAGTCAACATCATCTTTACAAGACACTCTTTCAAGATCTGTGCAACTGTTTTGAAGGTTCACTTTTATCTTTGATTTGAACGATTTCCAGTTTGCATTTTTTAAATCTAGAAAATATTGCACTTTTTTTTCCCCCAACCAAGAAAGGTAACAAGAAACAGGATTATGATCTGAACTGAGTACACTAAATGAAATGGGTTCTGTTATTAGATAAGGGACATTGGACACAAAAATATCAAGAACTGAAGGACGACCACGGGAACCTGCAGGAAAATAAGTTGGACAAGGAGGATAAAAGATATTAATTGGTACAGTCAATGGAAAGTCAGACAATATATTGCCCCAGGCATTCGCTCTTGCACACCCCCAATCTCTATGCCGGCAGTTAAGATCGCCGCCTAATAGAAATTCACCACTCATTGTGAATAAATTTCTAAAATCTTGTTTTAGCCATTTCCTTTTTATATCCGACGCGGATCCACCAGGAAAATAAACTGAAAAAACTTTAACTGTCTTCTGGTTTCTTAATTTAATCTCTATCCCTATATTCTCCACCATGCGTGTGGGAACTACAGGTAAAAGCGAATGTTGAATTGATTTTCTAATAAGAATCGCAACCCCCCCACCTCTTTGATTTATTCTATCCAAGCGATAGCATTTGAAATCAGATGATGGGAGTCTTATATTACAATCGAGCCAGGTTTCCGTGACTAACGCAACGTCCACTCTGTAGCTATTCAAAAAATCTAAAAATTCAAGAAATTTATTACGTATGCCTCTAACATTCCAAGTTATTATTTTTATTTGTGTATCTGGCTTTTTACTTATCATTAGAGTATAAAAACTTAGTAGCTAAATGCGCGATCACATTAAATTGTTCTATTTTTGTTTTACAAACTGATAAATTTGAAATCATTTCCATGCAGAGGGAATTCAGTTCCTCCATTGTAAAGAGTGATGAATTGTTGTTGGTAACGTTGTTGTTATTGTTATTATTTGATGAAGAAGCGCCACGTGAGTCATTTTGCCATGCATTCATTGTTGGTGGTGTTCTTTGAAATTGAGAGCTTAGATTAGCGAAGCGTTTGCTCGGTGTATGTACCTGCCGACGCTGTGGCTGTGGGAGCGAAGGAAAGTCACTCAGAGAAGCAAATGAAACCGGTTTTTGGTAAGCTTGATGAGTAGAAATTTGTGCTGTTGCATCAGCGAAATGAGGTTTTGGGTGGGGATGAGCTTTTCTTCCAGATGATCTTTCTTTAAGCCTAGTACGCTGCTGATGCGAAACGAAATTTTTAGTTGGTCTCCAACAACACAACGAAATGCTTACGAAAACGCAGCGAAAAAATATTCATTGACAGTTACACCAATTCAAAAATTCAAAACCAATGCAACTGACAAAAAAAAGAACACAGACAGCCACGCTGTAGTGAAAGAAACAACAAAATACACACAAATGTCATTTTTCCGCACACAATAAATGGCCTGGGTAATTAATTGTGTGCGAAAAAAGAGTGTAGACTTTTCCAAAAAGTATGCAACAATTTTAAATTTCGTTCATTGAACAGCGTACTGCAGAACGAAAAGTAGAACTAAATTTTTAGTTTCTGATTTCGTTGTGTCATTTTTGTATGGGATTTTTCGTTTCGCATCAGCAGCGTACTAGGCTTTAATTTCTAAATATTTAGATCTGCTAGTGCATGTTATGTCAGTAGCTTTGTGATTGCCGCTGCAGTTAGCAAATTTATTCGTAGGATTATTGCATTCGCTTGTTTTGTGAGATCCAGCGCAAACGGCACAATATGTTTTTATGTGGCAATTTCTCTCGCCATGTCCAAACATTTGACAATTAAAGCATTGTGTCACCTTACCTTTGATTTTTCTTTGTAAGTTCCAATTCACTTGGGTATGGAAAATTGAGCGATAATTTTTTTTTAATTCATTTAATTTTATCGATCCATTTTCAAAGGAAACGATATAGAAAAAGTCAGTAAATTGATCGTATTTTTTTTTTCAATTTTTCTTATATCAACACATTTTAAGCCAAGAGAAATGAGTTCAGCATTAAGTTCATTAGTTTTGGTGTCATCCAAGCCATACAAAACAACTTTGAAAGTTTTCGCACTTTTAAGGTCATGAGAAAAATATTGACAGTTATCCTCTTTTAATTTTTCTAAAACAATATTATAAGACTCCATGGATTCGAACACAATTTTTATTCCTATTGTTAGTTTTTTAATTGAGTGGTTGGATACGTTAAGGACCTTCATTATATTATGCACATATTCGGGTGATTTTTGGAGCACTTTTATAGGTGGCACATACACTTTCTTTACTATAGATGGAGAATCACTTTCATCCATTTCTGAATTATCAGTATCTGGATGGCATTGGAGGGGAGTAAATTTATTAAAGAAGTGGTTTTTACAAGGCCCACTTGTTGGAAACATAGTGGAGCGAAGTTTTTTATGCGAGGACAAGCACTTGTCCCCGGTTTCAGGTGATCTATCTCGTTTGGGAATATTGTTAATTAGAACTTGCGAAAGAGATGAACACGTCATACGCAGTCGAAAGCTCCGGGTAAACTGAACCAATGATTTTATACAGAAAACTGTCAAACATATTCGTTAGAGGTGCCTTAAGTGAATTTATAAAGAATTCTATAATATTTACGACCTACATAGGCTGCTGCCAAAATCAATTTACCGATAAGTAAACATCAGGCTATACCTACTCCGAAGCAAAATATCGAACTTCAAGCAATCACATCAACCCCTTGTACATAACTTCCTAGAAAAACAAACTGCAGCACAATTTATCAACTTCAAGCCGTTAAAATGTCAGTAAGTTGTCAAAAAAGATACAAAATGAAAACCATCATCATGCTCTCTCCCTCTCTGAATAATTTTATCAGACATATTTCTACTCATGCAGCGCATTCTGGATGCCATGCCGATGCCGATTGAATTTTCTTCGAATCAGCATCATTCTCTATTGGGATACCAAAATGCACCACAATCTACTCTTCAACATGCCAGGAGTCTTCGTTTTAGTTCTCGCCTTGCTTCTCTTAAAACAAAAACTCACTCAGTGTTACAATACTGTGAAGGTATAACGAAAACACTGACTGCAAAAAGAAAGAAGGAACATTGAGTCGGGAGGTGGCCATGGGAATGGAGCGACAACTTGAATCTCGTTACACTAAAAACGTTTGCCAATTCAATTCACATCTCATGGGAATTTTCATCACTTCCGGTGGACCGATTCAAAGACAACTCCAGCATTAGATATAGACTTCATAGTCGAGGGGAGCTTTGAATTGGATTGGAATATTGGTCGGTGTCGGTATGTGTATGGAGGTGTATCTACAGAACCATCGATAGTGACGTAGACCAAAGGCATTGCGGGGAATGTTATAAAAATTTCCGGTCACGAAACTTATCCCTCTGCTTAACTCAGACAAGGAGATGCGTCTATCCACAAGGTAGGTCGTCTCTCTGCTGTTTCTTACAACCCTCCTGAACTCAAAAACCGCTTCCAGAGAAAATGATTTACATTTCTCATTTCCGGTACTACAGCCTAGACTATATTCACCCACACACACACACACGTTTAAAATGGAGCGGAAGCATATTTCCTGCCTCCAAAAATATTTGATTCTGATTAACTTTTCCGGGCTTAATAGTATACTCGAATACAGCAATAGCGAGGGCGAGGCTGAAAGTGAGAGTGAGGCTTTGTACAATTGAGATGGATGGAAGGGTGGTGGAACTGAATAACCAACCCCCTGTTTCCCCCGTAAAGTTGTTTGCATATAAGATAAAATGAAAGTCTTATTGGTATGAAAGGATATCGCGTACTAAGGATTGAAAAGGATTAAAGTCATTATATTTGTCGGAATGTATGAATTGAGTGGCTTTTGGGAAAATTTATTGAGGAATTTTCTTTTCGAAAAATGAAAATTGTATAAAGAATTGATTGCTTGGTTGTTGAACAAAGAAAACTTTCAAATTGTTTCGTTCCAATGAAAACTTTTGTACAGTAATTATGGTGGATTAAAGGCTAAGAAGATAAGATCCTGAAAGCAGGTAGCTAGGTATACCTACCTACAAATCTTATATTTTGATTTAACATTCACTAGGCTTATAGCTGTATTATTTTTGCTATTTTCGGAGTTGGATACATTTCAAATTAAATGGGATTTAACAATAAATTTCAAGCTTTTATTTAACTGAAAAGTCTTAGGCATTATTGACATTTATTTATACTTATACACAAAAATTGGTAGATTGTTTTGTGTTGTATAAATTGAAACATGAAATTGGAATTTTGAATTATTGAGGTTGGTTGGTCTAACGTTAAGTCACTCTATAAATATAAATTACCCACTTAGCACCGCGTTTATTAAAAATCCATTAATTTTGTAGAAAATATAAAACATAAAATATTATCAAGCTGCACCAAGCGAGAGAAGAAGACGTGTAATAAAGCTTAGAATCGTGATAGTATAAGTTGATCAAAGTTCCAACTAGCCCACGAAAATTAGGTTAACAAAAATGTTCAAATTCCAAGAAATTCGTCAGAGTTGAGATTGGACTGAGCTTAAAAGGCTAATATAAAGGTGACGCTACAGTCCGGGGTGGACCGGGCCTCAACCAACAAGCTTCTTCCAGCCGTCATGGTTTCTAGCGAGCTGTCTCCAATTTCGTAAGCTAAGTTGGTTGAGGTACTCTTCCACTGGCATGAGCCATTTTTACGCTGTCCACCTCTACTGCGCCGTCCCACGAGGTTGGATTCAATTACTTTCCGGGCCGGAAGTTACCCAGCCATCTCAGTCATTGCCTTTTCACATTTGTGGCTAGGTCAGTGTCACTGGTACAGCGATAGCACCACTGACTTTACGCTTTGTTCGTCTGACTATGACAATGTCGTCAAGGTAAGTGAGTCACTGTACGGGCTTTTGAAAGATTGTGCATCTAGTGTTGATGTGAGAGTTTTGCACTATTCTTTCAAGAACAATGTTGAAGAAGTCGCATGACAGCGCATCGCCTTGCCTAAAACCTTTTTTGACATCAAAGGTGTCAGCCGACCTTGATGGAGCAGCGTGCATTCTCCATCGTCATCCTGCACAAGCAGACGAGTTTGACAGGGATACCAAAACTAGACATTGCTCTATTTATTGTAGTGGGTTTGTTCTGACGCCCCACAAACTATCAAAAAAAATTCTGAGGTTCCATTCATCGGGAAAACTTTCCTCCGACCATATTTTTCTGATGAGCTGGTGCATATTTCTAACCAATTCATCGCCAGAAGCTTTGAATTGCTCAGCCGCAAGGCCATCAGCTCCAGCAGCTCTATTGGACTTAAGTTTAGATATAGCTATCTTTCCTTCGTCGAGATCGGGTGAACGGAATTGTTAACCTACGTCGTCGTCCGTCTAGGTTGAATGGTCCAATCTGCATAGTAGCGGAATTCGGTTCGTCATTGTCGCTTTACAATTTAGAGAAATGATTTTTCCATATCCTTAGCACAAACTGTGATTTTACCACGATGTTCCTATGATCATCCTTGCAGACTTTGGTTCGGGTCTTGTTACCTTGTGATGATATACTTTTTATACGGTAAAACTTCCGAACTGCATTCCTGCAATGGCATTTCTCTATTTCCTCAATCGCGCGCTTATCATGGTCTTTATTTTTCCTTCTAAGAAGCTGATGTTACTCTCTCCTCTTATGTTCGCAGAGCTCACGAGCATATCTGGTCCTACTATGCAGCACCGCTTTTTATGCCTGTTGTTTGCCTGCATTTACTTACTGATTTTTCGTGTAGTTAAGAGTTCCGCATTATTAATACGCAACTTCATATTATCTTTATGTGGCCGGGAAGTTACTCCGATAGTAGGACCTACAATCTGGAGGACCATGCAGACCCTTAGTATAACTCCAAGGGTGGGGAGCCAGATTAATCGCTGCTTGCAGGCTTGATATCCGAATATGTAGTATTAGTCCGTAAAAGGTGTTCACTTTCTGGTTCAGCCTCACTGGAACCGTAGACACCACCGTTGAATCCATCTGGGGAATTTTTCACCTGTCGCCTTGAAATAAGGGGAAGTGCATTAGTGGAGACACCCTTTTCGGTTTCTGTCTTCAATAATGTAAGAAGGCACCGTTGATTCTACATATATGCGGAATTCATTCGCCGCACACAATCCTTCTGATAGGCTATTCTAAGACTTCAGTCAAATTATAAGGCCAATTATTTCCGACAGAAAATTATAGTGTTGCTATTTTTGTCTTGTACTTATGACTGAAATTTGGTATTTAATTATTTCTAATTGAAGTTTGGTGGATTCACTTGGTAAGTTTTCTCCTCATTACTATAGGTTACTCATAATTTCAAAAGTATAAGAAAACATCACCACTGTTGTAAAAAGCAAAGAAAAGACAAGAGAGAAGCCGTGTTAATTGCAAGTATGGTTTTATTGAACTGACCATTAATATAGATGAATGTAAAGAATTAAGCAAAATGATAATTTAATTAGGGTTGCCAGTATACATTTTTCTAACAAACTCCATCTTAACCAAAATTCAAATTTATTTTTCAATAATTTCATTTTAAAATTCAAGTGTTTTATCTTATTTAAACATTTTGTAAAAATATCAGCTACGTTATCATTAGTTGGTATATAATTAATTGATATCTCGTTACGTGAACATTTATCTTTCAAATAGTGATATATAATATCAATATGTTTGCTACGTTTATGTGTTACCGCATTTGTTGCAAAGAAACTAGCTCCCTGGTGTCGCAGTAAATGGTAGTTGGTTCTTCTGTTTGCTGCGCAAATCCCATTTCTTGGAGCAAGCTTCGCTGAAATACGACTTCTTTCGTTCCTTGGCACATAGCTATGTACTCCGCTTCCATCGTACTCAATGCAATAACGTTTTGTTTCTTGGATTCCCAAGCAACTGGACCACCGCCAAAGTAAACAACGTACCCACTGTATGACTTTCGATCAGTCACATCGGAGCCCCAGTCAACATCTGTATAAAAAACCAAAACATTATTATTATTATAAGTTAGACAAACCTCTGAATCGTTTCGTAAATAACGGAGAATGTGCTTAGCTGCCACAAAATGTTCATGATGTGGATGAGAACTAAACTGGGATAGCTTCGAAACAACATGAGCTATGTCAGGTCTGGATATAGTTGCCAAGTAATTAAGAGCACCCATAAGATTGGTAGTTGTTGTCACGACACAGTCTGGCTTACTACATTTTTCCAACACAGTTCCACATGCAAGCGGTGTAGATGCCGGCTTGCATTCGTCCATTCCCCAGAGAAACAGCAATTCTTTGACATATCGTTTCTGATGAATGGTTATATTTCCTCTGAGACCATCTCTTTCTACTTCCAATCCGAGATAAAATTTAATCGGACCACGATTGACAGCCTCTACATGCATATTTAATTTTTCAACAACACTTTTTATCGTACCTTCTGATGAACATGCTATTATTAAGTCATCAACATATAATCCTATTATGTTTAATTCATTTTTATGTCGCAAAATATAGACACAATTATCTGTCTTGCATCTTATAAGCCCAATGGCTAATAATACCTCGTTAATTTTTGTATTCCAGTCTCTTCCGGCTTGCTTGAGTCCTTACAAAGATTTTTTTAGTTTACAAACTTTTTCGGGATGATTCTGATCCACAAAAGTATCTGGCTGTCGCATAAACACCTCCTCTTCTAATTGTCCATTTAGGTAAGCAGCAGCGATATCAATGTGGTTAATTAGAAGTTTATTCTGCACAGACAAAGCCAAAATTAGACGAACTGTCGGATGTCGAACAACTGGTGCGTATGTTTCGAAAAAATCTTCATAACGTCTCTGAAAACAACCTTGAGCCACCAAGCGCGCCTTATATTTTTCAACATCTCCATCTGCATTTCGCTTTGTTGCAAAAACCCATTTACATCCGATGATGTTCCTGTTGCTCGGCTTACTGACCAGATCCCAAGTATTATTTGTAACCAACGAATTATATTCTACCCGCATAGCTTCTTTCCATTTCACAGCATCATCACCCTGTAATGCTTCTTGGACAGTAATGGGATCACGAGCCACCAAAATAAGTTTATTCGCAACTTCTCGAGAACCTGAAGAGGCACAGACTTTTCTCGGTCGTCTGGGATTGCCTGTTCGCAAAATTCTCGGCCTTCCTCCTCTCGCATTCTTTTTAACCATCTCAATGTTTGGTTCTTCTTCGCGTGTATCACCGTATTGTCCTTGAACAACGTCTTCAACATCTACGTCTTCGGCATCAACATCCTCAGCTACACCATCCTCAGCAACAACTTCCTCAGCAACACCATCTTCAGCAACACCATCTTCAGCAACAACATCCTCAGCAACACGATCCTCAGCAGCACCATCATCATCAGCAGCAGCATCTACAGCAGCGGGATCTTCAACAATCAGGTTCTTGGCTACATTTTCATCATTTGCATAAAATAGGCCTCTATTCGGTAAGCTAGGACCATCACAATCAATTTCTGAAAATTTATTTTCAAAGAATATTACATCCCTAGATATAGTTATTGACTTTTGATGCTTATCATATAGCCTATATCCCTTAGTGTGGTTGGCATAACCTACAAACGATACCATTTTGCCTTTGGGTTGTAGTTTGGACTTACCAGGCTTCTTATCTAGAGCAATAACATCACATCCAAACGTTCTCATATGGTGAACAGATGGCTTATTTCCGAACAAACATTCATATGGGGTTTTGTCTTTCAACGCTTTTGTGGGTGAACGATTTCTTATATAAGTGGCGGTATTGATAGCTTCTGACCATAAGTACTGTGGCATCTTAGACTCTTCTAACATACATCGTGACATCTCAACGAGAGTTCTGTTCATCCTTTCAGCAACACCATTTTGCTGTGGTGTTCAGGATACAGACCTTTGATGGATTATTCCCTTCGATTTTAAGAATTTATCGAACTCGCCACTAGTATACTCTCGACCATTATCACTGCGTAAACATTTAACCCTTTCTCCAGTTTGGTTCTCGGAGGTTGTTACAAACTCTTTGAATACTTTAAGGGCATCGGACTTTCGCTTCAGGAAATACGTTGTGGTGAACCTCGAAAAATCATCTATGAAGGTGATGAAGTAGATTGATCCACTTTGAGACGAAACTCTCATGGGGCCACATATGTCAGTGTGTATCACCTCAAGCACACTGGAAGCAAATAACGCATTATAGTTGTTGAATGGTTTAGAACATATTTTACATAATGCACATGTGACGCATTTAAAGTCATTTGTCTTACAAACATTCAAACCCCGAACCATTTCTCTTTGGGACAAATTGAACAAATCATTCATATTAAGGTGCCCAAACCGCTTATGCCAAGTTACTGAAGCAGCTTCTTGGGATGCCCTAAAACCAATTGCTTCTCTGCCTTCACCTTCGCTAGGTATATTCCATCCTGCAAATAAGCTTTAAAAATTAGGTTATGATCTTTTGTATTAACACAAGCCTTGTCATCGGTAAACTGGACAGCATTTCCATTTATTATTATTTTGCTTACGGATAAAATATTGGAATTTAGCTCGGGTACATACAATACATTGGTCAATGTAATGTTAGAGAAATCTGATACCAAGGTAACATCACCGATTCCACATGCTTCTACATTATCACCTGATGCCATAAATACTTTTTGCGCGTGCTTGTGCAGAGACGAAAATAATTTCTTTTCACAGCACATGTGCGAAGAAGCACCACTATCAAGAATCCACTGCTTGATATTTTCATTATTTCTCTGGGAATGTGCACTGAGAACTACCGCATGCGTTTGATTAGATTTTTTATTTCGGCATTGAGATTTTATATGTCCTCTCATGCCACAACCATAGCATTTGACATTTTTTCTAATCTGTTTCTCGCTACTTTCCCACGTGCGTGGTCCCAATTTTTGATTTTTGTTCCTTTGATCATTTTGCTTAACAGCAAAAACCTGTTCATTGGTTTCACTCCTATCTCCGCGACGGTATTCCTCCTCTAAAATCTTCATCTTTAGTTGAGTCACTGATGGCAGATCATCTCGGCTCTCTATAGCAACAACGAAGCTCTCCATTTCATCTGGCCAAACTACACAATAGCAAAATACTCAAGACGTCATTAGGAATGTGAACCTCAATTTCATTTAAGGCATCCATTATCGAACAAAATTCATTAATTTGATCGGAGAATTTTTGCCCTATTTTAAACTGAAACCGTACCAACTGTTTAATTAACTTTACCTTGCGAGCAGGACCATTACCATTATAAGTTACGTTTAATTTTTCCCAAGCATCCTTAGAAGTCTTACATCCCCTTATATGTATCAACTCCGAAGGTTTCACACATAATGTGATCATCGCCAACGCCTTAGCATCAATCCTTTCCCACTTCTCTTTATCAGCAACAGACTGATCTTCCCCGATGGGGTTTTTGACTACGTTCCAATAATCGAGGGTGATCAGCAAACTCCTCATCTGGACAGACCAAGATATGAAATTGTCACCATCGAGCTTATCGATTTGCATCACCGAGCCAGATATTTTATTTGTTTTTCAATTAAAATAATTTTCCGACCTAACGTACTCTTTATGATATTGAACAATTTATTTTTATTAAAATGTTTACTCGAAAGCTTGAAAAATTAAAAATGTGAGTTGCAATAATTTATATAAAAACGGCATGGACTGGGCCCATAACCTTTGTTGTAAAAAGCAAAGAAAAGACAAGAGAGAAGCCGTGTTAATTGCAAGTATGGTTTTATTGAACTGAACATTAATATAGATGAATGTAAAGAATTAAGCAAAATGATAATTTAATTAGGGTTGCCAGTATACATTTTTCTAACAACCACTGAATCTGTTATCATTCAAATACCAAAAAACAGAAAACATAACGGCTTGTTATCATCGAAGATAAAGCTTCAATCATTTTGTATAGTAAAAAAAAAGTTCTCATACGCCCGAGTGAACCATTCTCGTTCAAAGAAAATGAGAAAGGCTTAGAAACATACTTTGTTTAGTTTGGAATAACTATATAGTTTATTAGATATTTTTATAAAAAAAGGTTAACAAAGACCAATTGTAAAAAAAATTTACTTTACTTACCTTCATTTAATACTTTGTTCCATTGAACTGATTTTGTTTGCCTTAGGCCACATATTTCCAGCTAATTCGGTTCAGTTAAGATTTTTACAAAAGTTTAACCTTTTTTTTAACTTCTTTGGTGAAAAATGAATCGTTTATTTCTCTTCGAACGAAACGAGTTGCTTGTTCTGAAAAAGATGAACTTGCATCAAAGTAGTGTAAAAACTTAATCCTTTCCAAGTACGTTCTTGCACATACATACATAGGTAAGTAACAACTCTCTTAGTGATGGCTAAAAATTACTTTCCCGAAAGCAAGGCAAGGATTAATTGCAACGTGTCATTTCAGATTTATGATAAATATATAAATGTACCTACGTAGACTTCTACTTCACCTTATATATAACAAGTGTGTGGGACCCTGCATCCTGCTTCACATAAATCAGGACTTCAAAAAAAAAAAAAACATAATAAAATGGGTGAGAAAAAGTTGTTTGTGCAGAGTATGTTTTCTTCTCTTTAGTGGTTTCAGATGTGTACGGTTGGTTGTTTTTTTTTTCATATCCAGCTTATAGGAATTCTGTCGATTCCTGACTTGGTCGTTCTTGTTGGGATCTAGCTAAAAGTTTTTTGTGCAAACCTTAAGGCATTGAGGTAGAGGCGTTTTGCTTGAAATTTTATTGATGACCTGGCATGCAAGAATGTCTAAGATTGCATCTCTATAGTAATTTATAAAGTTTTAAAAGAAATGAAATAAAATACGAAATTTTATTTTTGTTTTTAACTTATTACAGAGGTAGAAGTATTTCTTTTCCTAGTAATTTAGTTTTAAATTTATGAATGGTGATAGTTTTGAAATACAGGAAGGATCTGAAACTAAATAGAAAAAATGAATTCATATTATTCTTTATACCACTTTCAAAAAGCTAATGAAGGTATGAATCATTTTAAAGAAAATTATAAGAATTATAACCATTGAAATTGTCAGTAGTTTTGTACATTAAAGAAGTTCTCAATTTTTGGTGAAAATAAATAAAATTTTTAATTTTTCTGACTTCGTACATAATGTACATGTAAATACAACTACAAGTCCAAAGATAAGGTAAGCATTGTGAACCAATGCAAAAGTTCATGTTAAGCTACCTCAAAGTAAAGAAGAAGTGAAGTGAGTGGGTTTTTGCGGTTGTTGATAACAATAACCAATTATTTTGGAAAATAATGCAAATTTCAAAATGCCAAATCAAATATTTCAGTTCATAGAAATGACAAAGCCAAAAATCTTTTCTTTTATTTTAATTTATATAAATTTTGTTGCGCGATTTTGCAACCTGAAAAGTTCACTTTCTAACCATTGCAACCAGAATTAGCTTGTCCGACCAGTAGTTTTGTGAATGTTTGGACTTAAACTATTGGTTGGGTAGGGGTGTACTGGGCTATCGGGCAACCGGGATTTTGTCCGGTGGGCGCCCGAGCAAGCAAAGACTTCATAAAAGTTCCCTCGTTCTTCTGTTTTTTTGTTTAAGAAAAATTTCTTATAAGAAAATGGGACTCGCACTAGATATAGACTTTTTGTAGATGGAAATGGATATTTTAGGAATCTTGAACTCGGTGGGAGGCCTCTACGGATCTTTGGAGGCTCCAAAAACTCGAATGGTGGCCTCAAGGGATCTTTGGAAGCCCCCAGAAAACTCGGTTGGTGGCCTTAACGGATCTTTGGATGCCTCCAAAGTCGGCTGATGGCCTCTACGGATCTCTGGAGGCCTCTAGAGCTCCTTTGGTTGCCTCTATGGATCTCTGGAGGCCCCCAGAATTTGGTTGGTGGCCTCTAAGGATCTTTGAAGGCCACCTGAAGTAGGTATGTGGCCTCTCCAGAACTCGGTTGGTGGCCTCTACGGATCTCTGGAGGCCCCCTGAACTCGGTTGATGGCCGCTATAGATCTTTGGAGGCCCCCAGATCTCATGAGGTTGCCTCAACGGACCTCTAGAGGCCTCCAGAAATTGGTTGGTGGCCTCTTCAAATCTATGGAGGCCCCAAAAAATGGCAATGGTGGCCTCTATGAACATTTGGAGACCTCCAGAACTCTGTTTGTGGCCTCTACGGATCCCTGGAGGTTCCAGAACTCGGTTGGAGGCCCCAAGAATATTTCTTAGCATATAAGCTAATGCTGAAATTTTCAAGTACACAAGTTGCTTGCGAAAGATCAATTTTAAATTTTTAATACATCAAAAAATCGATTGAGAAATACCATGACGCAAGATCACCTTGAAACCGCAATGCAAATATCCGTGTAGTTTAATGTCAGAAAAGAGAATTACTTAGTTACAAAAATGTTTAAAAATTAAAGTCGCAAGTCAATGATTATTAATTAAGTATAGATATTTTATAAAATGATGAATTAAAGGCCAAGAGCCGGGTACTTTTTGCCTACAATTTTTACAGGGATAAATATTTTTGAAAACTAATATTCTTTTTTTCTTATTTCCTTTTTAAGATCATGTTTTTTTAGTGAAAAGCTTATGAGAAATTAAATTTTTCAATATTTGAAAAAATTTTGAACTTTTTTCAGGTTGATTTTTTTTTTTCAAAATATTGTGTAGTTGAGCACCACTTTTCTTGTATATATTCAATGCTCTGTTCTTAGTTTTTGAAAAATTAAAAAAAAAAATGAACAAAATGTACTTTTTTCCCATATCTTGTTTGTTTTTATTTTTGTAATAGGCAAAAAAAAGTACGATTCATAACGATTGAAAAAAAGTACCTTTCGTCGTTTTTTTTATTTCTCAAAAACTAAGCAAGATTTGTGTATCTGGTTTTCAGTATTTAACTAAAAATTGATAAGAGTATTGAATATTAAGAAAAATGATTAAGAAATGATATTAAAAAAAATCTACTTGAACAAAAAATTCCCTTATTTTTTTTCAAAAATAATGACTAAACTATTTTTTTTTTAACTTTTTATTCAATAATACGATACACGGTTCAAGGGATATTTGATAAAACGTGTTTTCTAAGATGGCTGCTGACACTGGCCAACTTGTATTAACATTCGGAGGACAACCCAGAAGATTTTCCAACAAAAATCAGTTCAGTAGTCAATTGAATTATGAAATATGAACCTACTGCCTTTGCTTTGGCTCTTGGACTATCATAACTAAGGGCCAGTTTGTTCACAGTCAATGGGTTAAATCTGAAATTAGATTATCACTGATTCTGTTTAAAAATCATTTTGTTATGGTTTTTCCAATATTCTTTCCATTTTCCAGTATATTTGTCAAATCAATTTTAGACGTTATCTGTAATCAGCTTTATTTTTTTTATGGTGATTGAGCTTTCGAAAGAAAAATTGTTTATGTAAAATAAAACAAGGACAATCAGAAGTGTTGTCAGTGCTGGCATTTTGTCATATCAAGTGATGGGATTTTTTCCAAATTGTATTTTTTCTATAAAAATCGCTTTGTCTTAACCAATGATGAACAAAAGAAATGTTTGATTCAATCGTGCTTATCAAACACATTTGGTGAATTGTTGATTTCTCGAATTAAATGTTCAAATTATTAATTTTCTATTCAAAATTTGGCTACACAAATACATTCAATCATAATCAACTAGAATAATCATCGATTAAAGTTGATGAGGTGTGAACAAACTGGCCCCAAGATAAGAATTGTAATCAATATTATTAAATCTGCTAAACGATTACTAAAACATTTCTTGTACGTTTATTTTTTAAATCACAGCGACTGTTAATAAAAATAGTATACCTTATTTACACAAATTGCAAGATACAGCCTGCACGACACCACCTCCAATAACGGACTCAGGCTGATCGACTTTGTTGCGGGGCGAAACGTTGTGGTATCTAGTACGCAGTTCCCGCATCTCGATATACATAAGGGGACATGGCGAATTCCTGGTCAATCAACCGCCAACCAAATTGACCACATTGCGATCGACGCAAGGCACTCCTCCAGTATCAAGGATGTCCGAACGTTCCGAGGATCCAACGTTGACTCGGACCACTATCTCGTTGTAGCAAAGGTAATGCTACGGATATCCAAACCAAAGCCAAAACAGGGAAATACTGTGAGGAAGTTCAACGTCGGACGGCTACAGTCGCAAGAAATCGCCAGGTCCTTTTCCAATCGAGTCTCTCGCGCCCTCTTAACTAGTCCTTTGCCACCAACTGCAAACATCGAGAACCAGTGAAAAAACTGCCAGGAAGCCATCAGAGATGCCGCCTCTGACGTGCTGGGCTTTGCACGACCACCACAGCGAAACCCCTGGTTCGACGAAGAATATCAGCAAGTACATGCAGCCAAACAACAGGCATACAAAGCGGCGCTGCATAGAAGGACCAGAGCTGCTCGCGAGCTCTACGAGCAGAAGAGGAGAGAGGAACACAAGCTTCTTAGAAGGAAAAAGAAAGAGCATGAGAAGCGCGCGATCGAGGAAATAGAGGGATTCCATTGCAGGAATGAAGTTCCGAAGTTTTACCAAAAAGTAAAAAGAACCCCTTGGGAGGTTCAAGGCCCGAACCGAAGCCTGCAAGGACGATCAGGGGAACATCGAGGTGGAATCGTTTAACGGCGATGACGAACCGAGTTCCGCTAACATGCAAATTGGCACCATTCAACTTGGATGACTTAGGCCAACAATTCCGTCATATCTTAACTTAAGTCCAATAAAGCTGCTGGAGCTGATGGCCTTACGGCTGAGCTATTCAAAGCGGCTGGCGATGAATTGGTTAGGAGTATGCACCAGCTCATCTGTAAAATATGGTCGGAGGAAAGCATGCCCGATGAATGGAACCTCAGCATTGTTTGCCCGATCCTCAAGAAAGGCGATCCTCTGGACTGCACCAACTACAGAGGCATCAGTCTTTTAAATATCGCCTACAAGATCTTCTTTGCCGTACTTTGTGAACGCCTGAAGCCATTCATCAACAACCTGATAGGTCCATATCAGTGTGGTTTTAGGCCAGGGAAGTCCACCATCGACCAAATATTCGCACTACAGCAGATCTTGGAGAAAACCCAGGAGTTTCAAATCGATACCCACCACCTTTTCATTGATTTCAAGGCCGCGTATGAGAGCATTTATAGAGACGAGCTATATAGAGCAAATCAGTGGCGTAGCGTAGGGGGGGCGGAGGGGGCGGTCCGCCCCGGGCGGCACTTTATGGGAGGCGGCAAATTTTGCGGCACTATACACGGGGCGGATAAATTAAATAACTAATAGGTAAATTTTGCGGATTTTTGCAAATGTATTCATATGAATTACTGAATTAGCAATCCAGGCGGGAGTTAACGTGATCAGAAAGGCTACGCCTTGAATTTCAATGACCGCATTCACGAACAACGACTACATGAATTGAAATACCGATTCAATGCCCTGCAGTTCGCATAGTTATTAAATTTTGGCTCCTTAGAAAATTCTGTCCTGGCGATACTGCAACCAAAAGTTTTGTCGTAAACAGAAAATTATTCCCAAAATTCTTTTGAACAATAGATAGGTACAAATGTAGAAAGTAAGAAAATAATGATTGAATATTCAAAATATTATGATGTTCTTAAGAACTTTGCAGCTATTACGGCGGGTATATACAACACAACCGTTCAATAAAAAGAAAATACTTATTCCCATTAAAAAGTTTTCAAAGAAAATGTACTTTTTGAACTTTTTCTTTAAAATTTTTAAAGTTTTCAAGAAAACCAAAAATCATTGTTGTTGAGCTGGTTTTGAGAAAAATAAGATTTGGTAAAATGGCTACAAAAATTGGGTTGGGGTCAAAATTCTGTCTGAGGAAAAATTCTGTTTTCAAAATTCTATTTTTCATAATTCTGCTTTTCAAAATTTTACAGACCATTTTTTTATCATTACTTGCATACTTTCATAAAACAGAATTAGGAACTGCGAGTTGTAACATAACATTAATGTACATGTACCTAAGCATACTGGAATTAATAAAAATAAAAACATTTTTTCAGCTCGAAGAGGCTTGCATATTTCATCAGCTTAGACGTTTAGAGTGAAAAGCCGCTAAATTCACATTTGTTTTGATAGTTATAGATGGTTATTAAACTCAAAAATCTTTAAAATATTTTCCATTTAATTGAATTTTAGAAACAACGAGAATACATTCAAAATTCTGAACACTTTTGGGTGAGAATTTTTTTTTTTGAAAAAAGGAGTTAACAGTTTTTCTCTGTAAGGCGACAATTTGTTTTATGTCAACTGCACACGCTGATGGTTAGCGTCAATTTTTACTTAAGCAAAATATTATGACCTTTCCCTAAAAAATCAATAAAAAACCCACAATAGATTAGATTCTCTTCAAACTTCGAATTCAGCTTTTTAAGGTTTGGCTAGAAGGAACATTAGTTTTTAGCTCCAAAAATAACGGAATTGGGCTTAAAACGACTTAAAAAACGTTCATGAATGCTGTGTCCAAAATAAAAAAAAAACACAGAATTTACAGAATTTTCTTTTTCTTAAAATTTAGTTAGGCAGAATATAAAAGCAGCATTTTGAAAAGCAGTTTCTTTTTTTAAACAACAGAGTTTTGAAAAGCAGAGTTTTGAAAAGCAGAATTTTGAAACCAAAATTTTGACCTATTTTCAAGCAAACTGTGTAGAAGTGACAGGTACCGTTACTTTTGACCAAAAACCAATACAGTGGTGGTCCAGTATAACGAGTGCCGATATTACGAATGATCGATATTACGAACACTTTTTGGAAGCCCGTTAGGTATTCTATATAACGAACAAATAACGAATTTCACAAAATTAAACTAAACATTTTTAAGAATAATTAATTTTCTGTTACGGACACGAATTAAGAAAAGAAATTTTGTGTAAACTGACTCTTGATTTGTATCCTTGTATCCTTTAATATGAGCTTTGGTTTGTTTCGCATTATTTATCCTCTCATATTTGCTTTTTTAAAGTATGAAAATGTTAAAATTTTTATTTTTTCACGGATTTTGACAATAAAACTGGGTTGTATTGGAAAATGCTATAACATAAAGTGTTGAAAAATAAACAATTGCTACTTCTTTGGAGAAAAAAAGTATTCAATATAACGAAATTTCGATATAACGAATGAACCTTGGCCATTATATCATTCGTTATACTGGACCTCCACTGTATATACCAAGTGTAAAGAAATCCTTCCAACCTTTTAGATTGTAGCAGAAGGGACAAACAGACAAACAGAATTATGAGACCCACTTTTTCGTCTTCCCTATCAATCAAAATCTCGAGTTCGATTATGAGAAATCACTTGAGATATTTTTTTCATAAGCAAAATTTTCTTTGGACCAAAACTTAAAACAAAGCATTAAATAATATTACTATATACAAAACTCATTCGGAAAATGAGACAGTTTTAGAAAAAAGTGTCTTCTCATGCTTTTTTGTAGAGAATCGTAAAATCTAGAAACTCTCTTTTATGCCCACTATTACACGTTGACGCAAGCGTGCGAGTTTGAAAGAAGTGGAACTGAATAAATAATGAATTTAGCTTTACGGAAAAATTTTATTAATTTTTTTTTTGTGCCAAATCTTTCCTATCTTCCTACTCTAACTAGTGCCGTGCAATTCAGGTTGCATTTTAAAGATCTTAGGTCTTACAGGCATATAGTTAAAATTATTATTATTATTATTATATTAGTCGATTTTTTTTTTTATTTGAATATTTACAAATTTGGGAGGGGGCGGCAAAATTTTCCACCGCCCCGGGCGGCAGAAACTCACGCTACGCCACTGAGAGCAATGTCTAGTTTTGGCATCCCTGCCAAACTCGTCCGTTTGTGCAGAATGACGATGGAGAATGCACGCTGCTCCATCAAGGTCGGCAAAGACCTCACCGCACCTTTGATGTCAAAAAAGGTTTTAGGCAAGGCGACGCGCTGCATGCGACTTCTTCAAGATCGTTCTTGAAAAAATAGTGCTAAGTAAGTAAGTAAGTTATGACTTGACTATAATAAATTTGATCCTTTGTTATGAAAAGAGAGAAAATAAAACACACGACTGGATCGGACGTACCTATGTACTTCCTATTATGTTCAAGACGCTGAGGTTTTAAAAAACTTGTATAAGTAAAGGGTGTTTTTATTAGAGGTATAGAACATTTAAATGGAATAAAACAAAGACGATTTTTTAAATTGACATGAAATTTACTTTATTCAAAAGATAATCTTCTGGTATTATAACTTAAATATGATTTCCGGCATATGACCGCCACGCCTGGCTTGGACGTAGTCTATAATCTGGAGGTCCAATTTTCTATAATATTTTCCAGCATTTGTGGCTGTATATCGGCAATAACGCGGCGAATGTTGTCCTTCAAGTGGTCAATAGTTCAATAGGGCTTATCGGTGTAGACTATAGCGACTTCACATATCCCCACAGAAAATAGTCAAGTGGCGTTAAATCGCACGATCTTGGAGGCCAATTCACGGGTCCGTAACGTGAAACTATGCGGTTACCAAACGTTTCCTTAACAATAAACCAATTGTGGCACGAGCTGTGTGACAATGTTGTGCCGTCTTGTTGAAACCACAGCTCCTGCACATCATGGTTCTCTAATTGAACAAAAGAGTCAGTAATCATGGCTCTATAAAGATCATCATTGACTGTTACGTTCTGACGAGCATCGTTTTTAAAGAAGTACAGACCAAGTATTCCACCGACCCTAAAGCACACCAAACAATCAGTTTTTGTGGATGCAACGGTGTCTCAACAAACACTTGAGGATTATCACCACTCCAATTACGGAAAATTTGTTTATTGACGTATCCATTAAACCAAAAGTGGGCTTCATCGCTAAACAAAATTTGCTCGATACGTACTTCGAATATGATTTTCAAAATAAATTTGTACAATTTAGAAGCGTTGTTCAAGCGTCAGTCTATTCATGTTGAAATGCCAAACCAAACTAAAAATAAATCATTTTACAGCTGACAAAATGGCGACAGTTTAAATGGTGTTGCCAACTTAAAGTTATATAACTCTAAAAAACTCCCTTTATAAAGACATGGAAATCATGAGAGAAAAATGTTTAAAAGCATGAAATATGAAATTTCAATCAAAAAAAAGTTTTGAAACCAAAAATTCCAAAACTTTTTTTTTTAAGTTTTGGTATACAGTAGTAGGGCTCATCAGTTATTGTTATTGAAATCAGCCATAAGATAATCAAACATAAAAAATGTGTCTTTAGGAGGTACTTACCATTAATATTCATTTTTTTTTTAAATGGTTTCCCACTTAAAAGTAACCTTTACTAAAAGAAATTTATTGATTTTTTTTTAAAGAAAAGTTGTGGAGCCGTTTTTGAGAAAAATACGGTTATGCATTATTGTAAAAAAAATTTTATGGCAGGTACCTACCGTTATTTTTGGTTCTATAAAATAATTTAAAATTAGTGGGGGGATGACCAAAACACGCCATGTACTAATTTTTACGAAAATCGATTCAGCTGTTCAGGCTGTAGCTCAACGGACAGAATTGTGAGACCAACTTTTTTTTCTTCTCTGCCATTGTAATAATAAGTTTGATCAAAATCTCGAGTGAGTGTGCCTACAGGCGGTTCCTAGGCTCAACACCTCAAAAATTATTCATTGACAGATTTGACTTACAACACCACGCAAACAGTGGCGTAGTGAGGTTTCGAGCCGTGGGGGGTGACTTTCATTCAAATGCCGACTTATTTTAGGAATTTGCCGACTTATTTTAAAAATTTGCCGACTGTATAGATTTAGCATTTTTCGGGTGAAACTCAAAATAAGGGAAATGAAAAAAGGGATTTTTTCCGAGTGGAATGACATTCGGGCGAAGCTCCTGATAGGGCTGATTGATTTTAGCTCAAATCTTCACTTCGCCACATACACTTTTGAGATTTCGAAATGCGAGATTTTCAATGAAACCACCTTCAGCTGATGTAAGAGATTTAAAAAACTTAGGAGCAATGATTTTCCATGTAACAATTTTCAAATCTTGGGAACTATTATTTGGTAGAAAAATAAGATATCAATTATTTTTGGAATTATGTATTTATTTATAATAAATAATTAATAACAATGGAATAAATAAATTAAAATTATTATTGCAACGATTAATCTAAATAAGAAATAATTTTTAACAACGAATTAAATTCATGAACATTTATATTATTATTGCAGCAATTTTTTTTGTTTAGGTATAGGTATTAAACAATCTTTATACAAAATTTAAAGTAACGCATAATTCTATCAGCATCAGCAGTTAAGTCATTTATAATAATAAAATACATTAATTTATTAATATTGCAGCAGTTTATTTATTTAAAATAAACAATTTTTAATAATATGGCTAGTTATTTATAATAAATTAATTTTAATAATAAAATTTATTAATTTATATTTATTATTATTTTATTGCAGCAACTTAACAAGTTGTAATGAAAATTTAATATTTAAATTTAACATTGTACTATCTAGATTTTAATTCGGCGGTGTTTTAATAAGGACCATTCTTCAACGACCTCATTAAGAATAATTTCGTCAACTTTATCTTTCGAAGAATAAAGCAGCATCAAATTATTCAAACGATCATCACCCATTGTTATGCGCAAATAGCTTAAGACTAATTTTAATTTACTAAATGATCGTTCACAAGAAGCTGATGTCACAGCCCAACTAACAATTTAACTTGTATAAGGTCCGATTTTTTGAATTTGGTAAACTATAGCTCGCATAGAACTAATATTAGGCTTTATTATTGAAGCCAACCGTTTTTTTAATCATTTTTTGATAATAGCCTGTTTAATGACTTTTAAATTGAGACTGGCAAGTTGTATACAAGACTTGTATGCTTTAGTATGAAAAGGCCTGTTTTAGGCCTGTCCAAATTGTTTTACTGAAAGTAAATAAAAACATTTTGTGTACGGCTTGCTTAAATAAGCTTGTAACACCCGACCCAGCACCAAGATTTGACATTTCTCTTTAGTTGAAAGTATTCTGCAGCGGGCTTAACAAATATTCGAAAGTGTTCGTCATTTATATCAATAGATTAAAAACAAATAATTATTAAAAGACGTATTTATCAAATAATAGTGAATAATTAATAAGAAGTTATCAAAATATTAAATGAACGTCGATTGACGATATAAAGCGCGCGCTCGCCAAAGTGTTCCTCGAATCATGTGTTGCTTGTGTGAGTTCGTGTTGTTTTTTTTTAACTTAAATAATTGCACAACTATTTTTGTTTATCTTTGCAAACTTTTCTCGTAAATATATTTGTTTTTAATCTAGCAGAACTACGCAAGAAAAATGAATGCACATTTGAATATTTGTTATGAGTTTGTTTGTATGTACATAAGTTTGTTAATTTTTTGCCTCAAATCTACTGTAAAATGGCACACGCACAATCCCAAAAAAAAAAATTGATTTTCTTGCAAATATCTTCCAACCAAAAAATCGTTATGATATCGTTGTAAGGAATTCGGTATTAAATCAATAACAACTACTATGTTTTGTTTAGTTATTCTGATTTGTATGTAATTTATTTTGAAAGATATAATAAAATGTTTAAAGCAAACCTATTGAAATGTGTCTTTTTTCTTGAATTATTTTGTTTTGCTTGTGACAGATGTTGCCCTCTGTAAGGAAATATAAAGTTTTTATAAAATGTTGGTAACAAACTTTTAGAAATGATTGCCTTCTTTCGTTAGCTATTTCGATTTGCTTCTGACAGATTGACAAATGTTGTCCTCTGTAAGTAAAAAATACTTTTTATAAATTGGTAATAACAAACTTTAAGAAATGATTGCCTTCTTTCATGAGCTATTTCGTTTTGCTTCTGACAGATGCATAGATGGTGTCCTCTGTAAGGAAATATATGGTTTTTGTAAAATGTGTGTAGCACATTTATTCAAATGATTGCCTTCTTTCGTGAGCTATTTCGTTTTGGATGTGACAGCTGTGTCCCTCTGTCAGGAAGTATATAGTTTTTATAAAATGTTAGTAGTAAACTTTAATAAATTATTGCTTTCTTTCGCGAACTATTTCGTTTTGCTTGTGACAGATGTTAAATTTAAGCATGAATGAATCGCAGGTACTTGCTTTTATAATTCAAGTTGTTTCTAAAGCTAATTTTATGTAAACAAATAAATGTTTACCCAAAACATAAAGACGAGATGAACGATTGTAAGGGTTTAAGTTTTTCTTTCAAACGGTCAGAAAATTTATAATCAAAATTTTGGTTCAATAGAAATGGAAGTATAACGTGTGATATTTTAAAATCATTTACTCATTTATTTTCAAAGTTCTTGTCATAAGAATGTATGAAAAATGTGAAAGATTTAAACATTGACTTGAAGGCTCTTGTACATTGTATGTATGTTTTCAAATACTTCAAGAATCAATTGATTCACACTTAAAACAAAAAAGTGCATACCAAGATTAAAGAAAAACGAATTAGGTTTTTTTTTATAAAATCAACACATAGCCTTTACTACTCATTTCTTGATGGTAAAATTGTACAGGCTGTGAAGTATGCGTCAAGTGTATCAACTCATTAAAATTTGTACATGACTCTTCAGAATTGGAGATGGCCTAGTAGGTAGTGCGCTGGATCGGTAATCGGAAGGACGTGAGTTCAAACCTCGGAAAAGTCATGTAAGTTAGTAAAATTTTTTCATATAAAATAAAATTCTTCACATTTCAGAACAAAGAAAAACACAGTTTAAGCCCCCTCCTGTGGATAAAATGAACCGATTCAATAAAATTAATAAAAATTAAATAATTGAAAGCAAATAAATTTTTGTTCACTACAACTGCGTGGCTTTTATAAGGCCTTAATGCAAAGTCTATATATGGCCTTTCAAAGGTCTTATTATACAAGCCATTTGCTTTTGTATAATAACTTGTTTATTAGAGCAATATTTTGCCTTTTTAAGGCCTTATTACACAGTTGATCGGAAGCAATTTGATTGTATAGCACTTGTGATGACAGGTTTTAAGGGAATCAAATAGCTTGTTTAATGTCAGCCAAAATGATTTGCATAAGGTCTGTTTAAGTTTCTATACAAACCAGAAAATAGCTTGTATTAACACTTAAACAAGTTAAATTGTTAGTTGGGAGGAGCAGTTAAAATGAAGCAAATGAGTTAGTGCGCTAAGGGAATTACCATTTTCAATTTGAACACAACTTTGGTAATGTCTTCGAAATTGTCGATGAATCAAGAAGAATTTGCAACTCAGAAAGCAAAAGCAACCCCGAATTTCTGCAACCGCAGCGTGGACCACATCCATTCTTGCAATTACAAAATATACTATTTAGTAATTCATCTGGAGCTGCTATTAATATTGTTCTCATTGGCTCCAGGTATTCATAAGTCGGCATATTTGCGAAATTCGCAATCGGCAAAAATGCTCGTTTTATTATTTTTTTTTTTTTCAAATTAAGATTCGTTGATTTGCCGACTCTTGAATTAGTCGGCATATTTGCGAAATTCGCAATCAGCAAAAATGCTCGTTGTATTAAATTTTTTCAAATTAAGATTCGTTGATTTGCTGACTCTTGAAATAGTCGGCATATTTGTGAAATTCGCAATCAGCAAAAATTCTCGTTATATAAAATTTTTTTTCAAACTAAGATTCGTTGATTTGCCGACTCTTGAATTTGTCGGCATATTTGCGAAATTCGCAATCAGCAAAAATGCTCTTTGTATTAAATTTTTTTCAAATTAAGATTCGTTGATTTGCCGACTCTTGAATTAGTCGGCATATTTGCGAAACTCGCAATCAGCAAAAATGCTCGTTGTATTAAATTTTTTTCAAATTGAGATTCGTTGATTTGCCGACTCTTGAATTTGTCGGCATATTTGCGAAATTCGCAATCAGCAAAAATGCTCGTTTTATTAAATTTTTTTCAAATTAAGATTCGTTGATTTGCCGACTCTTTAATCATTCGGCTTATACATATTTCCAAAATCTGCAATCGGAAAAAATGTCGATTTGCATAGGTACATTTAAAAGTTTAAAAACCTAAATATAATGAAAATACAAACTTACTTTTTTTAACTTTTTCCGAAGAATATTGTAAAATTTCTGGTTTTATTATTTTTTTTTTTTATTGCTTGAATTATTTAATCTAGCTTCCTGAATTTGCCGACTCCCCTCGCTACGCCCCTGCACGCAAATGATTTGCCTTTTAATGTCTTTGGCTCTTAGACTATATCTATAATATCGCAGTCTACATTTTGGCCAAAACAAAAATACCTATTCATGAAAACTGTGCCTCTCGATTCCGAGAACCATTTTTTGGAAATTTTACGAGTTCATACCTATTTGCTTTCAATTTCTTATCTCAATGAATACCTACATAGGTACTAGCTAGTTTGTGTACCTATGCTTTGAATTCAGCTTTCCAATTTCTCGGAAACAAATAACAGTTAAAATAAACACCAAACCAGATTTGCCAATACCATAAAGGGGTTCGATCAAAAAATTCCAACCCGCAAGCCTTTTGTCTACAAAAAATCAAGCTACGGCGTTTGTTTCTTCTTTTCAACCAGTTAAACAATCGAAGTTACCTTCGGCAACTATACTAAAAAACCTAAAGCAACTATAACTGCCATTTATTCGGTATTCGCTTAAACTATATCTATAGCTATAGCTATAGTACCTACCTAACAAATCGAGGGAAGTACATAATCGTGAACACCGTTGTTTACCTTAACTGTTATCTTTGCAGAATGTTTTTGTTTTTTTTTTTTTTTTTTTTGACAAAATGGAAAAGGCAATGGCAGTATTACTGCTTTTTCTCCATTGCCAGAAGGACTGGCAGCAGTAACAGAACCCACCAGCAGTAGCAGGATGTTAAAAGAATGCGCCCTGTTGTTGGTAAAAAAATTTTGCATCAAAACAACCAATGGCAGAAGAAATTAACAAAAAAATAAAAACAAAAAAAATGCTACGTCGAAAGGAGAAAAAAAAATAAAATCAGGACTTTTATGTGAGTGCATTCGTTTGGCATCGTCACGTAAAGCATAAGCCCTACAGGAGCACCGAGGATTCATTGCCTCCGACAGAAACGTGCAATTTCCACGTAAAATTGTCATAATTCTCGTCGCCTGGCCTAAGGCCGATATGAGTGGTTTTTAGAAAAACGAGTTCATTTGTTCTAATTTGTCACGTCATGGCAGCACACAGCACACAGCAAGATAGTAAATGGGGCAAAAAAAATCCATGATGGATGGCAAATGTATTTGAACTTTTAGGAAAGTTCACGTTTTAGTTCATTTCAGTTGAGAACAAATAAAAGAGAAAAAAAAAACTCGTTATGTTCTATAGAGGTTGGATACCTTCCTACTTACTGATTCGTATCCTTAAAAATGCAATTGGTTGGATTTAGTTTTTTATCCACAGATAGTTGAATAAATTATTATTAACGAATATAGATATCAAAAACACGTTCAGTAAAATGTTTTTAAATCCCATGGATAAGCAATATCGGTTATGATTTTAATGAAGAAGAAGAATTCACTGTCATTATTTGGAACGTAATAAAATAATGTTGCAGCTTGCAGCAGTATCGTTATAACAAGGTAATTGGAAGCAGAAGTTTATATGGCGAAAATTTAATTCCAATAAATAACTCAAAAATTATTTCTGTTGCTAAAGTTAAGATGTTATTGAATAGGTATAGCATTCGCAAATTAAATTAACCAAATCGCAAATAGGTTTAACCTAAACGCAAATAAGTTTCACCCAAGCGCAAATAAATTTAACCCAAAAGCAAATATAATTAACCCAATCGCAATTCGATTTAAACAAAACGCAAATATAGTTAAACTATTAACAAATCATTTTAACCAAAACGCAAATTGAATTAACCAAAGCTTAATTTATCGTTCCAGCTGTACTTTTTGGGTCTAATGGATTTAGGTATAGTCCATAATTTAAAAAGCCATGATTAAGGGATTGGCCTTTTATTTTTTCGGTAAGTTCTTGGAAAAATCCGCAGAACTAGTTGAATTGACAATTGAGGTTTTGTTAAAATCTTATGGTGAACTATTCCTACTGTTATAACCCTTCCATTTCTTCACCTCACAGCTGGAACAAAAAGTTGAGCCCGGGTTAATTCAATTTGCGTTTTGGTTAAAATGATTTGTTAATAGTTTAGCTTTATTTGCGTTTTGTTTAATTCGAATTGCGATTGGGTTAATTCTATTTGCGTTTGGGTTAAATCTATTTGCGCTTGGGTGAAACTTATTTGCGTTTAGGTATAACCTATTTGCGATTTGGTTAATTTAATTTGCGAATGCTATATACCGCAAAATGAAGGGAATAAGCGGGAACGGTTGCGTTAAAGGGTTTTACTATTGCGGGTAGCAATGGTGCAGTGGATGTAGTGCTTGACTGCTAGCTTAGAGGTGTGGGTTCGAGCCCCATTCTAGGCAGCATTCTTTTCTATATTCTCCCAGCTTAACTGGACGCCACCCGTGAGATTTAATGAGATAATAAACACCTTGATCTCAATCCACTGTGCCAAATCTTTCCTATCTTCCTACTCTTTCTAACTAGCACCGTGCAATTCAGGTTGCATTTAAAAGACCTTAGGTCTTACAGGCATATAGTTAAAATTATTATTATTATTATTATGTTTGTTTGGGCTATAAGCATGCTTAAACCCAAGAGTTCTACACAATTCACGCTTGTATTTCTGATAGAATGGTCACACTGGACGCTTTTCAATAAGTTGGGTAAAACTCGGAAACTAAGACAAATTTGAGAATTTTATATTTTGAACTTTTTTTTCAAAATAAAATTTCCTATGGAAATGGATGGTTTAAAAACAGGCAAAGTTAACTTATACGAACTAATAAAAATCGAAAAATCAAAGATTTCTAAATTTTTAATAAACTGAAAAAGAAATTAAAAATAAATCTAAGGCTAAAATATGACTTGATCAAAAAGCCATTTGAATTCTAAACTGACATACCCACCCATTCAAATTTTACAATTTCTTATCATTTTTCTTGTCCTAAGTCCTTGGACCTGTTACGTGTGTGAACTGTGAAGTTCCCCTTGCGGGGCATAGGGCTGGCACTGCTCCTACGCGGCACCGTGCAGTGTTTCTAGGGATGTACATATCTCAGCTCTCTCCAACTCTTCACCAGTTGTGCTGATTCCGCTTCGAACGTTCCTCGCCAAGTACTTCTAGGTCGGTTCACTCGTCTCGCTGTGTGAGAGGGCTCTATTGCATTGCTTGATTGGCAATGTACTCATGACCTTTTCGAAGCGTATGTCCAATCGACTACGACTTATGTTTTCGTTTTATAGAGTTGATGGTTTCCTGACCTGTTCTCGCATGAAGTTCATAATTGGAGATCTTACGTCAGAAAATCAGATGTTTCACACAATCTGTTCACGAACGTCCGCAGCTTTCTTGTGACAGCGGGTGTTACTTTCCAAGAGCAAGGAACAGTCTTATAGCTTGGTCTTTAGCCTTGTAAAGTCGTTTCTGCATATTTGAACAATACTCCGAACGCAGGCCTACTTTCCTGATTTGGCTGATTATATCTAGTTCGGTCCCAGCAACAGAAGAGACGATACTCCCAAGATATTCAGAATACAAATCAGCTCCATACTTGAATACAACCTCCAAGCTGTTCGTACATAAAGCCATGGCACAAATTAGATGTGCCAACAGGTATGCCCATAGGATCGTCCTGCACGGTGATAAACATACTTTTGACCCAACAAACATTTGCACGATTTACAACACACATGAATATGACACAATTAAGCATTTCCTTTTAACATGTCCTATTTTCAATGCAGTGAGAAACAATTTCCTGTTTGCTAATAATTTGACTGATCTAACTAGGATACTGGCTGCCGAAGACCAAAGCATTACACTCAGTTTTTATAAATACATTGCAAACTCACTCACACTCAGGGCGTTTATATTAAATGAATGATCAATCCAGGTTTCATATTAAGAAATACATTATATATACCTATATTGTTCTTATCTCATGCAATTAACTTATAATTACATAATGAATACTTTATGAATGATTAACTTTGTTATTGCCAATCAATTTGTAAAAGCAAAACTTGTAAACAAATAAATATATCTATCTACTCCCAAGATATTGAAAAATTCTACCACCTCTGCTGATGGTCTGCAAGGTGTTGATGTGGTCCACACAGGAAGATCCAATAAATAAACCTGCTTGTTCAGCGTCAAGCGTGTCCCCGAGGTGATCTTTTATTTGCTTCAGGACAATTTTTGCTATTACTTTGGCTGCACGCAAATCCTCTCCAGTTTTCGCACTGCGTAAGGTCTCCTTGCCTTATAGCAGCTTGACAATCATTCCTTTCTTCCTTTTCTAAGGAAAACTCTCTGTTTCCAAAATTCTCTCAATGGAAAAACTTTGGAATTTCATAAGTTCTAAAAGTAAAATTTCAACTAATCAAGGAAAAATTTCAAGGCAAAAGTTTAAGCTTATGAAATTGCGCTCAAAAACGATCATAGAAATTATTTTCACAGAACCAATGGTTTCGAAGCTATAGGCTGAATTATGTGTCTATTAAAAATATCACTTTCCCATTTCCTTATTTCTTGTAGCAGGGGAGTTAGTGAACGATATGAGGGTATATCTGCCATTTCAACCGAAAGGGTTGATCTTTGGTGTTACAATATTTAAGGTCCTAACTTAACTTTTAAGAAGAGTTGCCATCATAGTGGCAACACTGTTAGAAGGACGAGAAGAGGGTTGCCACCTTCAAGGCTTAAACTCAGAAATTCTGTAAACATTGAACTATAAATCGAGAACCGTGTCGGACGATGACGCGAGAACTCTCGTTGGACTCAACACATTTGAAACCATAGGACCACATTATTGATATTAACCCCTCCCAACCTATGGCATGAAGGGACGGACAAAATTCGTGATGGGAAAGGGCATTTTCAAAGCCGCGAAAAGTAAGAAAAATGTTTTAAACAATCAAATTTAAAGATTGCAGTCGACGCAAAATTTCAACATCAACATTATATTCAAATCTAATTTAAACCTCCTTTTGTTTTAAAAAATAATTACTTTTAAGGTTGTGGAGAGGGGGAATATGAAAGTTTATCAACTATACTCTATCCAATAAAAATTGTCAGTACAGGGAAGATAGGACGTTTGCCTCTCAGTCTGGTTGCATTGGCTTGCATACATCTGTCTCAAGTTAAAGCTCTCACAGGGTTTCCATACTTTGAATTATAAATTGCCACAAATCGAAATGTGCATATGGTTACCATGGATGCCATTTCACACATATTAAAAAAAGATCAATTTATCTTTGTTTTGCCAAACCACACCTTTTCAAATTAATTTAATCACGTAACGCTGTAACGAAGTTACACCTTTTGCTGCCCGGACCACTGGATACAGAAGTACAAAACGCCGAGATTCCACTATACTTACTCCATCAAATGAATTGAGCAACAATCATTGCATACCCTGCGGCGCCCACGCAAAAATGCAAAAGAGGACACCCACTGGAGGTTGTCGGCACACGTCAGCAAATAAATTTCTCTTGTTGACGTCAGCAAATAAATTTCGTTTGTCGGTGTTTATAGTTAACATTTACTCCTAGCTCGAGAATCAACAAGTACAGGTGACAAATTCATCAAAAATCAGATTCTTCTTGCCATTGTGTCATAGTACCAATCAAGTGTACTAGGTAAAGGATCATATCTCAAACATTAGTGTAAAAACTAATACGAAGCACACTGCTGGCTATTATTTATACCAGGTAGTAGCTTCACAACCTTTTGGCTTAAGCCGTTAAAACCCCCTTCCGTTTTCCCCTCCATTATCATTAGTTAAGACTAGGGACTCCATCCCAACCTTCGCTGTCTTAACATCCTTACCTCCTCCGACAAGCTAAGACTAGGGACTCTATCCCAACCTTCGCCGTCTTAGTTTTTACTCCTTCGCCGTCAACGTTAAGACTAGGGACTCCATCCCAACCTTCGCTGTCTTAACTCTCCGAGAAGCCTAGACTAGGGACTCTATCCCAACCTTCGTTGTCTAAGACTTTTATTTTCCGCCGTTTTCGTTAAGACTAGGGACTCCATCCCAACCTTCGCTGTCTTAACTCTCCGAGAAGCTTAGACTAGGGACTCTATCCCAACCTTCGCTGTCTAAGACTTCTATTTTCCGCCGTTTTCGTTAAGACTAGGGACTCCATCCCAACCTTCGCTGTCTTAACTATCCGAGAAGCCTAGACTAGGGACTCTATCCCAACCTTCGCTGTCTAAGACTTCTATTTTCCGCCGTTTTCGTTAAGACTAGGGACTCTATCCCAACCTTCGCTGTCTTAACCCCCCACCGTTTCCGAGAAACTTAGACTAGGGACTCTATCCCAATCTTCGCTGTCTAAGGTTTCTTTTCTCCGCCGTCATCGCTAAGACTAGGGACTCCATCCCAACCTTCGCTGTCTTAGCATATATTCTTCACCGCCATAGTTAAGACTAGGGACTCTATCCCAACCTTCGCTGTCTTAACCACCGACCGTATTTCCGCTGCAGACTAGGGACTCTATCCCAACCGTCGCCGTCTCAGCTATCCGCCGTTGCTAAAGACTAGGGACTCCATCCCAAACCTCGCTGTCTTAAGCTACGTAAAGGGTAAGGGATTTACTCCCGGAATTTAAAGTATATGAAATAACTTGTTAGTTTATTATAAGATCAGGAATATTGTAAAAGTATATGAAATAATTTGTTAAGTTATCAGTAAATAAACGATAATTGTATTTTGGAGTTCTGAACTCTCTACAAACCGAGTTTTCGCTTTCTACGGTTAAACCCTGGACTCCGCTGACCTTCCTCAGCTGGAAACAAAAAAAGCATCACAACGCTTAGTGAATGTTTCAAAACTTAACACAAATAACTTTTTTTTTCTTAAAAACTAAAATTGTACAAATTTTTACTACATTTTATAGGTTTATTCAGAAAAACAAACAAATAATAAGGGGACAATCAAAACGACAACAATTTTGGCTCTCACCTCTATAAATTTTGTTCTCAAAAGCTTCAAAACCAAAAGTTCTTTCATAAAAACCACTGAAAAAGCTCTGTTCAGGGCTGTCGAAGTACTGCAATTGAAGTATTTGTACTGCATTTTGAAACTCCGTACTGCCGTACTGCAAATACGACCAAAGTACTGCTTTTCTGAAAATTTCACACAACATTTGCAAATCATAATTCTATCCAAAAATTGTTACCTAGTCCTTTTTATCTAATGTTGACTTTTATAAATTAAACAAATAAAATTGTATAGAATATGCTCACAATGTATGTTGTAGATGTAGATGTATTGAAAAAAACCTCGGTTTTAGGACTGCACAGTAGTTTGCCGCTTATAGGTATTGCCTGTTTATCGCAAGTAAAAAATTCTAAATTCTGGAATTTTCCGATTTTCTTTTCTGATCCAAAAATTAGGAAGTTTATGGACTTTTTGATGCCATTTGGGACGATATATTTCAAACACGTCAAAATGTAGTTTTTCACCCATCTGTCAAGCAATGTTAAATTATATTAATGGATCTCTAGCCCAGGAAATTAAGACTTTTACGTACTTTGACTGAAAAACGAATTTTTAGAGGAGTAAAAGGGTGTAAAATTCGGTTTTTTGCTAATTTCACGAAAACTATCAACTTTTTGGAATAAAATGTAAAGCAAAATTGTTGCTAATTCAATTCTATACAAACAAAATTATCATGTTTTTTTTCATACAACCAATAGATTAAGAGTAAATCATGCAGGAACTTTATGGAGTAGGAAATTTAGTAAACAAATTTACTAAAATTGTATTAATCAATCAGCAAAATTTTTTGTGCTATATGCGTTGGGCTACAACGTGCACAAACGTAACACAAATCTGACTTGCGCTAAGAGTTATTCAAGGTCAAACGCCACCAGAATCTTCTTTTAGAGCATAACCTTTTTTTTTGGATAGTATCAAGGAAAAAATTCATTTCCACTTGAGGAAAAATCCAAGTTATATTTTTTAAACGCAATTATCTTTAAATTGCCATAAGGAATACTCGTGCAAAAGTCTACACACGAATCTGGCTTGCGCTAAGAGTTATTTAAGGTCAAACGCCAGCAGAATCTTCTATAAGAACATAACCTTTTTTTTTGGACAGTATCAAGGAAAAAATTCATGTACACTTGAGGAAAATTGAATAACTCTTAGCGCAAGTCAGATTTGTGTGTACACTTTTGCACTAGTATTCCTTATGAGAAAATTAAGATTATTGCGCTTAAAAATTTTAACTTGGAATTTTCCCAAAGTGGTAATGCATTTTTCCTAGATAGGTACTACCAAAAAAAACATATAATAAAAAAATAGTTTTCTTAGTTCACAATTTTTTCGAAAACTAGATGGCATAAAACCATCTGGTTTGCAGTGTTCATTTAAAAATTACAGGAAAAGTGTATCATAGAAACTAACATAATTCCTGATTTCATATTTTGAAAAAAAACAGTACCTATATAATTTTTTTCAGTTTTTTTTTTTAATGTTGGGTTTAAAGGTATTTTTTTCGAAAACTATTGACAGGAATAACTTATTTAAAAAAAAATAACTAAAGAACAAACTTGAAAATCTCAAAAAAATATAGTACTTTATTTTAAGTGTTGCCATTTGTTTAGAATTTTTTTTTTAATTTTAGTACTATTTTCAGAAAATTGCTCCTCCCGGTTAATTGGGGGGAGATAGACCCCCCCCTCAGTATGAAAAAATGTTTGTACTATGTCTCTCTAAGAAACCCTATTATTATTTTATGTCGCTGGGCGAATCATTTTGGGCCGGAAAAAACAGCATTTTCGAAAATTGATACTTTTTGAAGTCTCAATGTCTTTTTATTGGGGTCTTATATCGAAAAAGTCTTCATAGGAGTTCTTATAGAAAATATTATTGTTTATACAAAAAGTATAAATTATTTTTCAAAAACTTCACCATTTAAGAGAAAACCGCAAAATACCGTTATTTTTGACTTGTGCATTTTATATAAAATATTATATCTTTTAAATAACCGCAAACAAAAAAATTTCTTTTTTATTTTCTTGTAGAAGGGTAAATAATCTACAAACTGTGTAAAAATAAAATTTCTAACATATACCGTTTAAGAGTGGTAAGCAAAAAATCCTTATTTTCCATACTTAACCTTTTTGAAGTAGCAATATCTTGTTACTGGTCACTCGTGTGGGAAAAAGTGTGTTAATATTTTTGTAGATTACATTATAGTCTATAAGCTGAACATAAATTATTTTATGAAAATGTCGTTATTTAATATTTAAAAGCAAAAGTCTGGAATTTCAGGTTTTTGACGAAATTTTTCAAATAATTATATCTTTAAGATTATTACTCTTAGAAAAAATTTAATTTCTTTTTTTAATAGAGGGTAACATAGTATACAAACTTTGTCTATAAATGTTTTCAATAACACTCACCATTTCTGAGTTATACGCAAAAAAGGGATATTTTCGTCAATTTACGTTTTTTGAAACGCCGATATCTTCTTAACCATCAGTCAGAGAAAAAAAAGTGTTTTACCATTTCTTGTAGATAATCATATTATCTACAAGTTTTGTATGCATTACTTTTAAATACCATGTACCGTTTCAAAGTTATACGTGGAAAACCAGTATTTTTGACATTTAACCTTGAATAACTTTTAACGCAAGCCAGTTTCGTTTGTAGACTTTCGCATGCGTATTCCTTAGGCACAAATAAAGATAATTGCATTCAAAAATCTTCACTTGGAATTTTTCCGCAGCGAAAGTACATTTTTCCTGGGCTATTAATATAAAAATTAGATTCTGCCAGAGCGATTGGCTATACCTTTCAAATAAAAAAAAAAATTGTGAAAATACGATGCCATTAAGTCAGTTAAAAAGGGAGATATAGAAAAGTGTTTACGTATTAATATATAGATGATAACTGAATTATTTGGGAAAGAAGTAAAATATTACGAGATTCCAACGGCATAATGATGAAACTTGCTCCACATGCTTCATTTCTCATAACAAACCAGAATCAAATAAGTAAACAATAATATTTGTAGAAAAAGATTGTTTTTTTCAATGAAAGGAAAATTTTTGAATAACTACCATAAGGCCCCTTTTGAAACTGGTACTGGCCCCTACAATAAGAAATAAGGAAATGTGCAAGTGCAAGTGTTATTTTTGAGAAACCCATAATTTAGCCTATGTCTCCGAAACGATTGGTTTTAGGAAAATTATTTCCATGTTCGTTCTTAGGCTCAGTTTCATAAGCTTTAATTTTTGTATTGACAGTTTTCGTTGATTAGTTGAAAGTTTTTGAGAAAAATAAAAAAACGTAAGTAAAACCCTATTTACCTCTTTTTACCCCCCTCACAAAAAATTTCGGGGGTAAAACTAAAAATACTTTTCAGGACATGCTCAAGACATTGAAATAAAGGTTTCCATAAAAAATCAGCTTTGTCGGAGATTTTTCTGGTTTAAATTAGTAAATAATGAAACATATGAAAATAGTGTGCACGGACCTTTAAAGCACGATTTGAGTATACATGTTAATTGATAACAAAAAGTCTAGAAAATGTTTGAAAAAAGTGCATTAATAAAAACTGTTATTTGGCCTTTACAAGGATTGAAATAGAGAAATCAAATGTGACTTTTTGAAGACTACTAGACAGCTTTTCTATTAATCTGGTGTTTCAACTTTTTGAATAAAGGTCGTTTGTAAAAATTCTAAAATTTGTATGCACTTTTCAACTTTTGCGTCTGATTTCAAGGTCATCCTAATTAATTGCTACATTGGTATTAGCACCTAAGGAGGACGTTATTTCTGCATCATTAGATTTATTTACTATTTTCGAAGATACAAATCTTGAAAATAATCAACTCACCAGCTCCTTATTACTCTTATTTTTATACAACTTTGGAACCGGAACCGATCAAAGTAAAAATAAATGAAGCTCTATATCAACATAACGGCCAGAAAGCTGAAATGAGCCTACATATAATCAAAGACCGTATAATACGGTATTATACGGTCTTTGATATAATCTACCTACAAAGGTAGGTACCCGTACCGGCTAAATTCGAGTACATAAACTGAGGGACATCAGCGTCAGAGCGAAGAACGGAAAGCGTGAGGAGATATTAAAAAAGTAATTTTTCAAAAATAAATTGACATATTTTGGTCGTTTCCTATTTCTGACTTCAATTTAAATGTTAATTTTTTTTTTCTGTTTGCTTTTACATGTGTGTTAAGTATTTGCATATATAGTAGTATGTACCTATATGGGTTTGCGTTTGGCCATCGCATTTATATATAAAATAAACAATAATTTCGTTTGGGTTATGTTGCTGTTGTTGTTCTTATTTTGCCTCCTTGACATCGCTATGGGTTCAATCGTAGTTGGTTGGCATGGAGGTTGAAATCAATCATTCATATATTTTTTGATTGGAAAAGGACTAATGCGACAAAAGATATGACAATATTGTCAGGTTGTTTGATTCCTACTTCAAACAATTAATAAATATTTATAGTTTTGGTAATTCTTATTGAGTTGCCAGATCCCTCTAATTAGAGAAAATTTTAATGCGGTATAAGATGGACATCTTAGGGCTAAGTGAAGTTAGATGGTTGGGCTCGTGGAAGTTTAAGTCTCCAACTCGAAACACTATACTACTCAACTCCGGAAAAGCACCTGGAAATTCACATGAATCTGGTGTTGGATTGCTGCTTTCCAAAACAGCTCTAAAGAGCTTAGATGACAGGATCCTGAAAGCCAGGTTCCGAACTAGAGTACTTTGCGTCACCATCATACAGTGTTACGCCCTAACGGTGCTCTCTTCTGTCGAGGAGAATGAGGCCATTTATAACCGGCTAAGTGCTGTTTATGATAGAACACCACGTGGAGACAACATAATAGTAATGGGAGACTTGAATGCCAAGGTTGTCAATAACAATGATGGTGACCGCAACGATAATTGCGAACGTTTTGTCGATGTCTGTAACGCAAACCGCCTTGTAAAAGGAGGGATCATGTTGGCGCATAAAACGTGCCACAAAGTCAGTCACACAAGCAAATTCCAACCAAATTGATCACTTCGCGATTAGTCGGTGATTAAGAAGCCATAGTCTCCAGGATGCTGGAAACAGAAGAGGTGCAGGTATGGGAATGGCCTGAGACCACAATCAGATGGTTGCTACCGTAAGGTTTCACACAGCTGCAGTTCGATGATCGAAGAAAAGAACCGAATGTCCAAGTTCAATACTGACAGACTTAAAGATCCCGTAGACCCTAACAACTATAGGGGACCAACTTTCACAGGCATTGAGAACAAGCAGTAGCACGGAACCCACCTCCATTGAAAACCATTGGTGTACTGTGAAAATTTTGTTTATATCAGGTTCTGAAAGTATGCATAGTCGATCGATCACAAGGAAGAAATAGTTCCTGGCTTTCTGAAGAAACCTGGTACAGGATCGAAGAAAGAAAACAGCTCAAAGCTCGCATTGCAGCTACTCCAGCAGCAGGAACTAGAGTCTGCCTATCACATTAAGATGAGAGAGTTCACCGTAGCGTGCGACACGTCACGTTGCGACGTGGTAAGCGTAACTATATCATACCTTTGGCAACAGAAGCAAAAGAGGCCCCAAGAAGGTGTGACAGTAGAACCGTCTACAGAATTACCAAAGAGCTAACAAGTGTCCAAAGCTCTAAACAACACAACAAATGATAAAGACGGGTCACTGAATAACAACAAAGTGGTTGGACTTGACAGTATTCTGCAGAGCTCTGCAGAGAAAACTGGAGAAGAATATTTTCGTGCTGTCCGCTGTAGTCAAAGTAATAGCGAAAATCGTCCTGAATCCAATAAAAGAGCACCTCGAAGACACGCTTGACACTGAATCTTCCTGTGTGGACCACATCAATACCTTACGGGTCATCATCAAACTGTGCGCTGAATATCGATCACCACTTCAACTTCTGCTCATCGACTTCGAACAGGTTTCAACAGTGTCAATAGAGACTATATATGTCTTTCTTTGCGCAGGAGGGGCATCCTGGATAAATTGATTGCAATTATTAAGGCTACATATGATGTATCCAAATGTCACGTTCTGCATAAGGAGAGAGTCAGAGGATTTTGAAATTCAAAGTGGGGTTAGACAGGGTTGTATACTGTCACCGATACTGTTCCTGTTATTGATAAATGAGGTGCTCCATGCAGCTTTATCGACTGCAAATGGAGGAATTCAGTGAAATCTGCAATCATTCCTTAAACATCTGGACTACGGGAACGAGGTGTGCTGAAATCTTTGTGCTCAAGATCAATACGGCAAAAACCCCATCATCTACCCAAGTAGATATTTTTGGACAACCAGTAGAGATGGTAGAGAGTTTTCAATATTTTGCGAGTATTGTCTCTACTGACGGCTGGACCGAACTTGAATCAGCCAAATCGGGAAAGCAAAGGTTGCGTTCGGAATGCTGTCCAAAATATAGAGAAACAACTATATAAGCCTAAAGACCAAGCTGCGACTGTTTCGCTCCAATGTTAAATCCGTATGCTTCCTTATGGGTGCAGCGCTTGGGAAGCAACACCCACTATCACAATTAAGTTGCAAATGTTCGTGAATATAGTTCCCTGTGAAACATCTTGAGGATTTACCTATTAGCCTATTCGTATCTTCAATGATGAACTTCATGCGAGGACAGGTCAGGAAACCATCGGCTCTATAATTCGAAAACAAAATTGGCAGCGAATTGCACAAACGCTTCGAAAAGATCACGAGGGCATTGCGACTCAAGCGATGGAAAGGAACCCCCTCACGGAGCGAGGTAGACAAGTGGGCCGACTAAGAAGTACTTGGAGAACAACAGTCGAAGAGGAATCAGCACAACTGGGGAAGAGTTGGAAAGAACTGAGGTACATCACCAGAAACCAATGGCGTGTAGGAGTAGTGGAGGCACTCTACCCCGCAAGGGGAACCTCAAAGACGTAACAAGTCCGAAGACGTATGTAAGTAAAGTAAGTTATTGAGCTGCAGGAATATATATATAAGGGGTGTTTTTTTAGACGTGTGGTTCCAAGAAAAAATAAAAAGCATATAATTTAATGTAATAGCCAAGTATTTAGCTTTATTATAGAGACAAGGGCTTGCAATTATGTCTTAAAAATGATTTCGGACAAGTGGCCGCCGCGGCTGGCTCGAACAAAAAAAAATCCAACCGAGGGGCCCAATTTTCAACCACCAATTTTAGACGCGATGGCGTATGAACTCATTCGGCTCTTCTTCGATACTCTGCTCCACAGCAGCAATATCATCTTCGGTGGGCACTGTTCGGCGTCTGTCTAAAAAAACATCCTTTATATATCAAAGGCCTGGGTGCTTTGATTTAATTTTTGAGTTTTTAAGCTTTTTTTAACTAAGGGGGTAATACATGCGTACTCCTTTTAAAGTCAGACCCCAGTCTGGTCCAAAAAACAGTGAAGGTTTTGTTTTTTTTTATTAATTAATATGATGGACTGTGTGATCATAGTACCTCATTTGTATCGTCTTCAAAAACAGTTTTGTAAAGGTATTAACCATTTAAATGGTCGGTATTTTTTTACCTTTTTTCACCAGTTACCAGTTGTTGAGGTTGTTAGCACCTCAATTTGAATCAACAAAACCAAATAATAGCTGTACCCTGTACCAAGGATAATTATATGTAGGTACCTAATCTATCAGAAATTGTTTGCTGGTACTTCATCGATGACTAGTTAAGTAACCTTTCAAATGACATACATAAAACAGCTTTTTTTTAAATTCCAAAAATTAAGGGATAAGATCCCGTTTGGTCCTATATATCTAGTACCCTAAGCAATGTAGTGTAAATATTTTAATAGCCCCAGTTAAATCAATTTTTACACAAAAAAACAACAATCAGAGTTGCATTTGCAAATACGTGATAGAAAACTTTTTACTCCCATTCTTCCTTCCTAGAGTAATATTTTAACCTACCGCCCTTCCCCATTCATACACACACAACAATTTTCAAACTTTTTGTGTTCTATAAAGTATCGCCAAGGCCCATAATTCAAAGCCTTAACAAAACACAATGCAAAAGTTTTGAACTTCAAAAAAAAAGGTGATTCCCTTGAAATATTTGAAGAACATTTTATTTCTATGGGTACGAGTACATACCTGTTTACTATACAAATTTTAACTTAACAAAAGCTACCATAAGAGTTTTAGAACGTGAACAACACGTCCTCACCTGGTATTAAAGTTTTACATTTTGTTATAACAAACAATAAATTATATTATAAAAAGGAAAATAATAACGATTGTTGTACCATTATGTATAGCGATGGGGATGAATTTATGTTTGCCCAACGTTTTTGCGGGGAGTAAAGTTTTGGAATAGAATTTAAGTAAAATTATTTTGGAGGGGACAAAATTTAAAACATATTTACGTCCTCAATTATACTCTTGGATATTGGATACATAAAAATTATAAATAAAGAAAACAATAGAGAATGTACATACAATTTAACAAGTCGTGATTTTGTATTACCAACAAATATCTCTATGTTTGGGTTAACCTTCTGCTGTCAAATTAGTTAGCAATTGGAAAAACTTTTAAATTTAGTTTAATTTATTATGTAAGCACATTTTATATACATTAGAGTCGTTATATGGATTTTTGAGTTTTGATATTTGGATGGGCTTAAATCACTTCCAAATGCAGAAAAGAAATGGCTCTGCGAAATTAGGCCCCAGGAAATAATTCTCCAAAAGAAAAAATGAAATGAGGCCCCAAATTGGCAAAATTTTTCATAATGAAACTATCCCCCAATGAAGTAAGGCTCCCCCAAAATGACAAAAAGCCCCAAAAATTAATGAAATAAGGCCCAAACTTGATTTGTCTTATTTTGAAATAGTACCCTAATTTCTTTTTCATATTTAAGTTCAGAGCACCCCAAGCTATCTATCTAAGTAACAGAATAGCTGACAAAAATCTCGCTCTAAGCTATTCTGTTGCTTATTTATTCTTTTCAGTATAACGGTCATGTTGAAAATCCTCAGCATTGCTGAATTTTGTGAAAGAATGGCGTTGGTGAGTGATGTTCCGAACAGAGGCAAGTAACAGATGGTTCTACAATTATAAGTTATATTTGTTTAGCGCTGGGACCTTGATAAGTGGATTTTCACAATCATTATTTTATAAGGCAATGTTGTTTTAGCATCTTCAACTTAATTATGCAAAATGAAATTAGGCTTAAAATTATTTTCTTTAGAACAAAATTAAATTATGTCCTAAAATCAATATTGGGGTTCTTATTTCATTGGGGCTTACATCATTATGTAATTAGGCCCCTAAAAATAATGAAATAAAGGCCCAAAAAATGAAATAATACCACAAAATTTGAGTATTTCCGTTGATGTTGTCTTCAGTGTATTTTTGTGGGCTTAATTTTTTTCCTTTGGGGCCTTCGCCTTATATCCTGGAGCTTAAATTCACGGAGCCAAAAAAAAGTTCCTTAATTTGATCAAAGTTTTATTTTCATCCCCAATAGTCGCTATTGGGGTAAGTTTAATTGCTTATTTTTTTATTATGTGTAGGGGAAGGGTGTGAACCAGTGAGACAATCCGGCTTAGAATGTGCTTTTGGTGAGTGGACATGCAAAAAAGGTGACAAAAGTTCTTTTTTAAATGTATTTAGAATTTGTGTTAACATTCTGTTCTGTGTTAACATTCAATGCTTTATTGTGGAACGATGAGAATAGAATTTAAGTAATGTTCCTGTTTTTTTTTATTTTGATTGCCTTATTCAAAGTGAAAACTACATGTGAAGCTTTAACTGTGTGTGATTTGTTTTTATAAATTGAACAATTTTTTGTATATGTTTATATCGTCTCACTGTTCGCCCTTAGCTGTCTCATTGTTCGCCCAGGGTGCGAACAGTGAGACAGTTCGACTTTGAACAAAATTCTGCTCATTGCAGATTAACTATTAGTACCTAGGCTTATGTATGTCATTAATCGTATCTCAGAAAACACCATGTTGGAATCATATATGCAAATACTTGAACTATGACAACAAATGGAAATGACAAGAGGTAATCTTCTTATGGAAAGTCCTTCTGCAGCTTCGGTTGCAGTAAACCGCACATTGGATTTGGGGGTGCAGCATCTTTCATCCACGAGCATCAGTCAAGACGCCATAATATTAAATGAATAGTTGACAAAAATTTGACAAATAGAAGACAAGAAACACAAGAAAAAAAAAATGAACTATGCGTTTAACAACTTCAACACAATTGACAACACATAAAGTGCTGCCACCCAGTAGCTTAGCAATTGGGTGGGTTCAGTAATTAAAAGCATTTTATTAATCGAATTCGACTAATAAAATGAATAATAAAACAATCTGATGAAATTATAAGTATAAGTATAGGGTGTCCTTACACTCAAAGTGGGCGCCAGGAATTTTTTGAATACGGAAATTAATAAATTCTAAAATTAATTTTGTTGAGCGTTAAACAAATAAGTAAAACGGAAAAAAACTAAAAGAACCAAAAATAAAACACATGAATTATGTATGCCCAAATGGGGACTTCAATTATTTTATTTGGGAAACATTTGTATCGAAGCCCAAGGACTAAAGTCCAATAGACCGAGAGCCCACAGCAGATTTTGGGTGTGAACGATAGCAAAAAAAGAAGTATAGGCGTCGAAAGCTTCATTAAAGGCTATTAAAAAAATCAAAGTCTTGCAGTCCACAACTGGGGCCTTTGCGAGTAACAGTGCATCGAAAAAAAAATATGATTGCAACTTCGAGGATAATCGTATTAGCCGAAATTGGTTTTCACTCCTCCCTAGATAGGCTCCTCGAATCACATCACATATCACGGAATCCGGTGAAACGTAAAGCCGCGAGCAAAAACAAAGAAAATGAAAATGGGCCGTTAAACTTACAAATACCGCGTCCCACGAAACTGGGATAAAAATCAAATAAAAACAAATGAAATAAAATCTATCGAAATTGATACGAACAAAAACAATATTGTCGGCTTAGAGTGCAAAGCGGCTAACTCCACATTTTTCTTGTCACTATAGACCACTTCAAAAATTGCTTAGAAATACAAAAATCTATCAAATCTTTTCAATTTCAGCGAATTTAGCAAAAACGAGTGCTGAAAAATAATTAATGTAATTTTGGTTTTATTCAAATAATGCGAAGACTTTCATTTAAATATTTTTTTGTAAAAAATGCAAAATATGAGTTGGCTGCTTTTCACTCTAAGCCGACGATATGTAATTAAAAATAACACTCTACATAGCTTTTTTTATGGCTGCAGATCTCCTATCCGCCTCTTTCCTTTTATCACCTCAAATTTTCCTCAAAACGGTTTCGCACCACCAAACACTAATTTTTCTCCTTCAAATATCCTCGACAACTTTTCTAAAATTTTCTTCCAAAATATCCAATTCTCTCCTATCTCTACCTCGGCCTTTTACTCTCACCCACCCATTCAATGATTCAGCAAATTTTTGAATGTATTTCCAAAACTTGCCGAATCCAAATGGCCGAGTTCAGAACCCTTTCAACTACCTTTTTCGAGAAAATTCGAAAGAACAAAAACTAAGAAAAAGTTTCTTCTTGGCACTCTCCTAGTTACTGCAATACATCTTGTAATTCGAACACTTGCCAAAATTAGCATATACTCTGTAATTCGAATTTGTCCGTTGTTTCTTTGCTAAGTGTCTCTAAAGTTTCGAAGTTAACAGTATTTTCCTAAAGGAAATCAATGGAGAAACATTTGTACGAAAAAGACGCGTTGTAGTGTAGTAGGCTCAAACAGCTCAACATATTTTTTCAGAATTTTTAAGGAATAATTTTGTTTTGTTTTTTCAACCAACAACTATATATTTTATTATATCTACTTAAAACCTTATAGTTCCAACTACTGAGGTCCTACTGTGTTCTCGAGGAACTTGGTTAAATTCATGCACGATGCACATAGAAAAGAATAAAGCCCGTGGTTTTTCTAGTGTACGAAGAATTTGGCACCCTGCCCCACTTATTGTTCTTATTTGTTTTGTAGTTTTTTTAGAACCAACGATAACGGTAGGTACGTACCTGCACGGGAAAAAATCTTGGATCAGATTACGAAAAATGAGATGCAAATTACGAAAAATGATTCCCGATTTATATCTTGGCAAAGGATTTCGTAATTTACGACTATTTAATTGCAATTTGCAAAACTGAGCAAAATAAAGATATTGATACTCAAAAATCGTAAATCAACACTCTTTAAGTATTAATTCTGTGGCAATAAGTTGAAAAAGCTTAAGTCGACTTAAGTGAAAATCCAGTTTTTTTGTCCGTTTTTTTTTTAGTCCAGGTCTCATTTCTCTACATAAAATATAAAACATTTAATTTAATAAAAACATAATATATAATAAGGTTTTATAATACAAATTCTATATACTACTGAAATAAATCAGCCAAGTAGAAGACTTAGCATTAAGGATTGGACTTGTTGAATTATTGATTCAAAATAGCTTTTTATGGCCTTTAGTCCTACAAATTGGCGTTTCGTTCGGCTTACTCACTTGAACTCATCAGTGACATAGTGAGGGCTTTGTCAGACGCAATTTGTATTAAGTTCAGTTCAACTTACATGAATTTTTCAACGAAAATCCACTGTAAACTATATCCAACAAGATTAGAATTCCTAATCATTAAGCTGGAAGTTTTTTTTGCCCGGGGCCAGGCATAGTTTCTATATAATAAGGTTTTATAATACAAATTCTATATACTACTGAAATAAATCAGCCAAGTAGAAGACTTAGCATTAAGGATTGGACTTGTTGAATTATTGATTCAAAATAGCTTTTTATGGCCTTTAGTCCTACAAATTGGCGTTTCGTTCGGCTTACTCACTTGAACTCATCAGTGACATAGTGAGGGCTTTGTCAGACGCAATTTGTATTAAGTTCAGTTCAACTTACATGAATTTTTCAACGAAAATCCACTGTAAACTATATCCAACAAGATTAGAATTCCTAATCATTAAGCTGGAAGTTTTTTTTTTGCCCGGGGCCAGGCATAGTTTCTATATAATAAGGTTTTATAATACAAATTCTATATACTACTGAAATAAATCAGCCAAGTAGAAGACTTAGCATTAAGGATTGGACTTGTTGAATTATTGATTCAAAATAGCTTTTGAAGCCACAAAAGCCCGCATGATTTGCAAGAGGCTAGCAGGCAAATCATGGGGCTTCAAACCCACTATCCTTAGGTGGATGTATACCATGATGGTAAGACCCATCATTACCTATGGTGCGGTCGCATGGCACAAAAGAACCGAATTACTCACAACTAGAAAATCACTAGAAAAATTCCAAAGGCTCGCATGCATAAGAACAAGATAAAGAGATTTCATGATTAAAAATACAATTTTGAGAAAAATTTTCAAACGGAATTAAGTAGCAAGAAGGAGTGGTTAGGCGAACAGTAAACTACACTATCAAACCAAATACCATCAAGATGGATCGAGAACAACTGAAGAGACTGGGGCTGGAACCTTTGGACCTAGAAGCAAGCTTTCCATACCGATGGGACAGCCTACTAGCATCTTTAAAGCGGAAGTTCACGCCATAGCGAAATGCCCAGATCGTAATCTCGAAAGAAACTGCCGAAACCAAAACATTGCCATTATGTCAGATAGTCAAGCTGAGCTTAAGGCACCGAGCTCTTACGCTATCAGCTCGAAAGTAGTTTGGGAGTGAGTGAACAAGCTGAATGTCCTTGGCAAACACAACAGTGTCACACTTCATTGGGTACCTGGCCACGTTGTTGTCAGGGGAAATGAAGACGCAGATTCCTTAGCGAAGATAGGGGCAATGACTTCCTTAATGTGGCCTTTTGTGGCATAAGAGAAAATGTGATTAAAAACGAAATAAAAGAACAAGAGGAGGTTTACAGACTGCATTCACCTAAATAGGAACAACCTAAGGAAAATAACTGGTCCCCTCACTGGCCACTGAAAACTAAATAGACACTTAAACATTCTTGGTCTAGTAGGCAGTCCAACGTGCAAATTTTGCAGCACAGAGAAGAAAACACCAGATGTGATACAATTATGCATTAAAGGAAAAAAACAACTGGGACACTACGAGTAGAAGGAGCGACCTTCCTCTCCTAAAGTCTTCCAAATACTCAAATTTTTGAAAGAAATAAAGTTGGAGGTAGAATAGTAAGATGAGCAATATCATCAAGTTTTAGGTGGGTGCACAATATATCATAAGGTCGCAGTGCAATAGTCCTAATATTTCACTCATTCATCATTCCCTCTTAAAATCTTTGAAAGATTGATCAATATCCACATTGGAACAAGCATATAAATGCTGTCAGTAAGGCTGTAAATGTCTGCTATTCAACACGCTTATTGCAAAGGAAAATCGGGAGAAACTGCGTAGGACTGTCATGCCGAAGGTGTGGGTTCGATTCCCAGCCGTGCCACCTAAAAACAGAAATGTTTTATCCGAGGTACTGCCTCTTGCGAGGAACTGACAAATCCTCCAAGAGTATACTTGTCATGAAATAGTGCATCTCATTTAGCCGTTCGGACTCGGCAAAAAACTGTAGGTCCCCTCCATTCCTGCCAACAAACACGCACACAGGAATGGTTGTGAGTTGTAAGTCACTAGGCCCTGGTTCTCCATGAGCTGTTGCGCCACCCAATTTATTTATTTATTATGTTGGAATCATATATGCAAAAACTTTAACTATGACAACAAATGGAAATGACAAGAGGTAATCTTTTTATGGAAAGTCCTTCTGCAGCTTCGGTTGCAGTAAACCGCACATTGGATTTGGGGGTGCAGCATCTTTCATCCACGAGCATCAGTCAAAACGCCATAATAATAAATTAATAGTTGGCAAAAAGTTGACAAATAGAAGACAAGAAACACAAGAAAAAAATGAACTATGCGTTTAACAACTTCAACACAATTGACAACACATAAAGTGCTGCCACCCAGTAGCTTAGCAATTGGGTGGGTTCAGTAATTAAAAGCATTTTATTAATCGAATTCGACTAATAAAATGAATAATAAAACAATCTGATGAATTATAAGTATAAGCATAGGGTGTCCTTACACTTAAAGTGGGCGCCAGGAATTTTTTGAATAAGGAAATTAATAAATTCTAAAATTAATTTTGTTGAGCGTTAAACAAATAAGTAAAACGGAAAACAACTAAAAGAACCAAATATAAAACACATGAATTATGTATGCCCAAATGGGGACTTCAATTATTTTATTTGGGAAACATTTGTATCGAAGCCCAAGGACTCAAGTCCAACATTTGTTCAATAAAAAGGGATATAGAATACAAAATTTAAAGGGGCTTACGGTGAAACGTAAAGCCGCGAGCGAAAACAAAGAAAATGAAAATGGGCCGTTAAACTTACAAATACCGCGTCCCACAAAACTGGGATAAAATCAAATAAAAACAAATGAAATAAAATCTATCGAAATTGATACGAACAAATACAATATTGTCGGCTTAGAGTGTAAAGCGGCTAACTCCACATTTTTTTGTCATTATAGACAACTTCAAAAATTGCTTAGAAATACAAAAATCTATCAAATCTTTTCAATTTCAGCGAATTTAGCAAAAACGAGTGCTGAAAAATAATTAATGTAATTTTGGTTTTATTCAAATAATGCGAACACTTTCATTTAAATATTTTTTTGTAAAAAATGCAAAATATTAGTTGGCTGCTTTTCACTCTAAGTCGACGATATGTAATTAAAAATAATACTCTACTTAGCTTTTTTTATGGCTGCAGATCTCCTATCCGCCTCTTTCCTTTTATCACCTCAAATTTTCCTCAAAACGGTTTCGCACCTCCAAACACTAATTTTTCTCCTTCAAATATCCTCGACAACTTTTCTAAAATATTCTTCCAAAATATCCAATTCTCTCCTATCTCTACCTCGGCCTTTTACTCTCACCCACCCATTCAATGATTCAGCAAATTTTTGAATGTATTTCCAAAACTTGCCGAATCCAAATGGCCGAGTTCAGAACCCTTTCAACTACCTTTTTCGAGAAAATTCAAAAGAACAAAAACTAAGAAAAAGTTTCTTCTTGGCACTCTCCTAGTTACACCAATATCTACATCTTGTAATTCGAACACTTGCCAAAATTAGCATATACTATGTAATTCGAATTTGTCCGTTGTTTCTTTGCTAAGTGTCTCTAAAGTTTCGAAGTTAACAGTATTTTCCTAAGGGAAATCAATGGAGAAACATTTGTACGAAAAAGACGCGTTGTAGTGTAGTAGGCTCAAACAGCTCAACATTTCAAAACATGAAAACAACAAAAACTGTGTAAAAAGAATATAAAAATTTTATTTCATATTTTTTCAGAATTTTAAAAAATAATTTTGTTTTGTTGTTTCAACCAACAACTATATATTTTATTATATCTACTTAAAACCTTATAGTTCCAACTACTGAGGTCCTACTGTGTTCTCGAGGAACTTGGTTAAATTCATGCACGATGCACCTAGAAAAGAATAAAGCCCGTGGTTTTTCTAGTGTACGAAGAATTTGGCACCCTGCCCCACTTATTGTTCTTATTTGTTTTGTAGTTTTTTTAGAACCAACGATAACGGTAGGTACGTACCTGCACGGGAAAAAATCTCGGATCAGATTACGAAAAATGAGATGCAAATTACGAAAAATGAATCCCGATTTATACCTTGGCTAAGGATTTTGTAATTTACGACTATTTGTTTGCAATTTGCAAAACTGAGCAAAATAAAGATATTGATACTCAAAAATCGTAAATCAACACTCTTTAAGTATTAATTCTGTGGCAATAAGTTGAAAAAGCTTAAGTCGACTTAAGTGAAAATCGAGTTTTTTTGCTTGGAAAATGCACAATTTATTCAACTTTTTTTAGTCCAGGTCTCATTTCTCTACATAAAATATAAAACATTTAATTTAATAAAAACATAATAGCTTAAGTTTTCTTGAACAAAAATTGCTTTTGTATAACAGCTTATGTCTACATTGACCAAAAATCTTTCAAATCTTATAAAGAATGCATTTTTTTAAAGTAGCTTAAATCGTGACATCAGCTTTTATTACACTTTAATGTGGTAGATATTCATCGCTTAGGTCGACATAAGTTGTTCAAAACTTGTATTCCAATTTTATTAAAAAAGCTTAAGTTGACTTAAGTCTCAAAAATATTGCCAAAGAAATTATTAAAACATCTTATGTCACATAAGCTACTATGTTCATTTAAATAGCATTTTTTTAAAATAGCTTAAGTCCCTTGAAAACATTTTTAGCAGTTCAGTTAAAAGGCTTTTAACAGGGTAAGGGAGAAGACAAAATTGCACTATTCTCACCCGAATTCCAACGACGCATAGGCACTTTTTTTTACAAGTCTGAATTTCTTTGATCCCCATGCTTAAAATGGATCAAGGTTTCTAAAAAAAACATATGTGGGTCAATATTTCAAAACATTAATATTTTTCACTCCAAAGTGGACCCTCGCTCAAAGAACCTATTTTGGTAGACTAACAATTATGTCTCTTAATAACTCTATAATAACCACTTTAAAACAAAGAGTCATAACATTTGATCAAATCTAACGGTTTTTTAAGTCAGGGAATGATACTTGTATCAGGGGAATGACAAAAATTTATATATACTCCGTTGATTAGATAGATATTTAATTTTGCGAATGGTTTCAGGAGTGTAAATAAAAAAGATAACAAATACTAACATGAAAAATAGCTTCCACGACTATGTTGCACGAACGTGCTCTCATGATTCAAAGATTTTAAGAGACTACACATTTTATAGTAATAATCGTATTTTTTATGAAATTTTGACCGAGAAAATGTGAAAAAATTCAAAGCTACTAAAAATGTTTTGTGATGCTTTTTTGTCGAGGCTGAGGTAGACTCGTCGGTGTCCAGGGTTTATCCCAAAGAAAGCACAAAACTTGGGTTAGGAGTTTCAAACTCCGGTTTAAATATTTTTATTTATTCAAAAGTTAAGTTCACAAGGTTAAATACAAAAGTTGTATAGCTTAACTAACCAACACGGTATTTCATATACTACAATGATAATGTTTATGATTTATTCTAACACGGTATTTCATATAATCTTACTAATAATAAGTACAAGGTAGGATTAAATCCCCGCCTCCAACGGCAAGTTGAAGGAAAGTCAAATCTGCTCCCGGCTCACAGATAGCGTCTACTATACACTCGAAAGGAGTGCAGAGCAGAAAAGGCGGTTAGGATTAGATCCCCGCTTTCAGCTGCAGGCTGAAAGAAAGTCAAGTCTGGTCCCGGCTAGCAGACAGCGTCTACTATGCACTCAGAAGGAGTACAGAGCAGAAAAGGCGGTTGGGATTCGGTCCCCGCTTTCAGCGGCAGGCTGAAAGAAAGACAAGTCTGGTCCCGGCTGACAGACGGCGTCTACTATGCACTCAGACGGAGTACAGAGCAGAAAAGGCAGGTTGGGATTCGGTCCCCGCTTCCAGCGGCAAGCTGAAAGAAAGTCAAGTCTGGCCCCGGCTGACAGACAACGTCTACTATGCACTCAGACGGAGTACAGAGCAGAAAAGGCGGTTGGGATTCGGTCCCCGCTTCCAGCGGCAAGCTGAAAGAAAGTCAAGTCTGGTCCCGGCTGGCAGACAACGTCTACTATGCACTCAGATGGAGTGCAGAGCAGAAAAGGCGGTTGGGATTCGGTCCCCGCTTCCAGCGGCAAGCTGAAAGAAAGTCAAGTCTGGTCCCGGCTAGCAGACAACGTCTACTATGCACTCAGACGGAGTACAGAGCAGAAAAGGCAGGTTGGGATTCGGTCCCCGCTTCCAGCGGCAAGCTGAAAGAAAGTCAAGTCTGGCTCCGGCTGACAGACAACGTCTACTATGCGCTCAGACGGAGTGCAGAGCAGAAAAGGCGGTTGGGATTCGGTCCCCGCTTTCAGCGGCAGGCTGAAAGAAAGTCAAGTCTGGCCCCGGCTGGCAGACAACGTCTACTATGCACTCAGAGGGAGTGCAGAGCAGAAAAGTCCTTTAGGATTCGATCCCCGCTTTCAGCGGCAAGCTGAAAGAAAGTCTAATCTGCGCCCGGCCAACAGATATCGTCTACCGTATACTCAGAAGGAGTATAGAGTAGAAAAGTCAATGGGAAACGTTCCCCGCCTAAGGCAAAGGCCAAAGGAAATACAATCGCGGTAAATAATAAATAATATCAATAATAAAAACGGAGGAGAAGCCTCAAAAAAAACGGTACGAGATAAACTAAAAAATCAGTGAAACTTCTGATGGTACACTTCGTACCCAACAGCGTGTCTCGGTTGAGTTAATTAATTTAATCCGTTCCAGAATAAATTAATTTAACTCACGGTCGGTTTTCTTCCTTTTGTACACTAAATTGGTACACACACAACAAAGGCAGAAGACAATTTTGTTCGGAAATTACACTTCCCCATATTAAGTTTCCTGACAAAAGACAGTGTGAACTGGTAAAAGCGAATGGCAAAATACCACAATAAAAATATATTTTTATTTGATGACGAATTTTGGGTATTCCATCGTTTACTTTCAGGAATAGCTGACAAGTATAAACCGTTGCCTAATTTAGGGGGTTGGTATGCGAACTTTCTGTATTGCATATTTCGAAGATTTATTTTTACTTGTGGATTTCGGTAGCTAAAGCGGTATGGTAAATGCAGAATGAAATTAACCTTTGAAGTTAATTTTGAACTTCTGCCGGATAGTTCAGGTTGGTGATGCAGATGTGCATTGAGGAGGTGAAATTTTTAACGCTTCGTTACAGTTTAAATGTAATATTATTGATTCTTCTAGAGTTACCAAAACGCAATCAATCATTATAATGAAAACTTGAAAGTCAGGGGAATGACACAAAAAATGATGTTAGGGGAATGACTCCGAAGGGTGTTTTATGAGAATTAAATGGAGGTTATTAGACAATTAGATGTTTTATATTATTTTTCACGTAGGCCCTTGTAAAAGACACAGACTAGTAAAACTTTTTAATTTTTATACCACACGGTTTAGTAAAAAACACGCGTTAGAGGAATGACAATTTCGCTTGACGAAAAACAAAATCATTGCCTTAACTTGAAATAAAAAAGACAACAAAGTTTTTTTGAAACCCTTACTTCAATTTTCATAAAGATCAATTCTGTACCGTTAAACAACAAAAAAATTAGTTTTCTATTTTGAGCCTATATATATTTTTTTTTAATTTCCATTGGTGGGATAGAAATGATCAATTTATGGGGGACACTTACTTTATAGCTCCTATTAAAAAAATAAAGCAACTCAAAATCATTTAACTATTTTTTAGTTATGATGCATATATTATTAAAGAAACTGCATCATTAGATTTTTTGTATCGTTTTTAGTTTCGTTGCTAAAATTCAGGCAGTTTGGTAGGTAGGCCTGGGGACACGTCAGGGGAATGACATTTTGGGTGTTTAAATGGAGATAGCGGGTATAATATTCTTTTTTTACTTTTTTTTCTAGAGCGAATATTAGAACCTGTTTGTTTCAAGCCATCCAATTAACAAACTTATAATAAAATTTTATACTTCGGTTCAAAAATGAAGGAGACTGAAATATTAATATTTTGAAATATTGACCCATGTATTAAATTTCATTGAGCACTTGAAGTTTTTCATATAAAATACATCTTGTTTTCACAGTCTTTTACTCAAAGTGCCGGTAACAGTGTGTAAACGTTGATTGAAAAACTTTTAACTAGGTACTATGCTGAGTACCATAAGGAGTTTACAAATATATTGTTTTTATTTTTGTAAATAACAGTTACTCCATTTAAAAAAGCAACAAATGCACAAAAACAACGATATTTAATTAAATTTTTGTATGGGGTTAATATTATACAAAACTATTGAAAATAATTTTTTTTTTATACTCCTTACGGTACATAGTTAAATTATGTGCCAAGTTTAAAGATTTTCCATCAACTTTTACAATGTTGCTGATATTTTAAGTAAAAACTGTGAAAACAAGTGCTCGCTAGCACGTGTTAACGTTAACCGATTTCAATGAAATTTTATACACATTTTTCAATTGCCTGAATCACTTTTATCATTGATGAGAATAATTTAAAAATATGAATTACAATATAATTGAACAAAAAAGAAATCTTTAATCTTACGTGTCTTCTCCGTTACCATTAGTTGTCTTCTCCGTTACCATCTTTCATATTTTTTTCTGATAGTAAAATGAAACTTGACAATAAACCAAGGATGGTTTTTGATAATTGTTGGTCTTATGAAATGTGCAAAAAAATCAACTTCATATTTTAATGGACGGCGCAGAATTTTTAACTTCAAGGCAAAGGTCGGAAATCTCTAAATCTAACGTGTCTTCTCCGTTACCATCTATTTTTTTGTATAAACTTACTAAATTTCATATTTTTTTGGTGAAATTTATGTGTCGTGTACTTTGTGGTGAATTCTTAAAAACCACTGAGTTTCATAAAAAATATTAATTTCTTACCAAGAGAAACCTTACTAAAAGCGTCCGATTGTCTTCTCCGTTACTTTGGAATGGCCGAAATCATATTTTTAACTGCTGTTTGTGAAATTATTCTTTTGGAGATTAAATTACGCCAAAAAAGTCGTATTTTGACATGAAAAGTACGAGCTTGAATCATGGATTTTAATTGCAAATCACGAAGAAACATTTTTTTGTAAATTGCTACATTTTGAATGTTAAATTACCGCAGTTTTTGTATTAATTTGGGATCAAAATGCCATGACTTACGAATAAAAAATGATTCGTAAATTGCAACTGCAAATATTTTAATTGGTGATTTTTCAATTCTTTCCGTGTGCCATACAATTTTTTTGAAAATTTTACAAAATCTTATATTTTCAAAAAATAGTTATCAATGTAGGTAGGTAAGGTATAGAGGTATCAATGTATACCTCCCACAGAACCGTTTTCTTGATTTAAGATTGTTGATTTTATGTATTAAAAACGGTGTGACTGATTTGTATCATGTATTTTCAAGAATTTTAAAAAAGTACTTATTTAATTTTTTTTTAAGTTAATATCTAGAAAATTACCAATTTGGTTTCTTGAAAAATGATGCTTAATACTTTTCTAACACTTTTTATAATATTTAATAAAAATATTTGTCTTTAATGCAAAATAACGAGTACCCAATTTTTTATCAAAAAGTTGTTAAAGCCATTTTTCAGATAAATTATTAAGGGTACAGCAATTACCGTAAGTTTTTGATCTAAAACTTACAGCTATATTATTCACTCCAGGTGTAAGTTAGGTTTAAGTGAATTTTAAACCTGTCCTTTTAACTCGCATTATTTAAAACTTTTCAATTTAAACTTTTGTTCATAATATTCACTCAAAACGCGCATTAAACTCGGGGGATTTAAAATACATTACAACCGGATGTAAAATTGTTTAAACTTGACTATACACCGATCTTAAACATACGGAATGTCAATAATTTGACATTTGCCAGCATGTGTTTCCTGTTTGTTCTTGTATTTCAAATTTTATCTTTCAAAATTTGAAAATCATGATTTGGCGTTTGAAAAACAAATCAAAACAGTGAAATTATTGTCTATTAATTTATCTCAATTAATAAATTGATACAAAAAAAAAATGTCGAATCGCAAAATAAAAGGTGGTGGTTATGGAAGCAAATAACACCGAGCGGGAAAATGATAAAAAAAAAGAGGAAATCGTTTTTCCCAAACCGAAAATATTAAATATTTAATCATCGCGCAAGCCCGCTTGAACATGCGGTACACTCGACGAGAACGCCGTTGATTCTCCATCTGGTCCAAAAAAGCATCTTCTGACGACGAAGACATCACCATTTCATTTATAAAGCCTTATTTTGTTGCTTTTATTTTATTTTATCTTTAATAATGTACATATTTACGTAAAAACTTCAAATATGATTTTGCTTGGCCAAAATGAGTGAATGTGCTGAAAATCTAGTTTACACCCGGGTTAAACTACTTTAACAGCTCCCTGGAGGACAGTTAAAATTGAATCGGGTTAAACGCGACAAAGTTTAATAAATAGGGTTTATTACCGAGTTTAAAGAGTGAATATTATGCGCTTGGGTTGAACTTTTGAGACTTAACTCACTTTTAACCAAGGTGTAAATTTAAAACCGGATTAATTGAGTGAATAATATGGCTGTTAAATTTCAACGTCTCTTCTAGGGAATTATATCTACCACAAAACGATAAGCTAAGAAGAAAATCGCTTCAGTGACTTAGGCTTTAAGTTGAGGTTACCATCAGACGGAATCGCGGGACCCACTTTTTCGTATTCTCTATCATCGTTAGGTCATATTTGATTTAAATCACGAATCGTGCCTATATCGCTAGTAAATAGCGAGTCATAAGGCTAAAGCCCTACATTTGGCCTTATGTCACTCTAACACACCCTTAGAACTTTGCTTTGTTGTTGTTTTATGTGAACATTTTGTGGCATATTTAATTTTGTTGGAGTCCTATTTTCAGAATACACTTATCCATGTACAAACAGGAAGCTACAAACGTTAACAAAAAAAAAAAACAATAAATAAATTCAATTAAAATCAACTTAACGAATTCCATAACAATTTCTCTAGTTTCACATTAGGCATAATGTCTTAAGCCACAATTAATGCCATCTATTATAATATGAAAGCCTCAATAGGTACCAGCCCCGCACATTTCAAAAGCCGCGACTAACTTCAAGTACATAGCAAACCTTCAGTCCCTGTGGTGTATTTTGTGCTAATGCAAGCATATTGTTTACCCGGAATGTCTGGCTGGGGAGGAATTTCATACATTTTGGTTTGTTTTATGTGATACAATGTACATTTATTAAATATTTATCAAATGAAAAATTATGTTAAAAAAATTTACATTTTTATAGGGTAATGTTGTGTGTATAGGGTGTAAGCAATTCTCCTGGTCGTAGATAATGTGTCATGTGCGTTTATAGGTATGTGTGTACGTTGGTATATGATGGCTTTGCTGTCGGGTTGTTTATGTTCCATATATGATAGCAAGAACAAAAAAAAAAACTCGTAGAACGTAGTGAATACACAGTGTTGGTGTATAACCTTCATGCTGTGAGGATACACGGAACCACCCACTTCGATAAACCGACAACAACTCACACCTCAAACAAAACACACACACACACAAAACAAACCATATCCCTGGGTGAACACCGCGTAATGATTTAATGCCCATACATCCTGCCATACTCTGGGCATAACGGATGTGTAGGGAAATTGTTTTGTAAAGTGATTTCAAAAAGGCGACCATTGAATTTTCGACTGGCTTATCGGAACGAAAAGTTTAATTCAAATTATTAGGTGTGCTAAATTGTATACCACGTCAGTTCAACATAAGGGACAGGGAGCCATGATGAATTTATTTTATAGTTTGTGAATGCGCATAAATATGGGTAAAATTTTAACCAAAATAAATTATTTGGAGAAGGAAGTTTTGAATTTGGGTCAAAATTTACTTATCTACCATGTACCTTTGATGGGAAATGACAATATTGACGATTCACCAAAAAGTATAGTTCTCTACTAACAAAAAAGGTAGGTATTGCTCCCTGATTTATTGGTGCAGAGTTATTGTATCGTAATTGACTAGCTGTATTTACATATTACTTTGGTAGGTACCTATACTTAGATATTTTTTTGAAATATGTAAAAACTCGGTTTTAGTTCGTGGCTCATCGAAGATATTTTGGAAATCAATGTTATTTGATTTGGTGTACCTATTCATATTGATCTTACAAGATAAATAGTAGAGCTCCCTATTACACGGATATCTAAGAACACGGATACACGTGTTCTTAGGAGATCCGGATTTGAATCTGTGTAATTATAAGAACACGGATAACCGTGTATCCGTGTATTCGTGTATCCGTGTATCCGTGGACCCGTGTATCCGTGTATTCGGATACCCGTGTATCCGTGTATCCGTGTATTTTAAAATCCGTGTTCCTATAGTTTCTATTTAATTTTAAACAATGCAAAAGGAAATAGATGTGAAGAAAACAGACATTTCTTATGGAATTATGGTATACATACGATGTTTTTAAATGAAGTTCGTTAAGTTAATGTAAGTAAATTGTACCCTATTCAATTTGAATTTTATCAAGGAAGATAAAATGATCTACAGACTATACCAGAACGAGAAACATGCGTAAATTCGAACCCTGACGAAATTATTTAAAATTTAACTGAGAGAAAATTTCCAAACTAAAAATTTTGAACAATAAATCATTTTCATATAGGTGTTAACAATAAATCATTGTTTTTTTTTGTCAAAGTTATTTTTCTCAATATACAGGGTGTCCTGTAAATAATGGATAACCTTGGAACTGGTTGTAGCAGGCCTTACGACCTTTCCAGAAAAAAATATAAAAAATATTTTCCCAGTGGTTACTATGTTATGATGTTTTTTTCCAAAAGTTGTTAACAAGGGGTTGGGTACGAAATCCCGCATCACAAAATCCCAATTCACAAAATCCCGAATCACGAAATCCCGACTTTTCTACTACTTTGCGACGGAGCATACAATTGTATCTTTCCATACGAATTAGTGCCTTGATTGAATGAGAAACAACAGGAGCGAAGTTTCCTACTATTTCGCTCATTTTTTCAGTACGCAAACGACTTGCCATTATTTTGAATTTGATATTCTCTGTTTTGGTCCCTTGAAGAAATGAGAATCAACGAGAACGAAGCATAGTTATAAGTCGACAGCAAGTAGTATATAAGGTGACTCCGAATTCCGAATTAAATTTCGCGACGGTGTTGGTGGTCTGTCTGAATCTGGACCGAGGATTATGGTCTGGATTTGGATGGACGACGATGGTAGGTATGCATGAGGAGGGTTTGGAGGTGGGTCTGGAACTGGGACAAAGGATACATTTTTTTTTTTTGAAAATTTCATTAAATAAAAACAACTTTTTTTGTAAATATTTAAAAAAAAAAAAAAAAAAATACTTGCGCTGGCACTTCCTAGATCACGAATATGCATTTTATAAGTCGCTAGGATACTTAGTTTAGCCGCAAATCAAGTTTAAGGATGTAAACTTTGATGCCTCTAGGACGCTTAGTTTAGCCGCAAATGGCGTTTACAGATTTAAGTTTTTTTATCGTATAATTGAGAGCCAATTTCAAGTTTTCTTGGGCAAAAGTACCTTGGTAGGGGAATAAACGCGATTAAACAGTGAGATATGTATGGGGGGGCATGCTGCCCCCCTGTAACCCCCCTGTCTGGGCTCGTTATAGGATTTGGGGTGGGGTCGAGGTTGGGTGCATACAAATTTCTTTTGCATTTATAAGTCGCTAGGACGCTTTGTTTAACGTTTAACCGCAAATCAATTTTTAAAGGTGTCAACTTTGATACCTTTCGGACGCTTAGTTTAGCCGCAAATCGCGTTTAAAGATAAAAGTTGATTTTTCATATAATGCGATGCATCAAATGAAAGGTGGCCTTCTTAAATTATGAATATAACGCTTAAAGCGAGTTTCTTTGCCAATGTCAAGTTTTCTTGAGCAACAGTACCTTGCCTGGACCGCTTCGCGGGTTCTCAGGATCTTAACTCTCCTTTTTGGGTCCTCTGTCCCGCTCACGCAACTCCGTTGCTCCGCTTCGGGTATTTAAAGTCGTCTGGCAGGTGCCAATGTCAAGTTTTCTCGAGCAAAAGTACCTATCATTCATATTTCGATGACAAATTGAAAAACGAAAAAAAAGCTGAGAAAAGTTTAATTTTTGATTGAAATTTTCAAAAAAAAAAAATATTTTCATTCATATTTCGAAGAAAAATTGAAAAACGAAAAAAAAAGTTGAGAAAATTCAATTTTCCATTGAAATTTTCTTCAAAATAATCTTGCTTTTTCAAAAAATTTCCAAAAAAAGTAGAAAAAGTTAATATTTTTTTATAATAAAGCTTAGAAAAAAGTGTTTTTTTTTTCTAAATTTTACAAAAAAAAAGTCGAAAATGTTTATATTTTTTTATAATTTTTTGGAAAAACTATTTGCCAATAGTTTATACAAAACCAAAAACGAATCCGAATCCGTGTATTAAGGATCCGTGTATTAAGAATCCGTGTATTAAAAGTCCGTGTATTAAGAATGGGTTGGCTACGAAATCTCGCAAATCAAAATCTCGGATTCGAAATCTCGCATAACGAAATCTCGCAATTACAAAATCTCGCTTTTCATAATCCCGCAATTACAAAATCCCGCTTTTCATAATCTCGCAATAACGAAATCCCGCAAACTAAAATCTCGCATATCAAAATCTCGCAAAATTGAATTGCATTGTAACAAATAATTTTTTTTAATCAAAATCTCGAAAATTAAAATCTCGCGCGAGATTTCAATTTGCGAGATTTTGATTAAAAAAAAAATTATTTGTTGCAATGCAATTCAATTTTGCGACATATCCTACCTACTGCAAATATATAATTCAGTGTCTGAGTACTTTTAGACCACACTGTTATTATTAATTTGAACTGTTGATTTTTCAATATTATTGTTGTCAAAAGAACAAGAAAGAGAGAGAACATGGAGATGGTATATCCAGTTGTAAAGTGTCATGTGCAAATTGCATTAATCGTATTTGACCTTGAACTAGAAGATACTTTTAGTTCCATTATAAACGCGTAAAAGACAACCAAACTGGTTATTAACAGTAATAAAGGATGTACACATTTTTTGTTGACAGGTATAGTTATTAGCTGGAAAGAAAAATTATGCAAAGTGCCCTTGGGTAGGTATGTCCGATTCGATTCGATGAATTCGATGATTCGTTGCTGTGAAATTTGAAGTTGCGAGATTTTGATTTGCGAGATTTTGGTTGAAATTTGCGAGATTTTTAGGTTCGAAATGCGAATGCGAGATTGTAAAAAGCGAGATTTTGTAATTGCGAGATTCGGAATCCGTGTATTAAGAATCCGTGTATTAAGAATCCGTGTATTAAGAATCCGTGTATTAAGAATCCGGATATCCGGATACACGGATTTTTTTTTGCGAATAGTAAAAACACGGATTCCGTGTATCCGTGTTTTACAAATACACGTACAGAACCGTAGGCTCTAATAAATAGGCAGAAAATAATGATAACCACTCCTTTTCAAATATATGGCCATTAGGGTGGTCGTTAAAACAAAATATCATCGCGGATGGGCATACATTTTTGACTCTAGACATTTGGCATCTCATATGGGAAATTTGGGAAAAAATAATTTGCCATCTAATTGGTCAGTAATTGGTTAGAAAAGGTCAACTAGTCTTAGAAATTGTTCAGCCCTAGATAACTTGAAATCAAACCTTAATGTTTCTCAAGGTCACGCAAGGTCACGCGCGATTTCTTGTATAAAGATAAAAGTTCATAAAAGCAATCTATCGCTGACCAATTACTGAAACCAGCTGATCCAGAGATCTTTCAGATGGTGTATACATTTTTCGCAAATTTCTCGTAAATGAGGTGCCAAAAATCGATATGATCTCGAATTTTTCTTACAAATTCAATAAAAATAATTAATAAAAAAAATGTATGGATGACCAATTATCTACTAAAAATAGTTGACCTTTTATCACGATCTAGAGATCTTTAAAATTGTAAATTTTTTTGGGAATTTCCCACAAATGAGGTGCCAAAATCGCGCGGGACCTTGCGTGACCTTGAGAAACTTTAAGCCTTTTGACTACAAGCTGTAGGGCTGACAAATTTCTAGGACTAGTTGACATTTTCTGACCAATTAGATGGCATTATTTTTACCCAAATTTCCCATATATGAGGTTCCAAAATTCGAGAGCCCTAGTTTTTTAAAATTTTTATTTGTATCCCCTATAGTCGCTGTATAGCCCATTACGTTCAAGGGTTCTTATTATTGAATGCTTCTACATTGACCCAACCGTTTCTGAGAGAATGGCCACACTACTCACTTTTCAAAATTTCTAATATAACTCGGAAAATAAGACGAATTTGACAATTTTACTTTTAAAACTTTTTGTTCAAATTGTATCTTTGGAGTATATGAACATACATAATGAACACCGCCGCACAGTGGTCCGTTTTTTTTTTAACTTTGGCGACAATAAATCATTTCCCACGCCAATTGTTAATACAATTCAATGAAATTTGCTACAATTAATGATTTGGGGATGCTGAATTCAATGGTACTGCTTATTTTTTTCTACTTCAAACAGAGGCTGCAAAATTCAGGTCTGAACATTGTCCCAAATTTCAAAAATTTTAAAAAAGTACTGTTGAAGTCAGGAACTGAGTTAAGTTAATGCTTAAAATACCTTAAAATAAGTGGCTGAATGTATACTTTCATATAAAAATTACTCCAATACTGATTTATACAAAATTTAAAGAAAATAGTCCAAAATGTTGCGAAATGTTCCAAAGGGATTAGAACTAATTTTAGTGCTGATTTTTTTTTAATTTCTGTATTGGAAACTATTTTTAGGCCTTATCTAATCGAATCTGAAAAAAAAATTGACAATTTTGACGGCTAGATATTTTTGGTCTAGTACTCAAAAATTCGAAAAGTTTAAAAAATAACTAAAGTAATAGTTTAATATAGATTTTCTGGTTGCATTATTAAAATCTGACATCAGGCTTAGAATTTTGATAGTTGACAGTTGGAAAAACTGTTGAAGTACCATTATTTATGTAGCAATTATAATATTCTTACAAATAAAAAATGCTAATTTAATAGTTTTTTTCTATAAGAATTTATAAAAAAAATATCAACACTTTTAAAACCATTAGGTACTTTAGATTATTTTCATTTTTTTTTCGAGTTTTTGAGTATAGTTGACCTAAAATTTGATTGGCTTATTCCAGACGTCAAAATTGTAAAATTTTTATCAGATTCGATCTGAGTAGGTCTAAAAATAATTTCCAATACAAAACATTTTAAAAGCTAGCACTAAAATTTTTTCTAATCCCTTGGGAACATTTCTTAATATTTAGGACTATATTCTTTAAATTTTGTACAAATCAGTATTCGAGTACGTTTTATATGAAAGTAAAAATTCAGCCATTTATTTTAAGACATTGTAAACATAAACTTTAATCAGTTCCTGACTTCGGCAATACTTTTTTTTATTTTGAAATTTGGGAATATGTTCTGGAAGGTCATTCCGTAATTTTTAAAAAGATAATCGTCAAATCGATTGTCTTTAACGATATCGTATATAATTTGCTTTACGTGTAACTGAATCACTATCGTCTCGTCTATCGTTTATTTTTTGAATTAATGAAATGAATTTGAAAACTAAATTTTGCTGTCAAAACAAAAAATTCTTGTAATTTTATTTGAAATGTCACGTTATTTTATAAATTTAATTGCAATATCATTCATTTAAGTTTGTATTCGTGAATTAATTGATTCTTTACTGAACGCATACGAAACAATAAAGCAATAAGTCCTGAAAGCAACTGGTCAATCAGAATGTCCCTTTAAAAATACGAATTTGGCCTGCAAGCGGCCCAGTGTTGAATACGAATATGAAAAAACAAAAAACTATCCGATCGAATATACATATAGCTTGAAGTATGATTTTGCAGCAAGACAATCTTTAATCACGGTGTGTTTTTCTAACGGTTGACATAGCCTCTCCTCAAAACCTCTACGATTTCCAATTTTTTGTCATTTAAATAGTGAAAAATTGTCAAAAAATGTATGATGTCCATCAAAATTATTTAATATTGAATAAAATATATCTACACATGTACTGCCGTGTTTAGAAGAAAAAACGTCAGTGTATTTTTGACATTTCGAGATAAACACGTTTTCCTGTTTTTATCTCTATCTTTTTTGTTTTTCTATTGAGTGTTTTTCTGTCGTTTTTTCAAGTAAATCATTTTTGTTTGCCTTGATTATTTATCACTAGTACAAATGCTTGTGTGGTAGTCACTTTTTTTTTTCTTAAATTGAGTGCTAAAACGTCAATTTTTCCTAAAAAAAACATGGTTCTTTGAGCGAACGTCATTTTTCTTAAGCGTTTTAAGCCATTACAAAGCAAGTAAGGGCTTTTATTTTTAAAGAATAATATAGCAAACATATCAAAGATGTCAAAACTGGCCCTAACTCAAAACAGCCAAAAAGTCAGTTACGTTTTTTTCTCTTGACGCGGCAGTGTAGTGTAGGTATCAGTTTTAAGAAAAGATATGCTTTTTTGCTTCTTAACTTATTGCTTTTTTCTCAAAACCAAAAAGAGTAGGAACCCTTTAGCTATCGCGTTTAACTATACGTGAAAAAGACGTCGTAAGACGATCATCGTCTTACGCAATGAGAGCCATCTTGATATAGCGCCTGTATGGATAAACGACTATTTTGGTATAAATGGTCGAATTTCGATCACTGGGCAGATACTTTTTGAAAATTCGATATTTGGGCAAGTATGATTTGTTGGTAAGATTTTTTCTGAAAACTCAAATCATGAACTGATATTTATGCCGTTTTTATTCAAATTATTTAAAAAACAATGGTTAAAATCAACGAAAAAGCATTTATCGCTCTTAAAATTGATATTGAAAATTTTATATCTGGCATAGTGTAGGGTGACCGTTTCAAAGTTCATTTTTTTTTGTAATATTTTCCGCAATTAAATACTATTTTTGAATGTAAAATTCGATGTCTTTATTAATTTTTAGTCAAGTACTGAATACCGTGTATAAAAAGCTTCCTTAAAATTAAAGGAGAAAGGGCAAATTTTTATGAAACATGGGCGTGATCGGCCAGGAATGGTTTTGTTATTTTTGGATGTGGTTTAGTCCTATAAGCACCGTGCAGAAGTTTTTTCACTGTGGTGCACCTCAAAAACGAAAAAAATGCATTTTTGTTCTAACACTTCAATAAAGTTTTACTAAGTATTCTGGCTTGTGACTAATGCAAAAATAGGAAAGCAGAGTGCAATAAGGAATCTAAAAGGTATCAAGAATATTTTATATACAAAAATGGACATATAACATCACCAATAAGTACATTTTCCGTAATATCATATTATATATTACAATCTACATAATATTTAAAAAAATCTATATATGTATGTATAAACAAAGTGCATACCGCTAACAGTTGCGTGTAATCGAATGTCCTCCGTTTGGTTTTCTTCAAAAAAGGTACTAGTGGTACTTTTTAACGTTGCCTTTTTCCTATTCATATTTTGTGGATGTGTCTACGCTATCATGCGTTGGTGTTTAAAAAGCGTTAATCAGCCAGCCTCTTACTTTAAAGCCTTCAAACATGAGGTTTTGATCCTAATTAAAATATGTTAAAAAATATAAAAAAGCTCCTCAGATTCGTACATCGTACTGGCTCTGTTTAAAACCATACCGGGACCTTGAGAGGTTCTGAAGGTTCCCAAAGCAAAGTACTACAATGTCAAGAGATCTTTTGCAGTAAGGATAAAGCACTACACGCACTAATAATATGTGATGTTGCTCTATACAATTGCATTATATTAACAGTGAAATATCTTCTTTTCTAAATGAAATGCAATGAAACGCCCATAGTGAAAGTTGCTCCTGAGTAACATATCTTTCATTTGACACTAGTTTCATTAATGGCCGCTAACGCCCAAGAATGCCCATTCTCCTTTAGTGAAACAACAGCTCGTGGAGAACCAGAGCCTTGTGACTTATTACTTTCAACCATTCTTGTATGCGAGTTAATGGTAGGAATGGAGATTGGAGGGGACCTTCAATATTTTACCGAGTTCGAACGGCGAGATGAGAAGAACTTATTCATGATAAAAGATACTCTTGGAGGATTTGTCAGTTTTTAGGTTGTAGCGGCAAAAATGTTTTTCCCGAGGTCTGCCTCTTGCGAGGAACTGACAAAAAGCTTTCTTAGTTTTTAAGAAATTAGAAATAAATTGACATTACTTTTTCTCATTGCTTGTTTGTGATTTTTATGATTTTGAATCGAAAAAAATATTTGGATAGAGTAGGCATTTTTTTTAATTTCTCAAAAATTAAGAAAGATTTTTATATTAAGCTAATAACTACGCAAAATTTAAAAGAAAATCAACTTGAAAAAAATTCAATCATCTCCTTTAAACATTTTGCTGAAAGTCGATAAAAATAACTGCAACTTCCCATTTTCAATTTAACGTGAATTCTATTTCCAAATCAAAACCATTGCTGCTTGGGGTTTGGGATGCTTTCAGTTAAAAGCCACGAACCACGAGTATTTTCGTGTGACTATTCCCCCTTCAACGATTTATTTTTGTTTTCTATTCTAAATTTAGCAGACTGAAAAAAAATCAAATCAAGATAAATATTCGTTTGCTTAGTTTCGTTAATGGAACGAAGAGATGAACAATTTACCATTTTTATTTTAGTTTTTTTTTTTTTTTTTTTTTTTTGAAATCAGAACACTCTCGAACTATCCTTTGTGATGATGCATAGGCACTATTAGGGTAAGTTATTGATTCGTTAGAAAATGAGATCCTGATTTGAGCTAAGCATACTTAAGGGTGGGGGTGAAAAAAGTAGTGGGTTTATGACGATGTATGAATGTAACCTATCTTTTACTGTAGGCTAAGCCGTTGGTTTATACTCTGTCTCAGTTGGTATTGTTGTCATGTTCAAAAAAGAGATTTGGAGAACCCCGTAAAATATGCAATATCCTACAAAGTTCCAACACGATCGCGAAGAAGAAAAATTAAAGGTAGACCAAAACATTACTGGGTACAATCAACTGCAACGACATCAGAATTTGGTTGGCTGCAGACATGGAACAATTCCGACACTATCTGAGGTCAACGTGGTGTACCCACAGGCGGATCACTAGTGTTAAGCTTGTAAGTGGTAGAGTTGTGATTCCTTCGAGATGACAATAGTATCGAAATGAAGAAGAACTAATTTTTGTTTAATAAGTTACCTTGCGAGATCGAAAATTACTGTTCACCTTTATTTTCACTCGGTTTCTCACTGAGATATTTATTAATTCGTTAAAATTCATTTTGGTCTTGGTCTGAGATTTATTTTTAATTTATCTCTTTTGGTGAGATTAATCATATTTAACTTCAAGAATAACTCTTATCTTACTTTTTGGTTTTTTGCATAAAACTCAAAAAAGGCGGTTTGGACACTGGCAAAATGGAAATTTGACTATTGTTTTTGACTTCACTATTCATGAATGATACATACACCCAGTTTGAGCGTCACATCTAAAATTTTCTCAAAATAGCCAAAAATGCCATATATTAAACTTTTAAAGCTGAAAATCAGCTTAGTTGGGGGACTGTTTCTTGAGCGATTTTTAACCAGAACTTTTTATGAATAGATCATTTTAAACGAAATTTAATAATCTTTCTTTCATGGAGAAATACCTGTATTACCTATCTCTGCTGGTAAGGAAGTAAGAAAGGGCTGGTATGTCGACGATGTGGTCGTGGTTCCTTACGTGGTTTTCGGTGTCGTATATTTATTGTGTCCATCAAGTTATGATTTCACCATGCAAATTTACACGTGGTTTTAATTTCGTGGTATGTGCGTTTTGTCATTCTGCACGTCTTCTCACTGTCTCGCTTTGGTCTAGCTTCTCGTCAAAGTAAGACTATTATAGTAATAAAAAGTTTATTTTGGTTTAGAAGCTACATTTGTTCAGCTGTTGACAACGGTGTCTGACTTGCCCAAGAAAACTGTTGACATTTACGCCTGCTTCCTGACGTGATTGTACCCCAGAGGACTTAAAGAGGGAGTTACCCCTTGAACAGAATGAATGTAGCTGCAGCTTGCAACAAGAGTAAAATTTTGTTTAACTTCTGCTATACTATACATTCTTTGTAACATTTACAGCTTTTCGTTGTCCGAGTTGGACCAGGGCCACAATCAACAAACTTCTTGAAGCCAGCTTGGTTTCTAGCAAGCTGTCTCCAGTTGTGCATGCCAAGTTGGTTCCACTTACGTGCACCACCTGCTACGCTGCCCACCTTTACTGCGCCGTCCCACGAGGTTGTATTCGTTCTAGGTGATCTAGTCATCTCAGTAGTTGGCTTTTCACTTTTGTGGCTAGGTCGGTGTGGCTTAGAGCCCCAACAGTTTATTGTTACATCTTCTTCTCCATTCCACATCTATGGAGACGGGACTAAAAATCATCCGAAGAATTTTCCTCTCAAAACAGCCTAAAGCGTTCACATCCATTGTTAATAGTGTCCATGCCTATACACCATACATCAGGACCGGGATGATCAGTTGCTCAAGAGAGGCTTTGCTTCTCAATTGCCTTCTTAGCTCAGAGAAACAGCGATTGGCCAGAGTAATTTTTCGTTTGATTTCAGCACTAGTATCGTTCGTTTAGTTTATAGCGGAGCCTAGGTATATAGACAAAATCTCTGACCACCTCAACATTTTAGCTGTCTATGTAACGTTTTGTCTGAGACGTCGTCGGTCGATGTTGGCTCTTGTTGACAACATAATGTATTTCGTCTTGTTTTCATTCACCGTTAAACTTATCTTCTTAGCTTCCTTCTCAATACTCACGAAAGCACCACTGACATTGCGCTTTGTTCGTCCGATTATGTCAATTTAATCCATCGGCGTAATCGACTAATTGGACCAACTTTTGAAAGATTGTGCCTATAGTGTTGACGTGAGAGTTTTTCCCTATTCTTTCAAGAACGATGTTGAAGAAGTCGGATGGTAGCGCGTCGCATTGCCTTAAACATTTATTGCCGACTTTGATGGAGCAGCGGGCATTCTCCATTGTCATCCTGCACAAACGGATGAGTTTAGGAGGGATGCTAAAATTAGTCATTGCTCAATATAGGTCGCCCCTATGGATGCTGTCATATGGGTTTTTTCAATGATCTGCTGTAGTACACATATATTTCTTCGATGGTGGACTTCCCTGGCCTAAAGTCACGCACTGATGTGGACCAGGTTGTTGACGAATGGCTTCAGGCGTTCACAAAGTACGGCAGAGAAGATCCTCCGACTATATTCTGCAGATGAGCTGGTGCATACTTCCAACAAATTTATAACCAACCGCTTTGAATAGCTCAGCCACAAGGCCATCAGCTCCAGCAGCTTTATTGGACTTTAGTTCAGATATAATTATCTTTACTTCGTCGAGATCGGGTGAACGAAATTGTTGGCCTTCTTCGTCCAGGTTGAATGACTGGTTCGTCATCGCCATTATACAATTTGCAGAAATGATTTTTCCATATCCTCAGAACTGACTTCGATTCCACCAAGATCTTCCTTGCTGGCTAGGGTTCGCGACTTGTAGCACTGGGAGGGTCTTATAACTTTTTTTTTAACTTCCGAACTTTATTCCTGCAGTGACATCCCTCTACTATTTGCTCGATCGCGAGCTTATCATTCCCTTTCTTTTTCCTTCTTAGGAGCTTGTGTTCCTACCTCATCTTCTGCTCTCAGAGCCCGCGAGCAGCTCTGATTATTTTTTGCAGCGTGGCCGCTTTGTATGTCTGTTGTTCGGCTGCATGTACTGGCCATCATTCTTTATCGAACCAGGGGTTTTGCTGTGGTGGTCACGTGATTTACAGCACGTGATTCAGATGGCTTCCTGACTATTCTTTCACTAGTTCTCGATACTTGAAGTTGGTGGCAAAGGACTATTTAAGAGGCACAAAAAAATCCATCGAAAAAGGAACTGTTGAATTCATGTGACTTTAGCCATCCAAAGTCGTTCTTCCTCACAATATTTCCCTGTTTTGGCTTTGGTCTGGATATTCGTAGCACTACCTTGGCTACAGCGACGTAGTGGTCTGGGTCAACGCGCCTTGCGTCGATCACAATGTGGGCAATCTGATTGGCGCTTGATTAACCAGGAATTCACCATATCCCATTGTGCATATCGAGATGCGGGAACTGCTTACTAGCTACCACACCACAACGTTTTGTCCCGCAGCAAAATCGATTAACCTGGGTCCGTTATCGGCGACTAAACTGCGGACCATCTCGGTTTCGATAGCGAAAGATGTAAAAAGGTGATATTCATTGGGTCGCACATTGATTTCAATAGGTTTTTGACAACTGAAAGCTATACCTATTGTGTATCCTCATCTGATAAACTGTTACTGAGTCAACTCAGAATTAGTTTACTTTCTGGATTTGCTAACTTTATTTTACTCAGAGTTAGGTCGTCACTGAAAAACTGGCCCTTAAGTAATTACTTTTTCCAAATTAAATCCTCCCAATAACTCTAAGAGGTAATCGCAAGAGCAAGTATGCGAGACCAAATAGTGCATTATTTGATTTTTTTTCTGTAAGCATATTTTTTTGTCTATTTCTTCTATTCCTTGTGTTTTGATCAAGTGGCAAATAATGTATTATACGGTCCATAAGTTTCGACCCGAAGCCTCTTAGTATGTAGTACCATATACCTAATGGTTTGGGGAATTATTTTTGCTTCAAGTGAGAATAAAAAAGAAAAAAAAAAGGTATTGGAGATTGGTGGGCGGAAAAGGTGGATGGAGCACTTTGAATGCCAAACTCTGTTGTCCATTTGCGAACTATGAATTTTCCAGAACCAATTTATATTAGAATTTCAATCACGTTTCTGTGGCAAGTGATTTTTAATGTTTGCGCTTTTTATTTTTTTATTTTTGGTTAGAAGGTACATACAAGCTGATGGGGTCTATTTTTTTTTTGTTATGCTGAATTTGGTTTGTAGAAAAACTTGTATGAAGTAGATATGCATACTTTTGTATATATGTATACTCATTTCAATACTACTGCCCCTAACCTGGGTTTGCTTGAGTTTTTTGTTTTTTTTTTTTCAAGCAAAAGGAAAATGGAAATAAGCGGTTAATGCTTTAGAATGGCCATGAGTTGGTTTTGGTTAGAAAATATTTCAACTTATTTTTTTTCGTTGTTTTTTTTGGGTTTTTTTAGTTTGAATTTTTTTTAATTATCGTCTGTGCGAATGAAGAAATAATTAACCAAGTAGACCATGTAATTACTTTCAAAAGTATCAGTAAAGGTTGAGGTTAAGGTTCTTTTTAGAGCCTTTAATCAATTGTTGGACCAAAAAGTTTGTTGTTTTTTTTTTATTTGTATACCTTCCTTATTTTCCGCTTGTTAATGAGCAAGTTTTTTATAATTCAGTTGGTTTGCAATGATTTAATTTTTGGACAGAGGCAAATATTATTCAAGGATTCAAATATAATTTAATGGATTTATTTTTACAGGCTATGATTGATGTTGACTGATATTTAAATTGAAAATATATAAAGGCACTTACTTAAACTGTAATCTTACTTTGGATATGTTTTTATAAAACAATAAATAGAGTAACGTGTTTACTATTAGACATAAGAGTAACGAGTTTACAATTAGACATTTTAGCTTAATTTTTATTTAATTTAATTCCCACAAGCAAATAAATACTATAGAGCAGCGATGTCCAATCTTTTTTAGTCGCGGAGCACTCACCAGGGGAAAAATTTCTCGAGGAGCACTTCGTTCTGCGTATTCCATTTTTCGCAGTTAAGCCACTGTATATAAATTCTATAGTATTCTCATGAAGTAAAAAAGCTCGTGGTCACCTAGTGTCCAAATGTGATCTTAATTTTTGTTAAGGGATCTCGGTAAGCGAACCTATCAACCAAATGTCAACCTACAAAATCGTGTTTCATGAGAATACTATAGAGTGGATATACAATGGTTAAGCCTGGTTTATACAGACATGTAAAGTGTAGTTTTCATAGAAAAAAATACTTTTTTTCCTAGGCGTGAAAATCTGTCAAAAACTAAATGCAATTATTTTGACGACAAGGAGAAACAAATATGTCTCGAAAAAAAATGCAACTCGATGGGCTTTTTGTAACCAAATTCTATGACGAAAACTATTTTGAATTTGAGACAAGTGCAATGGGATCTATATTTTGTTTTGGTTCCAACGAATGTGGAAAATCCTGATTCCCACATGTATGTTGTTGCAAACGGCAAAATATAATTACCTTGGCTTTGTTTGATAGAATTTTGAATACGTCTTCCAACATACACCTGAATTCTGACAAAGACTTCTTCGTTTAAAAATGCTCCTTTATCGAAGAATCTGATGTCAAATCATTCAAGCACTCAAATTGCAACGATGTTAGATAATCTGGCTCCAACGGGGCAGAGTATGGGTTTGCAACCCACAGGTTTTCCTATTATTTGAGTGGTATTCTTCGGGAAAAAAGAAGTGGAAGCTATCGAGCAAACCTAGCAGGTGTATATGGAACTTTTTAAAATATCTTCGGGATTGCCCAAATTTATTTCCTTTTTAAATTCTTTGACCGTTGGGAAGCTCGATTTTTCATTGTTTTAGCCTAGAACTGGATTTTCTTACTAAATGCTTCTATTTTATCACTGGCATCGAAAACAGTTATTAGCTTTCCCTGAAGTGATAAATTTAAATCATTTAGCTTTTTTAAAATATCGGATAGATACGCCAATTTCAATAGCCAACGCTCATTACACAGCCTTTCGCCCAGAACAAAATTATCTTCAATTAGGAAGGTTCTGACTTCAGCCCTAAATTCGAAGAGCCGCGTCAGTGTTTTGCCGCGAGAAAGCCATCTTACTTCTGCGTGAAGAAGCAACGACATATGCAGACTACCCATGTCATCGCAAAATTCTTTAAATAGCCTGGTATTCTTAGGTCGTGATTTAATAAAGTCAACTGTTTTCATGCTTTCGTCCAAGACCTCTTTGAGGGAGAGTGGCAGTTTTTTCATTGCAAGGACATGGCAGTGTAGAGCGCAATGACACCGCTGCATTCCTTGGCATTTTGTTTTATTCTTGAGGCGGCACCGGAAATGTTTCCACCCAAGTAACAATTTTAGCTCTTCAAATGCTTTAACAGCGTTTGTAGAGCAAATCTTAAAGCTCTTTGATTTCAAAAGAAGCTCCAGATGCGCTTCTAAAGCAAGTGTAAAGCATGCTTACAGCGAATTCATTGAGTTTGAGAGCTAATTTTTGCTCGAGGCCAGCTCTTTGTCAGTGGCTAGTATGGCTTTGAAGCTCTTTGGTTCATGATTCAGATATCTTTAAAGCAGCATTTTTGACAGCACTTTGTTTGTATTAGTTTAGATAATAAAGGGTGATTTTTTAGCTGGTTTGGTTTTGGCAACACTGGTTTTGACAGCTGACGTGTGTTTAGTACCTTGTGTCACTGTCAAACAGCTTCAGTTTGGTTTGCAATTTAACCATGGATCGTCTTACAAATGAACAACGCTTGCAAATTATTGAATTTTACTATCAAAATTCGTGCTCGGTTCGAAATGTTCATCGCGCGCTGCTTCCATTTTATGGTCGGCATTCTCGACCTTCTGGGTACGTAAATAAGCATAATTGCCGCATTTGGAGTGAAGATCAGCCAGAAGCATTGCAACAGCTACCAATGCATCCCGAAAAAGCCACTGTTTGGTGCGGTTTATGGGCCGGCGGCATTATTGGGCCATATTTCTTCAAAGATGATGCGAATCGCAGCGTTACTGTCAATGGTGAACGCTACCGAGCGATGATAACAAACTTTTTTTTGCCCGAAATGGAAGTTCTTGACTTGCATGATATGTGGTTTCAACAAGACGGTGCCACATGCCACACAGCACGCGAAACAATGGCGAAATTGCGAGGCGAGTTTGGTGAACAGTTAATTTCACGTTTCGGGCCGGTCAATTGGCCGCCTAGATCGTGCGATTTGACACCATTAGATTATTTTTTGTGGGGGTATGTCAAGGCTAATGTCTATAGGGACAAGCCCGCTTCGATTGACGCACTGGAAGCCAACATCCATGCATTCATTCGTGAGATACCGGCCGATATGTGTGAAAGAGTATGCCAAAATTGGACTCAGCGGATGGGCTACCTGAGACGCAGCCGCGGTCAACATTTGCATGAAATTATCTTTAAACATTAAATTGCAAGGTTCAAACTATCGATTCAAATAAATATTTCGTTCATTTTTTCGAATTTTTTGTGTTTTTTTTTTTTTAAAGTTCTAAACCTCTTAAAAAATCACCCGTTACAAATGATAAATTAAAACAATATTAGGGAGATGTATTTCATGTGTGTGATAGTAGCAATCGAAAAGGTCATGTGATGTCGTGGAAATTAATTAAATATTCGCAGAGAAAATGTCGTAGTGAGAAATAAAATTAATATTTGTGAGTGCCATGTAAGTGATTTTTTAGTGCGCGTTTAGTTTTATCACAATTGTACTGAAGGTACCTCGAAAAATAACAACGCGCCTTCGAAATTATTTATTTTACGCTGTGAAATATTTAAAAATGTTTACCTAAACAATGTAAAAAATTGATAAATAAATTAAATAAATCATGAAATTAAATATTTTTGTTTTCATTGCAATATTTGATTGTGTTTTTGTTGAAAGGAAAGATTTTGCATTCGTTTAAATAAATAAAGAAAAATTATTCAATGATTTTTTTTCCGTCGCCATAGTTTTTATTATGAACATAGTTTGTCTTCAACCGAGCTCTTCTAGAGCTAGTTTCCACAAAATGAGAGTTTTGCGTTCAGTACTTAAAAAGTAGGGTGTTCGGAAATTGAAAGTCATTGGCTAATTCTAATTTCTGGAAAAAAAATTCTTGTTTATTTAAATTCTATTCAACATTGAAGTGCATTATGATTTCTTAGCACGTAAGCAAGTACTTTTGCGACTCAGCCATAGATTTAATATTATTTAAACAAATTGTTTTAGTAAACTGTTTAATTGATTTTAATAAAAAAAAATGTGAATTTAGCATCTAATTTGATATTTGTGGTGCATACTCGGTATTCACCAGAAAGTGAAAGGAATACATTTATTTTCTAGTTTTGGTTTAATTTTTCCCGTTGAGGTCATGGCTAATATATTTTATTGTGGAACACCCTAATATTGAGTAGTAGTATTTTATTTGAGAGAGGTTTAGTATTGAGCTCTATAGTCGATTTGCTGTAGCTCTATCGAGTCTTCACATTTCCCAATGCTCAGAGATAGATTTTATAATGCTCAGAGAGATTTCAAGCGCATGCGCTAGTGTTAACTTCACAAGAGTTCGTGTGAAAGTATTAGTAATTAAACTCTACAGCCGTTTTTTGTGTAGCTTTTGAAGTGCTATTTTATTTCTATAAAGTCATGCGTTAGTATTTTGAACATGAAATTAAGCAGCTCTACAATGCTTCTTTATGTGCTGATATCAATAGTTAGCTCGTTTAAAAAACGTTGAACGTTATTAAAGAGCTATTTTTAAATGGTGCATCGTTATAAAATTAATAGAGCTAAAAGTGTTCTGAAACTTGGATTATAGAACATCATTTTTATATGAAATGTAGGGAGCTGTGCAATAATCTATTTAAGAGCTTAAGCTTTGGATTTCACTGCTAACAAGCTGCTAAAGAACAGTTTTGCTTCTATTAGCTCCAACGATGTTACTTGGGCAGCCATGGCCTTGGCACCGTCTGTGCAAACATCCACGCAGTTAAACCATGAGATGTCATTGACAGTGAAAAATTGTCTATTTATTTAAAAATTTCAGCACCAGTTGTAGTAGTTGGTAAATTCTTGCAGAAAAGCAGATCTTCTTGAAAGCACTGTAGGTATTGGTAGCGCACAAATACTTTTAAAATAGCCAACCCTGCAACCAGCGTTGCATTAATGGCATTATAAATGCTAAATCTAGCATAATACAGGAGTGAAAAGCATTTTGAAATTTTAAAATTATGCCAAATGCTTTTTTGGTATTATCTGTCTTTGTTTGGCATTCTTGAATGCTAGATTTGATTTTAAAAAATATTCAATTATGTAGAATCTAGCGTCAAATTGTTATTATTATTGTAAAAATTGTGATCTTATGAATTTCAAATGTGATCATCTGACGGCTGGCTGAATTACATTTCAGCCGATGATGTACTTCCTTGGGCCACTGAATGGTCATTGGTGAAGCAGTTCATTGCACCACCAAATTTTTCGTTGAGTCAGTAAATTTGTTTTATAAATTAATGTAATATTAATTGACTTATGAAATAAATTCAGGGGATCAATGAAAAATTGGTTATTTAACAAACAGTTTATTTGCGTATGAATATCTATTCACTGGCCCGACGAAGTCCATCATCGACTGAATTCAAATATACGCAGGGATTCGGTTCAGTGTAAACAAAGATGTTTCAAATGTCAAGCAGTAAAATACCTAGCCAAAGCTACTAATATTCGAATCAATTATTTTGTTTGTATGTTAAGAGTATCTCTGAAAAAATAAACATTAATATTTAATAGCATATTGTATTTTGGGCTTCCATACGAATTAGCATTATAAAATTTGAAATCTAGCATAATGAAATTTGAGATTATAGCAACACTGCCTGCAACATCCGTTGATTCATCCGTTTGCAGGGCAAATTTCGTGACTTTTATTCTTGAAAGTAAAGTAGCTTTCACATTCTCTGCTAAGTCTCCGATACGTCGTAATATTGTGTTATTTGATTCAACTAATTGTTTGGCCTTTTCCCTGAACATACATTCAATAATGTCATTAACGCATGGCTTGATTAAGTTTTCAGCTATTGGATGGGGTTCACCAATTTTCGCAACTCGGAAACTTACTAAGTAAGTCGCCATCAATGCGTTTTCGTTCACTGTCTTTGAGTGGTAATTAATGGTTTTCTGAGATTGTTTAAGTTCAGCATACTTCCCTTTGAAGAAATCAGTCGGTTTGCTTTTGCAAACTGTATGAATCTCTTGCTGGAAACATAGAACACTATTCGGTAAAACTTTGCCATAAATTACACATTGGGGTTTGCTGTCACTTGTCTCAGCAAATCCAAGATCCAAGTATGAATCGTGGTACTTCCTTTTAACTGTTTTGATTTCTGTAGCACTGACCATCATAGAACTGGTACTAGGCAGATTGTCCTCCTCAAAAACTTCAGAAAGTTCCGATGGCACTATCTCTATTGCGTTATTTTCCTTCCCACGAGAACAGAAAAAAAAAGAACAAATTAAGAAATATGAAATAATGTCGCATTTACATGATTGAAAAACTGCCAGTCAATGACAAAAGGAATGAATTTGTCGAGTCTTTTGGTATACATTCATTACCGTAATTAATCCTGCGACTCACATATGGATATTTTTTACAAACAGTGGTCAAAATTGAAAAAAAATTAATGTTTCTTCATATTTTTTTATTTAGCAAAGAATATTTTTGGAAAGTTGGCCTTTCTTCTTTTTGATTGGTCTAAATATTGGAGAAGAATCATTTAAATCGTACCGTACGGCAGACGCAGAATGCTTTTTGTGTTAAAGTGCACTAAACTCTTTATAAACACAGATACGTGAAATTTGGAATGCCTGTTTAGTTAGGGTTTGAATAGAAATTAAACTTTTTGTGGACAGAAATTTGGTGAACCAAATCCCTAAAAACGATGAAATTGAACAAAAGTCAAGATGACGTGACTTCAACAACATTCAGCAATATTACAATGACTGGAAGTTGAAAGTCAACTATCAGAAAGCAGAAACCAGAAACTATTTTGTTTAGAACTCCATTGCATAAGCCCACATGGGATATAAGAGAGAACTGGCTCTAGCTAGTGATCGTGAAAGGATAGACACGGTGCATTCAGAGACACAAGCGTTCACAAGCTTTTTTTTCAAAGCGAACCTCTGTCCTATCAACTCCTACTCTCACCTCCATTTGGTGAAAATTGGGTACCTAGTAACTTAAACTGAAGATGGGGTTCCAATCCTTGTGGACGGTTTTAGGGGGCAGCAAACGAGAGAGGGGGGAGGAGTGTTCCCACTGAGGCACTTCTCCTCTCTCCAGGCGGCAGCGCAAGAATTCTCTAGATGGAATCAACGGTGGCGTCTACAGTTCCAGTTAGGTTGAACTACTTAGTGAACACCTAATACGGGCTACTACGACATATTTAGAGCTCAAACCTATAAGGAGAGGTTAATCCTTCTACCCGTCTTTGGGGTCTGGTCCTCTAGGTTGGGGGTAGTGCCGTCGGAGGGACTTCCCGGCCACGTAAAGCTATTTAGTTGCAAAGCATTAACAAGCCCCGGATATAAACGGATTTATTGTCGACGAACCTAGCAAACGAAATAAAGACAGCAGATCTGCACGTGGAATGCTTTGTCCCTCTATTGACCACGTCCAGCCGAATATTGAGTGGAAGCCCTAGCCTGCTACAAAGCGGACATCACCGCCATCCAAAAAATGCGATGGAATGAGCCGGGCAAAAGAAAATTGAAAGACTGCGATATCTACTACGGTGACTGTTACCGACCACAAGGGCAGCGTCTTTTTGGATGTGGATTTGTTGTTAGAGGCAGACTTAGGCAAGAAGTCTTGAGTTTCAACGAAAGAACGCCTCACGACAATTCGCATCAAGACTAAGTTCGCCAACATCAGCCTGATATGTGCGCATGCCCCCACAGAAGAGAAAGATGACAACACCAAGGACAAGTTCTACGAGCTCCTGGACAAGACATATGAGCAATGCCTTAGCTATGACATACAAATGGTCTTGGGTGATTTAAATGCGAAACTAGGAAGAGCAGACGTCTTTGGTGGAACAATCGGAAGATATAGCTTGCACGACACCACCTCCGAAAACGAACTCAGATTAATCGACTTTGCTGCGGGGCGAAACGTTTGTGGTAGCAAGTACGCAGTTCCCGCATTTCGTTATACACAAGGGGACATGACGAATTCCAGGTCAATCAATCGGTAAGCAGGTTGACTACACTGCAATCGATGCAAGGCCCTCCTCCAGTATCAAGGATGTCCGAACGTTCCGAGGAGCCAACGTTGACTCGAACCACTACCTTGTAGCCAAGGTACTGCTTCGTATATCCAGACAAAGCCAAAACAAGGAAATTGCTAGGTCCCTTTCCGATCGAGTCCCTCGACCCATCTTAAATAGTCCTTTGTCACCAACTGCAAATATCGAGAACTAGTGGAAAAACTGCCAGGAAGTCATCAGAGATGCCGCCTCTGACGTGCTGCGGCTCGCACGACCACCACAGCGAAACCCCTGGTTCGCCGAAGAATGCCAGCGATTACATGCAGCCAAAGAACAGGCATACAAAGTGGCCCTGCATAGAAGGACTGCTCATGAGCTTTACGAGCGGAAGAGGAGAGAGGAACACAAGCTTCTTAGAAGGAAACAGAAGGAGTATGAGGAGCACGTGATCGAGGAAATAAAGGGATGCCAATGCTGCAGAAATGAAGTTCGGTAGTTTTACCAGAAAGTAAAAAGAACCTCCCAGGGAATCATTTCTGCAAATTGTATAACGGCGATGACGAACCGAATTCCGCTACCATGCAGATTGCAGCAACATTCAACCTGGACAACGTAGGCCAAAAATTCTGTCCACCCGATCTCGACGAAGTGAAGATAACTATATCTAAACTTAGGTCCAATAAAACTGCTGGAGCTGATGCCCTTCCGGCTGAGCTATTCAAAGCGGCTGGTGATGAATTGGTTAGGAGTATGCACCAGCTCATCCTTTAAATATGGTCGGAGGAAAGCATGCCCGATGAATGGAACCTCAGCATTGTTTGCCCCATCCTCAAGAAAGGTGATCCTCTGGACTGCACCAACTACAAAGGCATCAGTCTTCTTAATATCGGCTACAAGATATTCTCTGCCGTACTTTGTGAACGCCTGAAGCCATTTGTCAACAACCTGATAGGTCCATATCAGTGTGGCCTTAGGCCAGGGAAGTCCACCATCGACCAAATATTCGCACTATGGCAGATCTTGGAAAAAACCCAGAAATTTGAAATCGATACCCACAGGTGGTGGTCAGAGACGTGTCTACCTAGGCTCCACTATAAACTCAGCGAACGAAATCTTACCAATCGCGGTTTCTTTGGGCTAAGAAGCCAAATGAGGAGCAAAGCCCTCTCTTGAGCAACTAAACTGTTCCTGTATAAGACCCTTATCATCTCGGTCCTGATGTGTGGTGCAGATTCAATAACAGTGGACACTTTAATTAACGGTGGATGATAATGCTGTACGCTGTTTAGTGATAAGCCAACGACTATGATGGCTGGGTCACCTAGAGCGAATGGACATCAATGCTCAAGCCCGGAGTCTTTGAATCCAACTCCTTGGGACGGCGTAGTTTTGGAAAACGTAGCGCACGCAAGTGGAAGAGGGCTTAAGCCAACTTGGCGTGCGAAACTGGAGAAAGCTAGCTAGAAACTGAACTGGCTATAAGAAGCTTGTTGGTTGAGGCCCTGCTCCACCCTGGTCTGTATAGCGCCACCTTAAGTAAGTAAGTAATTATACAGAAGACGCTCGATATAATCATCATCATCATCTTCATCATCATATAAATAAAATCGTAACTCGATATACGCGTTGTCCTCGCATCACGCAGAAACTATAGGGTGTATTGAGACGCGGTTTTTTGTAATTTGTTTTTATTAGGTCAGTGGTCATTAAAGGATATATTTTATAAAAATCAAAGCTCAAGAAGGTACACAAATGCAATATTGGGACGAAATGTTCACTCAACAACGAATATAAAAATAAATAATTTCTGCTACATTGTGAAATACTTCTGTAAGAATTAAAGTTTTATGAATTTTAAATTTCAAAAATACGTTCGTACATATATTACAAATCGTTTTAACGACTTTGGACCGGATGGCAAAATTGGATTCGTCACCCCAAACCACCTTTTGCGAAAATGAGATTGTTTTTTCCGATGCAATCTCGCAAACAACAATCGAAGTTTATGACTATTTATTGACACGCGCATGGTTTTTTGCGAGCAACGCATGTCATTAAACTTTCTAGAAGCCGGTTTCTTACAATTGGGATAAAATGGCATGTGGATATCATTAACGGTGGCAAAACGATAAGCCTTACTCTGACAGAAAATGAGGCGATAATCCGAGGAGCATTATCAAGGGAGGGGTGAAAAGCAATTTTGACTAAAACGATTACCCTCCGAATAACATTCATATATTTTTGTTGTGTTTATTTTTGTTTAATCAGCAAGACTTTGATTTTTAAAATAGCCTTTACTCAAACTTTCGACGTCTCTACTTTTTTTTTGCTACCACTAACACTCAAAATCTGCTGTAAGCTCTCAGTCACAAGTAGCTGGACATTTAATCTTTCAACATTTGAAGGCAGACAAAGTCGCGGGTATCAGCTAGTGAAGTAATAAAATCAGGCATGTTCACTCTTTCGATTTTGTTCAGTTTTTCGAGCGGGAGTTTTAAAAGGCTTCCTAATGGTTAATTTGATCCAGATCTACATTTTATTCGATGTGCATGTTTTTACATTTATTCAAACGTTAAACATAGCTTTCTTTCTGGTTTAATAAAAAAGCATAATCTCAAATGCTTGCGAGACATTTTTATACAAAGTACATTTTTATATAAAATTTTGTGTGTTCACTATTGTGAATAGTTCACTACTTTGAGTTTCATTAAATCGTGTAATATTTAATAAAAAAAATTAAAACTAAAATTAGACAAAATCCCTTTTGGGGATTTCTCAACATTTTAGACTTTCTTTAAATTTAGTATTGAAGGACTTTTCATAAACTTATGTTTTTTTTATTTTAGAATTTTGGACCACATGCCCTGAACAAAATTGTAAAGCCCCTGTTTGAGCATACAAAAAAAGGTAGTACCACTGAATTCAGTATCCCCAATCCCCAAATCATAAGTGTTCCAAATTTTGTTAATTTTTATCATGAATATTGGCGTGTGACATGATTTTTGCCGCCGATATTATAAAAACGGACCCTTGTGCGAAAGATTTAGATAGAGGGACAAAATATTTACAAGTGATTTCATAACTGAAAAAGAAGGGGAGTCTATCTCTTGAAATGAAAAAAAAAAAGTTGTAAGTCAATAAATTAAAGCCCCAAGATGGATTTCTAAATCTGAAACACTTCACTTAAGAAATTCTAACAATCGAAATGTTGTAATTTACTTTGTTAAATAAAAATTCTAAAAATTTAATTTAAAATTTTTTTATTATTCTTAAATTTGTATATTCAGCCTTATTGTGAGTTTCACGTGAACAACAGTCCACCCGGAAAAATTGACATTTCATTTTCCGCCTATTGTGAGTCTCACCCGAAAATGAAAATTCCCTTTTTTTGTGAGAACTAATTTCGGGCGAAATATATCGTAACTAAGATCTTAAATTATCACTTATATTTTGAAGGCAAACGAAAGATAAACAGATGGTACTGGTGCCCTTGCGCAAGTTTTTGCATATTTTAGGCGAAGAGAAGTTCGGGCGAAACTCATAATAGCTTTAAAAATTCCGGGTGAAATATTTTCCGGGCAGAACTCATAAGTCCGCAAGCATTGAATCACCTTCAAAATTTAAAAAAAAATCATTTTTTGGTAAACAAAGGTACACCTCTGTCTAGAAGTATACATTAACAGTAATGTTTTATCCGAGGTACTGCCTCTTGCGAGGAACTGACAATTCCTCCAAGAGTACTTGTCATGAATAAGTGCTGCTCATTTAGCCGTTCGGACTCGGCAAAAAACTATAGGTCCCCGTCATTCCTGCCAACAACACGCACACGAGCTGTTGCGCCACCCAATTTATTTTTTTAATTTAGATGTTTTATTTTTGTTTATTGAATTTTAGTGCGAACGTTGTATCGCCCTCAGTATGCAGTTTTTGGACTTATTTTTTCAATTGTTCACCTTTAATAATTTTTGTTTTTAATACTTAATGCTCTTATCAGTTCTTAGTAAAACATTAAAAACAACATGACCATAGCACATACTACCTACAGCTTTACAGTAAGAAACTTACTTTTTTTAGTGACCGTTCATGGAATGGCTTCCTAGAAGTTAATTTAACAAGAACATGTGAAGCAGTCATGCATTTTATTTTTACATACATCTCTTTGTGTCAATTTACCTAACCTTATTTACGAAACATTTTTTAAAACAGAGTCAGAATGCACATACAAAAAAATAGGTTAATACTCTTTTTGAATATTTCCATTGAAAAAATTCTTTTTTAATGCAATATTTTAAGCGCAAAATGCGCCACTCAAGCAAATACGTTAAAGTCGAAAACAAAGCATGAGAACCAAACAGTGCCGGACTAGCAAAAACGGCACGCGTAGAGCACTCAAAAAATGATTGTTGCTTGAAACAAAACTATCCTTGGATAAAAATTGGTTATAAAGTACCAAACATTGCCAAGAAGTAATATTCAAATTTAATATTTGCTGTCCGTGTATATTAGTCCGAGAGATGTTGAACGTTTTGCTCCAAGTGATTTATATCACTTGAAATCTTCCAAGAATACAATTTAAAACTATATAGGACGAACAACCTGGCAGAGATACCGCAGCCGCTTTACTCACTCACTTCACTTGTCCGGCTCCCGATCCATGAAGAGTCTCTACCTGAGATATTGCGGTCTTCCGTTGGATGCGGTCCCTCGCACAATCCCTCCAGTCGTTGAGACCAAGCGCTCTTGCGTCTGTGACCACATTGTTCTTTTAGCGAAGGTTCGGTCTTCCTGGTGGTCTTGAGCCTGAGGGCTGGGATTCGAAGATTTTCTTGGCTGGAGCGTTGTTGTCCATTGGCGCGATGTGGCCGAGCCAGTGTAGTCGACGTGCTTTGGCTTTTAAGGCTACATCCACATCTTGGTACAGCTCGTACAATTCACGATTAAATCTTCTCCTCCATTCGCTCCCTTCGCACATAGGACCAAATCCGCCGAAGAGTTTTTCTCTCAAAAGTGCACAGTATCAATTCCCCTTTTTTACTTATCGCCCAGCACTCGGCGCCACCGTAGAGTAAAACTGGTAAAACTAGCATTTTGTATAGCGTGCAGCCGTGCACTTTGTCTTTCGAGAAAGGAGTTTTGAACCCATTTGTTTGGCCAAACCGAAGGAGCAAGGAGCAGCTGTTTGCTACGGTAATTTTCGTCAGAATTCCACTGAAATGTCATTCGGGGAATTGATTTTTGCTCCGAGGAAGGTGAACTCCTTGACCACCTCAAAGTGACTGCTATACCAACAGAGTTGAGGCTTTGTTTTTTTGAAAGCATATATGTACTTTGTTTTGTCCCTATTCACTTCAAAACCAACGCGTTTCGCCTATTCATCAATAGCTGTGAATGCTTCAAGTACAGCTCTCATGGAGCGACCAATGATGTCGAAGTCGTCCACATAGCCAAGCAGTTGAGAAGACCTGTTGAAGATAGTGCCTTCCATGTTAACACCACTCTTGCGCACTATCTGCTCCAGGACTTTGGTTGATGAAATAACATGATAGCGCATCTCCTTGTCTGAGCCCGGGTACACGTCTGGTATAACTCGGATGAGCTGTTACCTACCCATTTGCACGTTGCACCACGACATTTGTAACGTCATGGGGCATAACTGATTCAGTTTTTTTTAGGGATCCTGAGTTCCAACATCGCCAATAGAAGCTCTTGGCGACTTTTGCTATCATATGCGGCTTTGAAGTCGATGAATAGATGGTGGGTCTCGACTTGAAATTCGTTAGTCTTTTCCAGGATTTTCCTCAATGTAAAGATAATGGTCTACCGTTGATCTGCCTGGCCGGAAGCCACACTGGTACGTGCCGATCATAGTGTTGCAGAAAGGTTTTAGATGCTCACATAGTACTTTGAATAGGATCTTGTAGGCAACATTAAGCAGGGATATGCCTCTGTAGTAGCCATATGTAGCCATTTGACCAGTCGTCGGGTATACTTTCCTCTTCCCACACTTGGTTGATGAGCTGGTGCATGGACCTTAGCAGGACATCTCCTCCATACTTGAAGAGTTCCGCAGGTAGGCCATTTGAGTTGGCGGATTGGGTGTTCTTAAGCTTGTGCATGGCTTTCTTTACCTCTTGAGTACTGGACGCCGGGACTGGATCTTCCTTGACTGGTTTTATGCTTCCTTTTTCCCCTGTCGCTTCCACTACAATTCCCTGTGCTTCGGTGACTAGGTTCCCTTCGCTGTTTTGAAGAGCTTGCGTGCCAGTCCTTTAACCAGATGCCAGTTGATTGGCTGTTTTGTAGAACCAGCCAGCGAGTGTTGGTGGCGGTGCTAGACTCTTCGAGATACTTGAACTGAGAGGCTGCGGATGCTCTTTTCTTTCTGCGCAGGTTTTTTTTCTCTTTCCTTCTCTTTTCACGGTACTCCTCCCTTGCTGCTCTTGTTCGCACGTCTAATATGTTCGATGCGTACCTTGCAGCAATTAGCACGTGGGCGATTTGGTTGGTGGTTCGACTATCTGGAGATCAGCAGGTTGCTGTATGTATCCTTCACCTGGGGAACTTAGTGCTACTTATCACCGTATTACGAGCTGCAGCAAAGTCGATTAGTTGGAAGCCGTTTTCTACTCGTATAGTCGTTTCGTGGAGGCTGTGCTCTCCAACTAATCCGCCAAAGATGTTTTCCTTTCCGACATTTGACATCGTACTCCGGACAGGCTCCGTAAGCTCGTCCAGGAGGTTGTAAAACTCCTCCTTGTTAGACTCCTCAGCTTCATCGGTAGGGGCGTGTGCACTGTTGATGTTTCGGAAGGTAGATTTGATGCGGATCACAGCCAGGCAATTGCTAATCGGCTTAAAATCAATGACTTTCGATCTGAGTCGATTTCCCATGACGAATCCGCATCATAGCATGTGCATTACTTCTGTGGTCACAAGCAATAACCGCTTAAGTCTGAAAATTAACTTTTTGGGAAATGCACTTTAAACTTTCAATTTGAGATTTGAAAAAATTCCAACCATCTATGTAACAAATTGATACATATTTTTAAAATATAGTTTTACTATTAATAAATAAACATTTTTTTGTTTATAAATAAACTAATTTGCAATAGTTATTGCCAAAAACGTGTTTTAAGCTGTTATTGCTTATTTAAATAATTTACTCTCATTCGCTTACATCACTTAAGCGGTTATTGCAAATCAAAATTTTAGTTCACTGGCATCTTATAACGACGTAAGCTGTTTTTAAAAATTTAATTTCTTATGTTATTCCGATATAAGCTATTTTTATAGAGAGGATATTAAAATTAGTTAAAAATTAGTTTTTGTTTGTTAGAAATAGAAAAAAAATGTTATATTGCTTAAATGAGTTTCATAATCAATTTTCATAGAAAGTAACCGACTCTTAATCAACTTCAATACATAGATAATAATAAATTGCCATAAATGCATAAATGGTGCCGTGACATAAGGCCAAGTGACATAAGGCCAAATTTGAATATTTGGCCTTATGTCACTTAACAAAAGTGACATAGAGCCAAATTTTAAGAGTGTCGCTTTTACAAAGTGACATAAGGCCAATTTGGCCTTGTGTCACTTTTAATACTAGCGTACCTGTTATTTTTTTCATTGGAAAATTTCATTAAATCCAGTTTCTTTAAATGCATAAGAAACTTTGCATACATCCAAATTTGCACCCACCCCAAATCCTATCGTGAGCCCAAGCAGGGGGGTTGCATCCATACCTCACTGTTTATTTGAATATTTTTATATTTCACAAACCAAATAAAGGAGAGGTTTTATTAGGTTTGTGAAATTTAAAAATTCGCAATAAACAGTGAGGTATGTAACCCCCCTGCTTGGGCTCACGATAGGATTTGGGGTGGGTGCGAGGTTGGGTGTATGCAAAGTTTCTTTTCCATTAATTAATTTTTTTTTTACAAAACATTTTATGTTTGGCCTTAAGTCACAAACAAATTTGGCCTTATGTCACTTTGTAAAAGCGACATAAGGCCAACTCTTAAAACTTGGCATTAAGTCGCTTTTGGAAAGTGACTTAATGGCAAACTTTTAAATTTGGCCTTATGGCACTTGGCCTTATGGCACTTGGCCTTATGTCACGGTACCTGCATAAATACCACGTTTGGGCATATTTAAGGTGAAGGGAGTACGCAAGGGGTTAGGTAGAGGCACTTGCCCCTTTAATCAATATAATATTACTAACATTTCATTCAATTTGTTTTCTTTTGAATCTCAAAGCTAGATTTTTTTGCTTATATGAATTTTTGAATGAGTTTCGCCCCCTCCCTGATTGACATCATGCGCTTTCCCTCTGTTAGAAGCTCAGGCTATTTTATTTACATCTAGATTTATTTGATAGTGGATTCGGCTTACTTTTGGTTTGCTGTATCTTGCCAATTTATTTTTGCAACACAAATTTTTTTAATCTACATTTCCACCATAATTTTGATTTTTTAAATGAACAGGAGTCGAAAAAGCCTTGGCTTTATTAAGTCTTGGCTTGATTATGGTTTTATCTTTTTCAACCCGATAACATAATGCCAGTTAGTGACAATGTATCTATTCCATTATTTATCTCCTTCACGACTGCATGATCTTGAATCTTAGAACTTATTTTCTATCACTTAAATGGAAAAGCTAGCGTTCGGTAAGGCCAGAAATGCAACTCACAATTGAGCTTGTCTTCCAATTTTAAAGAAAAACAAAAAGACATAATTTCCACAGATTTACCAACTATTATACAAGTAGCTGTCCCAAAGAAATTTGAATATTTCTTTGGAGATTTAGTAGAACTTATAAATAATTGTGTCCAACGACAGATATTGAATTAAACTATTTGCAAGTACCTAGTATCAGTAGTAAAAAGTCGCTTTCGTTGACTGGACCGTTATTTGTAAGGGCTTTCACACTGTCCGAATTACTCCCAAATATTTTTCCAGCAGAAATACTCAGGTACCTACTACCGATCTTGTGTGAATTTCTTATATGAAGCTATATGCAACTTCTTTTTCATAAGTAATCTTAGAAAACAGAGTGGATACGCTATCTGACGAACGAATTGTTCTCACGAGGACGAGTTCTTTAATATTATTCGTTAGAAGCGAAAATCATCGAAATTATCTTAATTGAAGTTGAACAAGTATTGTTCTGGACTAACATTTCCACCAAACATTTCAAAAAATATTTAGATTTGTTGTATGTATATTGTTGTTTAGTATATCCATACAATTATATGAGATATGTCGATAGAAATTTGTTTTAATTATTTTCTTTTGTTTAACAATAAGCGGTTGTCCCCGTTTTCCAGACATCTTTAACTTCAATAAAAATTGCAACCTGTTTTAAATTTAAGAAAAATCAAATTTATGATTCACCATTTTGAGAACATTCAACTCATACTAATTTATACATTTTTGTTTGAGGTAATCAAAATTTGTTTTAAATTTTTCAATATTACAATCTGCAAATCAGTTTACTATTTCCTTCAAAAAGCACTTAAGTTCATTGAAAACTACCTCACGCATTGGAGATAACAGCTTAAGTCCATTTAATTCTCTATATGTAAGAATTTTCAGTTTGCAATAGTAGCTTAAGTAACATAAGATTTCTCAAAATACAAATAAAAATTTGCAAAAATGACTTAATTCATTTTTGTAACAATGAAAATATATTTTTCGTTTTGCAATAAGCGCTTAAATCGAAATAAGTTGTTTTTGCCTCCAATATACATTTCTGGGTTTGAAGAGGTTTTCAATTTAGAAAAGCAGCTTAAGTCGATATAAGCCGTTATTTAAAACTGCATTATATTATTTATGAATTCTTATTTTGAGTTAAGCGTTTATTGCATATGCTGCTTAGAGTGAAAATGACTTAAGCGGTTTTTTCATATTGGTTTTATTTTATGAAAAAAGGGCTTAAATTACAGGGGATTTTTTTCAACAGTGCAATGGAACATGGAGAACATGATGAAACAAAAAACTGACTTTTGTCTTAAATCGACTTAAGCGGCTATTGCTTGTGGCCACAGACTTGACTACCAAAATGCAATTTCAAACAAAAAAAAAACTACGTCCTAAATTTTCTCAACTTCTACTTTATATTCGCAATAAAAAACATGCCTTCAACCTAGCAGGGACAGACCTCAGATTACACTAAGGCACAACGAATTCTTAAAACCTGTTTCATTTTCAAATATCAACAAATCTGCCTTAAAATGCATATCGATGATCCCTTGCTATAAATATTAGTTCTTTCCAAGTTTTCAGTATATTCAGTGAATTGTTAGGAGCCTTATAATTATTGAGTAACTTAATCCAGCACTGGTGAGAAAAATAAACAAAAATATGGTCACATTGCAAGTGAAACATTAAAATTTGGTCAGAGCCAGCACGAGTTATGTGGGTCGATGGAGCAAACTGAAATTAAACTGTCAACTCGTTGAAACAGCACAAGCTTTTCAATCATATCGTCCGAACCGAGCCCCACGTAACTTTCCAGTGTTCTATATCAGCGTATGGCAGAGGCCATACATAAAATTTCCAAACAACCCGGAGCGCCCTCTATGACTTTTGTATTTCATAGTCCTGTTTTTGTGAATATATGTGTGTGTGCTGTTGCTGTGTTGTGCCTGTAGAGTTGTCGCTCAGTTGCTGGTGTTGTCCGCTAGCAACAGTGATTGATGGCATTCGATATCTCCATTCAGTCATATTTGCATTTATTTTTTTTTCTCAGATTTTTTTTTCATTTTTCATTTTTTCAAGGAAAATCCGTTTTGTTTTTCTGTTTTCCAAAGTTTCTTTGTTGGAATTTAATTCTGCAAATGGCCTGAAAGTTGTTTCTTTCGTTCGAAAGCTGTGAGTTATTTTTTTGTTGTTGTGTTTTTTTTTTGCAGACGCAAAGGACATTGAAACATTAAAACAATCCCATTTAGCATCAGAATTAATGGGAAAAGTTTTCGTTGTGTGATGTATTTATGGGCGCAAGATTAAACTGTTGTTTCTGTGAAGGTAAGGAATTTAATTGATCGATCACGTAGAGTGAAGATTATAAAAGGTAGATATGTAGGTATATGTATATCGGACGTAACGTGCACCAAACCAATTTAATGTAATCAGTTGTCACTTTCAGGGTGAGGCAGGGTGAGAGACAATCTTATCTTTTCTTTGATGAAAAATGCTGCGGGAAGCTAAATATAGGTTACAAACATAAAATGTGAATGTCAAAATGTTAAACAGCAAAATTCGAAGCTTTTAAATTTCAATCCCATAAAACTTACATGCGGTCTTGTGCCTTCTTGTTTGTATAGAAATTAAACAAAATATGATGAAAATATGATGACTTTGCATTTAAATTTTCAACAAACATCAAAAGATCTGTCAACCGGCTAGAACGAAACCGTCGCTGTTGATAGAAACGACTTCGAAGTAGTTAAGGAGTTCATCTACCTCGGAGTGAACATTAATTCGAGGAACGACATCTTATAGATCTGAGATCCGACAAAGAATTTCCCTAGCAAAACCGGTGCTACTTCCGTTTGGCGCACCAGATGAGTTAAAAACTCCTCAAACGTAAGACGAAGTGTATAAACGCTCTATAAAAATCGAGTGTTGGGCGATAAGCAGAAAGGGAGAGTTGATACATGGGCTCTACCGAAAGAAAAAATTCTTGAACGGATAGTTGGTCCTATACCTATGCGAGGAGGTTGAATGGATGGGAAGATACAACTGCGAACTCTATTAGCTGTATCAAGATGTGCATGAAGTCCAGAAAACCAAAACATGTCGACTACACTGGCTCGGCCACATTGAGATTCGAGAGAACGCAGAAGACCGAACCTTCTCCGGCTTTAATAGCGAGCCATAGTGGATGCCAGAAAGCTTGGTCTAGACTAGATGACTGAACGCATTGTGCTGGGAAGTGAAGAGAAGGCTGCTGTGTCCCAGACTACAAATCTTCTTGGATTCGGAGCCAGATAAGTAAGTAAGTTAAATAATGGGGCGTTGTAGGATAGTCACTGATTGGCGTCAACATGGCGAGACGTCCAGTTATGCAACGAATACTACACGTCAATATTGTGCTTATTTTCCCTCCAAATGGTAACCATCGGATGGATACTGGTCTCGTTCATCTGGACCTGCTAAACTTAAACTAATAAGTGCGAGTGTTGAACAAAAGACGAAAATAGCAACACCATTATCTTCTGTCGGAAATGACTGGTTGTAAAGTTTGTCTGAAGTCTTGGACGAATCAACGGTGCCCCCATCAGTCTTGAATGCAGAAACTGAGAGAAGCGTTAACACGAAGGCAATTTTCTTTTTATCGAGGTGCCAGCGGAGGAACTCCCTAGACGGAAACAACGGTGGCGTCTACGGTTCCAGTCAGGCTGAACCACTTAGTGAACACCTAATACGGGCTTATAAAGAGCAGCTAATCTGGCTGTCCCCCTAGAAGCAGGGCCCGATCTATGGGGGGGGCGAGCCGGGCATTTTGCCCCGGGTGGCAAAAGTTGGGGGCGGCAAAATTGAAAATTTAGGCTCGTTGGCAGCTACTAAAAAATAATTTTATGAATTTTGTAACTGACTAGGGCATAAATAATTGTTCTTATACAGCTATTAATAAAGAAAACTATACATTGACAAACTCTTCATACTACTCATGAAGCTGAAAAATAAAAGACCAACATTTAAAAGCTTACCTTGAACGAATGCGATAAAACGTCAATGTCAATACAACAAGTTTATATTTTTTGGATTTTTAACAATGTGTCGTTTCGTACTTGAATTGTCATAAGCTTGAATTGTTTGTATACTTTGTTATATGTATTTTGGTTTGTAACATAATAGTTATAAGCGCTGTCAGACGTTCCGATTTACGCGAGATGTCCCGGATTTCAGGCATAAAATCAACTGTTGGGACAGTTTTTTTTTCCTCGGTTGCGACCTTAATTCTCAAAAAATACCGAATGGGAACATCTTGTATAATTCACATATTTTTAAATTTTCAATCAATCCGACCAAACTACATGCAAAATATTATTTTTGCAAAATATGCAGTATTATAAGAAAAACATTTGCCAATTTGTTTTTGGATTCCGAAAGAATATAGTTTTTAATACATATTAAAGGACAATCGGCAAAACTGTATGGAAGGTGGTCTAGGAACCAATAAAAACGAGTCGTATGTCGTTGGAAAGGTATTTTTATGCGCTACAATAGTCACTATGGTAGTTCATTTCAAATCACTGTGTGAAAAAAGTTATTTACTACCCAAGGTTTTGTTTTGGTACATTTCAGTGTGGAACAAATGTATACAAACTGGTCTTACCAATACCAATAATATGTATGTCGTTGAAAAGGTATTTTTATGAACAATAATAGTTTCCATAACAACTTATTTAAAATCACTGTGTGGAAAAAGATATTCGCTGCTTTAGGGAATTTTGGTACAGATACAATTTATGGAGCATGAGTAATAAGTAGTGAATAACTTTTTCACACAGTGATTTGAAATAAGCTGCTTTATTAACTATTGTAGTACATAAAATTTCCTTTCCAACGACATACATCACGTTGTTATTGGTTGAACTTGCGTTCACACTTTTTGCCCATACTAAAAAGAAAGCATTTTTTCACACTAAAATGAACCACAATAATTCATTAATTTTCGAATAACTTTTTTCACACAGTGATTTGAACTAAACTGCTGTTAAAACTTAAAAGTACTGT
>OY992530.1:95775695-95859628 GCA_963921185.1 Dasysyrphus tricinctus
TATTAAAAACATTCTGGCGACCCCCGCATTCATAATAATACTTTGTCAGTTATTTGAAAAGCGACATGAATCGAGGTCGAGCCCATCAAAGTCTTTGTCAAACAAAGCTCAGATGGTTGTCAAAAGGTAAGGTATTTTTAGATTTAGAGCCCACAGCAGATTTTGGGTGATTGATAACAAAAAAAGAAGTATAGGCATCGAAAGCTTCATTAAAGTATATTCAAAATATTGAAGTCTTGTTGTCCACAACCGGGGCCTTAGTGATAAAACAGTGAATTGAAAAAAAAAGTATGAATACAACCTCGAGGGTAATCGTGTAAGCCGAAATTGAGTTTCATACCTCCCTATATAAGCTCCTCGGATCCCATGTTAAAAAAAACGTTTTTTACTTAGAATTTTTAAATTGTTTAACGGTCTGGAAGGGCGAACTAAACACTCAAATGGTCTCGGATTCCTTGATATGTGATCCGTGGAGCATATCTAGAGAAGGGTGAAAACCAACTTCGGCTAACACGATTACCCTCGAAATTGCATTCAAACTTCATTTTTTGCTATCACTCACACCCGTAATCTGCTGTGGGCATTAAAAGCTGACTTATTGATGTTTGTACACTTTTCTGTCCCCACTCAGCTTTTAAAATTATCATTTCTCGCTGATATTTTTGCCCATTTAAACATCTTGATACATACAACCCCAAGGAAGACAAGAAATATTTTGACTGCAAAAAACAAAATCAGAGAACTCCTCGCAAAACTTCGTTTGCAAAATGTATGATTTTTTTCCCTGGGTTCAGAAAATTCTCGACGAAATTTCATCAGATGAATCCATGCCATGACATTAAGTGACTTTCCAGAACTCTTTTCTGAAGGTGGAAATGGACAGAGATAGATACTCAATCCTTTTTTGAATATATCATTCCATCTGGCCGGTTTTCAATTGGTAAAGATGATAGAAAATCTTATTTATTTAGCTGCAGATGGTAATAATTTCTGGATAAAGAGAAGAGAAGTGGAAAATACTAAGAGCTGGCAAAAGAGGCCTTAACTTTGTTTTGTGCCATTCACCACTTCATACCTTAATGTGAACTCACGTTATCTTCCTTCAATAGGAAAATGCTTTAATTGTTAACACCTCAAAGATACAACCAAGTTTTGAATATTTGATAAAAGAAAACCTTTTTTAGTTCCTTGTACCTAAAGGCTTGCGACCGCGACCCCCCTAATTATACTTGGCGACCCCCTAGGGGGTCGCGACCCACACTTTGAAAAACACTGCTCTAGTAGTATGGTCACACACTATCTAAGTATGATCACACCATTTTTTAGTATGAACACACTAAATAATTTCATGTGGTCCCCCCTATCGAAAAAATTTCACACCATCCTCCAGTAGTATGGTCACACAATATTTAGGTATGGTCACACCATTTTTCAGATTTATCACACTTAATAATTTCATTTGGTCCCCCCTTGTCCAAAAAATTTCACACCATCTTCTAGTAGTATGGTCACACAATATTTAGGTATGGTCACACCATTTTTCAGATTTATCACACTTGTGGTCCCCCCTTGTCCAAAAAATTTCACACCATCCTCTAGTAGTATGGTCACACAATATCTAGGTATGGTAACACCATTATATAGTATGACCACACTAAATATTTCATGTGGTCCCACTTGTTGAAAAAATTTCACACCATCCTCTAGTAGTATGGTTACACAATATCCTGGTTTGGTCACACCATTTTATAGTATGATCACACTAAATTATTTCATGTGGTCCCCCCTTGTCCAAAAAATTTCACACCATCCTCTAGTAGTATGGTCACACAATATCTAAGTATGATCACACCATTTTTTAGTATGATCACACTAAATAATTTCATGTGGTCCCCCCTTGTCGAAAAAATTTCACACCATCCTCTAGTAGTATGGTCACACAATATTTAGGTATGGTCACACCATTTTTCAGATTTATCACACTAAATAATTTCATGTGGTCCCCCCTTGTCCAAAAAATTTCACACCATCCTCTAGTAGTATGGTCACACAATATCTAAGAATGATCACACCATTTTTTAGTATGATCACACTAAATAATTTCATGTGGTCCCCCCTTGTCGAAAAAATTTCACACCATCCTCTAGTAGCATGGTCACACAATATCTAAGTATGATCACACCATTTTTTAGTATGATCACACTAAATAATTTCATGTGGTCCCCCCTTGTCGAAAAAATTTCACACCATCGTCTAGTAGTATGGTCACACAATATTAGGTATGGTCACACCATTTTTTCAGATTTATCACACTAAATAATTTCATGTGGACACAGTATCTAGGTATGGTAACACCATTATATAGTATGACCACACTAAATATTTTCATGTGGTCCCCTCTTGTTGAAAAAATTTCACACCATCCTCTAGTAGTATGGTCACACAATATCCTGGTATGGTCACACCAATTATAGTATGATCACACTAAATAATTTCATGCGGTCCCCCCTTGTCCAAAAAATTTCACACCATCCTCTAGTAGTATGGTCACACAATATTTAGGTATGGTCACACCATTTTTCAGATTTATCACACTAAATAATTTCATGTGGACACAGTATCTAGGTATGGTAACACCATTATATAGTATGACCACACTAATATTTTCATGTGGTCCCCCCTTGTTGAAAAAATTTCACACCATCCTCTAGTAGTATGGTCACACAATATCCTGGTATGGTCACACCATTTTATAGTATGATCACACTAAATAATTTCATGTGGTCCCCCCTTGTCCAAAAAATTTCACACCATCCTCTAGTAGTATGGTCACACAATATCTAAGTATGATCACACCATTTTTTAGTATGATCACACTAAATAATTTCATGTGGTCCCCCCTTGTCGAAAAAATTTCACACCATCCTCTAGTAGTATGGTCACACAATATTTAGGTATGGTCACACCATTTTTCAGATTTATCACACTAAATAATTTCATGTGGTCCCCCCTTGTCCAAAAAATTTCACACCATCCTCTAGTAGTATGGTCACACAATATCTAAGAATGATCACACCATTTTTTAGTATGATCACACTAAATAATTTCATGTGGTCCCCCCTTGTCGAAAAAATTTCACACCATCCTCTAGTAGCATGGTCACACAATATCTAAGTATGATCACACCATTTTTTAGTATGATCACACTAAATAATTTCATGTGGTCCCCCTTGTCGAAAAAAATTTCACACCATCGTCTAGTAGTATGGTCACACAATATTTAGGTATGGTCACACCATTTTTCAGATTTATCACACTAAATAATTTCATGTGGTCCCCCCTTGTCCAAAAAATTTCACACCATCCTCTAGTAGTATGGTCACACAATATTTAGGTATGGTAACACCATTATATAGTATGACCACACTAAATATTTTCATGTGGTCCCCCCTTGTTGAAAAAATTTCACACCATCCTCTAGTAGTATGGTCACACAATATCCTGGTATGGTCACACCATTTTATAGTATAATCACTCTAAATAATTTCATGTGGTCCCCCCTTGTCCAAAAAATTTCACACCATCCTCTAGTAGTATGGTCACACAATATCTAAGTATGATCACACCAATTTTTTAGTATGATCACACTAAATAATTTCATGTGGTCCCCCCTTGTCGAAAAATTTCACACCATCCTCTAGTAGTATGGTCACACAATATTTAGGTATGGTCACACCATTTCTCAGATTTATCACACTAAATAATTTCATGTGGTCCCCCCTTGTCCAAAAATTTCACACCATCCTCTAGTAGTATGGTCACACAATATCTAAGTATGATCACACCATTTTTTAGTATGATCACACTAAATAATTTCATGTGGTCCCCCCTTATCGAAAAATTTCACACCATCCTCTAGTAGTATGGTCACACAATATTTAGGTATGGTCACACCATTTTTCAGATTTATCACACTAAATAATTTCATGTGGTCCCCCCTTGTCCAAAAAATTTCACACCATCCTCTAGTAGTATGGTCACACAATATTTAGGTATGGTCACACCATTTTCAGATTTATCACACTAAATAATTTCATGTGGTCCCCCCTTGTCCAAAAAATTTCACACCATCCTCTAGTAGTTATGGTCACACAGTATCTAGGTATAGTAACACCATTATATAAAGGGTGATTTTTTAGCTGGTTTGGTTTTGGCAACACTGGTTTTGACAGCTGACGTGTGTTTAGTACCTTGTGTCACTGTCAAACAGCTTCAGTTTGGTGTGCAATTTAACCATGGATCGTCTTACAAATGAACAACGCTTGCAAATTATTGAATTTTACTATCAAAATTCGTGCTCGGTTCGAAATGTTCATCGCGCGCTGCTTCCATTTTATGGTCGGCATTCTCGACCTTCTGAGCAGTCTATTCGGAAGATTGTGACCATTTGGAGTGAAGATCAGCCAGAAGCATTGCAACAGCTACCAATGCATCCCGAAAAACCCACTGTTTGGTGCGGTTTATGGGCCGGCGCGGCATTATTGGGCCATATTTCTTCAAAGATGATGTGAATCGCAGCGTTACTGTCAATGGTGAACGCTACCGAGCGATGATAACAAACTTTTTTTTTGCCCGAAATGGAAGTTCTTGACTTGCATGATATGTGGTTTCAACAAGACGGTGCCACATGCCACACAGCACGCGAAACAATGGCGCAATTGCGAGGCTAGTTTGGTGAACAGTTAATTTCACGTTTCGGGCCGGTCAATTGGCCGCCTAGATCGTGCGATTTGACACCATTAGATTATTTTTTGTGGGGGTATGTCAAGGCTAATGTCTATAGGGACAAGCCCGCTTCGATTGACGCACTGGAAGCCAACATCCATGCATTCATTCGTGAGATACCGGCCGATATGTGTGAAAGAGTATGCCAAAATTGGACTCAGCGGATGGGCTACCTGAGACGCAGCCGCGGTCAACATTTGCATGAAATTATCTTAAACATTAAATTGCAAGGTTCAAACTATCGATTCAAATAAATATTTCATTCATTTTTTCGAATTTTGTGTGTGTTTTTTTTTTTTAAAGTTCTAAACCTCTTAAAAAATCACCCGTTAGTATGACCACACTAAATATTTTCATGTGGTCCTCCCTTGTTGAAAAAATTTCACACCATCCTCTAGTAGTATGGTCACACAGTATCTAGGTATGGTAACACCATTATATAGTATGACCACACTAAATATTTTCATGTGGTCCCCCTTGTTGAAAAAATTTCACACCATCCTTTAGTAGTATGGTCACACAATATCCTGGTATGGTCACACCATTCTATAGTATGATCACACTAAATAATTTCATGTGGTTCCCCCTTGTCCAAAAAATTTCACACCATCCTCTAGTAGTATGGTCACACAATATCTAAGTATGATCACACCATTTTTTAGTATGATCACACTAAATAATTTCATGTGGTCCCCTCTTGTCCAAAAAATTTCACACCATCCTATAGTAGTATGGTCACACAGTATCTAGGTATGGTAACACCATTATATAGTATGACCACACTAAATATTTTCATGTGGACCCCCCTTGTTGAAGAAATTTCACACCATCCTCTAGTAGTATGGTCACACAATATCCTGGTATGGTCACACCATATTTTAGTATGATCACACTAAATAATTCATGTGGTCCCCCCTTGTCCAAAAAATTTCACACCATCCTCTAGTAGTATGGTCACACAGTATCTAGGTATGGTAACACCATTATATAGTATGACCACACTAAATATTTTCATGTGGTCCCCCCTTTGTTGAAAAAATTTCACACCATCCTCTAGTAGTATGGTCACACAATATCCTGGTATGGTCACACCATTTTTTAGTATGATCACACTAAATAATTTCATGTGGTTCCCCCTTGTCCAAAAAATTTCACACCATCCTCTAGTAGTATGGTCACATAATGTCTAGGTATGGTCACACTATTTTTTAGTATGATCACACTTTCATGCGGTCCCCCTTTTCGAAAAAATTTCACACCATCCTCTAGAAGTATGGTCATACAATACTTACGTATGGTCACACCATACCTCAGGTATGTTAACACCATATTCAAGTAAGTATTCAACCTGACTGGAACAGTAGAAGCCACTGCTGATTCCATCTGGTGAGTTCTTTTGCTGCTGCCGCCATGATGAAAGGGGAAGTACCTTAGTGAGTGTACTACTCCAAATTATGGCAGAAATTTTATATTTAATGATTACTGATTAAAATTTGGTGGATTTACTTGGCTAGTTTTCTCTTAATTACTTATAGTTACTCACAATTTAAAATGTATTAAAATTTGACCAGTGAACCCACCAAATTTAAATCAGTTATCATTAATAAATACTAAATTTCTGTCATAATTTGGAATTGTTTCGAAATTACTCTACTTATGATATTTGATTTTAAAACTTCATGAACTTATAACTTGACATATCGCAAACACCAAAATGTATCTTGCGTTTTTTTTTTTTTGCTGTAACTAAAAAAAATTTTGACTTTCAAAAATTATTTTGACATCACTGTGTTAAAATGTGACAGTTTCGAACGGATTTATCAGTGAGTAGGATTAATCGATTCTTCTTTTTATATTGTAGTTTAAAGTGATTAATTTCATATTTCTTGAGCTGATAGAACAAGTAGATACATACGACCCAGTCGTGTATTTAACTTTATTTTGGGAATCGAATTCCCACTTATGTATGTTCACTCCAAGGAATTGTACGTTATATTTGTACATACAGCTACTCGAAAAATCTGTAGAACTTTACTTACAAAAGTTATGTTTTACTTTCTCTGGAAAATTTGTTTAGGTTTTTGATTGCGAGAGATTAGGGTTATAAGAATAATTGGCCCTAGCAAAAGGCTATGCAATCTAATTGAGTTATGTATAGTTCGAATCTGGGCTTTTCCAAGAAAATTTTGTTATTTACAGCAGCTGTAAAATATTTCGAGCACAATTTCCCATGAGATATGTGGTGTACTATAGTATGTATCTTCTTCTATATTATACTTACCACATCCATTTCCATAGTAAGATGTTATTTTCTTTCAACCAGCTGGAGAGATGTTACAATATTTTCTAACTTATACCTATGTATACCCTAAAGGATGTTAACCATCCTGTTGCCCTTTGCAGAACAGCATACTTTTGGTTTTATAGGAAAACTTGTAAATTGGTCTTGAGTTTGTGTGTTGTTTAAATCAATACAAAAGCATTACATGGTTGTTTTGAATTTTGAATTTCATTTTCTGGGCTGAATACAATATTGTTTCTCAGTAAGTTGTTGTCGGAGCAAATAGAATATTGAAGATGGGTGTTTTTCATTTAAATTATTCAAACATTCAATTATTTTCAATCTGATAAAATATAGATGACAATATCCTTGATTTATTATTAGAAGTGGAAATAATATTCTTAAAATATTCTTTAATGTGACCCTGCGGGATCACAGTAAGCTCATGAGGATTAGTGATTCTAAAGCCATCACATAATCCATAGAAACTCCCAAAAAAAAACTGGTAGCGAAGGGTCTAAAACGCTCAACACGGAAAGCTTAGATAATAACTTACCTACATGAGTTTTTAGTACATCGGGCTTTAATAGTATACTTAAAAGCCGGCAGCCAGTTTGATTAACCTGCTAGATATACAGCTACAACTTTGTGTAAACTAAATTTGGGGCCAGTAGATTCCCGAAACCACAGTCCGCAGCATTTTATTCTAAGAAGGGCACATCATGAAAGAATTTGTCAAAAGTGCATAGTAAAAATAAAAAAATATATGAGAAGCTTTTTAATTTCCAGCTCCAGTTTTAAGGACAAATTTTTATATCCACACAAAATTCTCACAAGAAAATCTCGATACGCCATTAAAACCGCACAACGCAACTAAGATTACATTTCGCACATGTAGTTCAAAAGTGTCACAACTCAAAAAAACGAATTTTTTGAGTTAAAGGCATACAAAAATATTACATTCCCCAACCCATCTGTTAAGTCAGCAATAATTATAGTTGATTATTTGTTTCTCTAGAACGTTAAATGTCGTTTTAGATATTTCAAATGCGATCAAAGTTGCTTTGGCAAAAGTGACACATTTTTAGTTGTTACTAGTTCTGGCGAGAAACGTGTGTTTTACTTTATTACAAAAGTGTTTTATTTTGAATTGTGTCATTTTTGTGGTACAACTACGGTAATTTAAAGCGTTTTATTTTGACTTAAAACACTTTTGCTGTTTTTTTTTTTGTGGAAAATATTTGTATTATTTTTAGTTGTGTCACTTTATATAATTGAAAAAAATAAAAAACTTATTATTATTTTGAGTTGATTCACTTTTCAAAAGTGAAAAATTGGATTTTAAAGTTAATACAGTTTTAATGATTGAGTAAAAAGTTTAGTTTATATTGTTCAATAAGAAGCAAAATGGTATAATTTTTGGACATAAAATGTTGGTTTATTAAAGCGAATATTTTGTTAACATTTTAATTTAAAAAAAAAGTCTTTTTGATGCATTTTTTCATATTTTTTTAGTTGTGACACTTTAGATGAATGAATTTATTTTTCAGATTTTTATAGCGAAAGCAATGAGTAGATCAAGATTGATGGTGCATTTGCCACGAAGTTGGAACCACTCCTGCTTTGACAGATACCCTTACCGACACCTGAAAATATTCTCAAAAACAAGATTCACTGACATTAAAAATTTTTATAACCTGCTAACCACATCAAATTTTGAAAGAAATGCTAATGAAACTTCGCGTAACTTGAAATTCCCTACGCATATTCGTTTACCTAGGACTAATCAATATTGCACAATTTCTCCAATGCACACCGATAAGAGTCATGTTGCAAATTCTCATTTCCACCAAAGTTCTTCCGCCTCTGATAGAAGTTCTTCAAGCTATGCAAATACATATGTATATCATAAATAAAAATTCTTACATAATGATTTTTATTTTGTTTTATAAGAGTTCATATTCAGTTTTAAGGGGAGGAAGTGTGCGCAACAAATTATTCACTTTCTCATAATATGAAATATGATTTTTTGTCAAAATAAGGTATAATCAGGGGCACGATTATGTAAAAAAGAAACAAACAAAAATGTCACAACTCAAATTTTTTTTTCAAAAGTGTCGGAACTCGAAATAATTCATTGACTTCTTAACGAAAAAATCATCAAAAATATTGATTTTAATGGTTAAAAATGGGAAATAAGTGCTTGATATCTTGTGTAGGTGGTTATTTGACTAACTCCTCTAGCTTTATTTCTTAGTTTTACGCTTCCTACTTTCCCAGAATGGTTTTTTGCCTCTACTGAAAAACTAAGACTCTTGAGTTGTGACACCCTTGCACTACATGTGCGATTTGTATTTCTAAGGAAATTATCACACTGGCCCTTAATCAATATGTTTGGTATAACTTGGAAATCTGCTAACCCAAATTAAACAATTTTACGTTAAAAGCAATTTTTTACCAAATAAAATCTCCTATCAAAATGGATGTTTTAAGGCAAAGTTAAAGTTAGGCTAAAGCCATGGGCTAGCGATGTTTGCCCGAATCCCATAATCTCCAAATAAAAATCCGCAAGAAAAATTTCTTGAAGAAAATAGCTATCTCGAAGAGAAAATAAAAAACGTTTAAATATTTGGAGCAAGCCCCGAAAACACCCAGTGAAGAATCATTTTAGGAACGACTTACCAAAACCTGAAATTTGGGTTTTGGCTCTTTTAAAAATTACTACAACCCTAAGGGTACAAAAATGTCAGCCATGCACCAATTTTAACAGTTTTCTTGGATAACAGTAGCTACCTTTTGGATAGCTAATTTTAGTTTGCGAATTGGAAGGATTTTACTACGTTCTCTGCTGATATTAAGTTAAAGTGTCAGGAAAGATCCAATGTCAATGATTTTCCTGGTTAGCAGAACCTTGAGTAGCCCGCTCCAGGTTGTGGCTCTCTTCATTATAAAGATCATGAAATTAATTAGGGGTCCATGGGAAAAACTAAAAACTAAACTAATGTTGACATCTTATAGATTTTTATGAGTAGGTACTGATGAAATATGGCTCTCTTTGAAATTTTTTTTTACTTATTTTTCTTTTATAAAGCATACAAAAAACCTACAACTTCATTTTTCTCGGAATCAACTCAAGTGGACTTAAGCTGATTTTCGGATTTTGGAAAAAAAAATATATATCCATATATATCCATGAGGATTTTGGCTAATTGGATTTTAATTTCTTGGGGATTTCAACCGATTGGGATTATATTTTTTGGGGATAGCGGATGCCTCCCTCAAGACATGCTTGAGCGAAATTTAGAAGAGGTCAAAAGCTAATATAGCATAGTGTTCTAAGTCATTTTTATTCGAAACTGACCAAGATATACCCATTCAAACTTTACAAAAGGAAGCTTGAAGGAAGATGCATTTTGGTGAAAACGTACATTTTTTGGGTTCCAAGCAAGCTGTAATTTTTTTGAAGCAACATACAAATTTTTGGATTTTTTGTGAGCTTAGTTTGAAAAAATGGCCCAATTTTCAATCAAAAAAGCTGACGAAAAAGATTTTGATTTTTGAACAAATTAGGACGGTATTTTTTTTTATTGAAACCTTAACTTTAAGATGGTGCAAAAAATCACACTGTTAGTCTGAGAAAACATTATCAAAATGGCAAACAAACATAAACAAAAAATGATTTTTTCAAGTCTGATTTTTGCGTAAATGCCAGTTCATTGATCAATTAAATGGATTGTTAAAAGTGATGCAAAACGGTCATTTGAATCAAATAGCTATATAATAAAGAAATCTTAATTAACCGTTTTAGATTCGGATTACTGAGATCACAAGATCTCGGATCAGGCCAAATATCTTGGTGTGATACTAGATAAGAAACTTAACTGGAGTCTCAACATTCAACACTAAACAAAGAGCAAAGAAAGCCATGGTGACGTTCTATTCCTGCAACAAGATTTTTGGAAAATCCTGGGGACCAAACCCAAAAGTTATCAGATGAAAGCACACGGAAATAGTTAGACCGATACTATCCTATGGTAATGAAGTTCGGTGGAACGCGACTGAGAAAGCAACAAACCTGCAAACTTTGACAAAAGTTCAAATATTAGCAAGATTAGGTTTAACGGGAGCGCGAGCGTTGAGAAATACCCCCACAGCGGGACTGGAAACAATACTTAGCCTAAGACCCCTAGACCTATTTGTGCAAGAATCAGCAGCGTAAAGTGCCTTGCGGTTAAGCCAGACTAACTGCACGAAACAAAGTGGGAGTTGATGTTTGCACAGACTAAATTATATCCTCATTTAAACTTCAACAGACCCTTCCCACGTGTGTGAAGTTGGCATAACATTTTTGACCAATGAGACATGGCAGGAATTTGCATTTTTTTTTTTTGCATTTTTTCTGCATTTCTATTCCGGGTTGTGCAGTTCACCAAATAGTGGTTGTAACCGACTGTACTGCTAACTTCACTGTGAATTTAGCAGTGTCTGTCCTTTTCTCAGCAACTGGGAAAGCTAGGAACCTGAAATGAGGCTCTGAATTTGCAGTTTAATTTGCAGTTCAAAAAAAGGAAAAACAAACATTTTGAATCCTTACGTAAAAAAAATTTCATACTGTACTGTTAACTTCACTGTGAAGATAGCATAAAAGTCCTTTTCTCAGCAACGGTGATACTTAGAAATTTGCAGCTAGGCTCCATATTTTCAGCTTAATTTGCATTCCAAGAAAAATTAATGTCCATATTTTGAAGTTCAAATTTGAAAAAAAAAATCGAATAAATTCCTTTTTCACTGTTAACGTCACTGTGAAGTTAGCAGTACATACCCTTTTCGCAGCAACCGAGCCACCTAGAAATATTGCAGTTAGGGTCTAAATTTGCAGTTTTGTATGCACTTTAAGAAAAAACTAGGTTCAAATTTAAAAGTCTAAATTTTAAACAAAAAAAGAACGAAAGATTACGTAAGGATTCAAACATTTTTTTTTTTGTTCCTTTTCTTGAACTGCAAATTAAACTGCAAATTCAGAGCCTCATTTCAGATTCCTAGCTAGCCCGGTTGCTGAGAAAAGGACAGGCACTGCTAACCTCACAGTGAAGTTAGCAGTACAGCCGGATACACCCACTATTTGGTGAACTGCAAAATCCGGAATAGAAATGCATAAAAATTGCAAAAGAAACTGCAAATTCCTGCCATGGTCCCATTAGTCTAGCTCGAAAATGCTATGCCAACTTCAGACACGTCCTTCACTACCACTTTTCCTAATAGGGAGGAGTGGGAGAACAACCAACCTTTTAGTAATGAATCTAGGATAACTCTCTTCACTAATGGTTCTAAGATGAACGCTGGAGTTGGTGCAGCAATTTTTTCGGAAGCTCTGGGACTAGCGAGCTTCTTCAGACTTCCGGCCTTTTGCGGCGTCTTCCAAGTTGAGGTCTTGCCAGTGACCAAAGCAGCTACGCAAATATTAATGATAGCGATACCACGAGCTAATATCACCCTCTTTATTGCAAGCAAAGCAGCAATAATAGCAATATCTGCCATCGATATACACTCTAAACTTGTAACTTGCTGTCGCGAAGAGCTTAGGGTTCTTGGCATGCAGTATAACATCAGACTCTGATCGGCTCCTGGTCACAGTGATGTACATGGAAATGAAAGAGCAGCTGATGAGCTGGCAAGAACGGGATCGTCGCTTGATCCCAGTCAAGCCAAACGACATATTAAAGTACCAACCTGTAGATCAAACAAGATATTGATAACAAAATATTAGAAAAACCAATGAGAGATGGAATCTGCTTGAAACTTGTGGCACAACTAGAAAGTTACGGCCAAATTTCAATATGTAAGCAGAGGATAAAAAAAATTATGCAAATAACAAGAAATATCTTCGTTTTCTTATCAGCATGATATGATCACCGGGTACAACCTTCTGACCTACTGGGTTACCACAAAAAGAAAATGAGGCTCAGTACTGTTGACCTCTGCAGAGGGTATAGCGATAAAGAAGCACATGGGGATACCTTACACTTCCTTTGGTACTGTCCACCACTCTGTCATTTCAGAAAGAAAAACCTAGGGAGTAATTTCTATGACGACTGAGCCTTCTGATCTTAGTCAATGTCTCTGTCTAAATGGATTGACTGCTAACAGAACACAAAGGTTTTTACATTAAGTGGGATACATACTTCCTAGGGTATCACAACGGATCTACATAGATCTAAGTGTGATGGTAACAAGATCAACTGTCAGCCCTTCTACCTAACTTAACGTAAGTAAGCCACTATACCTACACATTTCAAACGGTTGCGTATGGCAGTAAAAATGTCGGCTTAACCAGTCGAAATGTCTGCTCATATCGACTTTCTTGCAAGTTAAAGTACCTACTGATTGATAAAATTTCGACATTTCGGAATCTTGACTCGATAAATACTCAACTTTTCAACTTTCCAAAACTACATACAAATAAGTCGATATATGTAAATCAACATTTTAACCTGTCGATTTTTCAACAATTCGACAATTTTTCTGTCAGTTATTCTAACGTAGCTTAAAGAAAAATAAATAAATAATAAATAAATTGGGTGGCGCAACAGCTCGTGGAGAACCAGGGCCTAGTGACTTACTACTCACAACCATTCCTGTGTGCGTGTTTGTTGGCAGGAATGGAGGGGACCTACAGTTTTTTGCCGAGTCCGAACGGCTAAATGAGAAGCACTTTTTCATGACAAGTATACTCTTGGAGGATTTGTCAGTTCCTCGCAAGAGGCAGTACCTCGAATAAAACATTTCTGTTTTTAGGTGGCACGGCTGGGAATCGAACCCACACCTTCGGCATGACAGTCCTAAAGAAAAATGCTCTGCTTGAAATATTTGCAGGGAATGTGCACAAACTCGTATCATAGAGTCGTCTGTGGTAAATTTAGACTTTACTTTTATTTCAACCAACTTTATCCATTCAAAATTAAAAAACAAACTGTGTCACTGCCGGTCCAACATGTGCCTTTTATACTTGTTTGACAAACTCTGGAAATTGGTAGAAGGTTCTGGTATCTGCTTCTAGAGCTTTCCGTAGAAGAAATTTCCCATAATTCCCTTTTTTAAAGCTTTCATTTGACAGTTGGTTTCCTGCTATAATCCGGAAGATGGCGCTTCTTCGTTTGAGAGTCGCTATAATTGTAGCTTATAAGGGTATGTTTGCACTGCGACCGTAAGCTTTATTGTGCCCGTTTGTTTGTTCAAATATGAAAAGTCATTTCAATATTATTAAAATGTCAATTTTCGACTTTTAATATGTTGACTTTCGAAATCTCGATTTATAAAATGTCGATAAATGTCGAAATTTTGGTGAAACTTGTCTACTCTACCCATCAAGTCGGTCTTTTAACCAGTAGATTTTTTGTTCATTGCGATTAAAAGTCGACCTTTTGGAGTCATACCGTTTACACTCCAAACTTCGAATCCATTTCAATTGAAAAGCAATAATAATTTTTCAATTAAAATTTGTAGTTTTTATACATAAGTTCACCAAGTGGCGGCATTCATGACATGTCGGTACCTTTCACGGAATTGGAGTGCTGTCATTGGTAAGGTGCGGTGCCTTTCATCACGGCAAATTGCCCAAGTCAACTGCCCTACCCCTAGACTCGGCCCTGAGGTTATATAATGGATTGATGAATATTGATTCTCTGTATGCACTTACATAAGAACACACGTTAATAGTGTTGTGTCGCAAAAACAATAGCTTTTCAATTTGCATCGCTTTTTGCACAATATTGTGTGGCGCAACCGAATAATTAAAATTCGTATAACAATAACAACTACGCTTAATTGAATCAAACCCAATATTATTCAAGTTCAAGTTACCTATTATTTTGAACTCAAAAGGTGTGAAGCCGTTTTCATGTAGGTATAAACGAAGTCACGTTTTAAATCCACAAACAAAAAATCCCAGTCAAGGATATGTTGTGAGTATAACAAAAACATCCGTTCAAATAAGTCCCTTTTTTCTTTTTTGTATAAATTTCCATACAAATTTACACTGGAAAATAATACGCAACCCGGACCATTTCATTTCCTGCTGACGGTTTTGCATATTTTTTGTTTCGTTTTAATTTAACTTTATTATAGTGCCCAGCTCACAAAATTTAAGGAGCAATGCAGTAGCGTAACTTGCTCTTTCTTGATGTGGGGATGGGATATTTTTAGTTATAAATTGGGTAATATATGAATAGTTGCAGGGAAATAACTTCACTGGGATATAACTTCGCGTGCGAAAAAACTTCACTACTAGTGGGAAATAATATCACTTTTTTGAGGTGAAGTTATTTTCCACTGAAGCTGAGAGATAATTTCACTTTTTTGTGGGAATGAATTTTACTTTAATGTGCGTTTCCTTAAATTCAGATTCTTTAAATGCAAAAGAAACTTTGCACACACCCAGCCTTGCACCTACCCCAAATCCTATAGTGTGCCCAAGCATACCCCCCTTACATACCACACTGTTTGTGTTTATTCTCCGTAATGCTTTGCCTTACATAAAAACAGTGCTAGCACCCTGCATTGCTTGGGCACACTATAGGATTTAAGGTACGTGAGAAACTGGGTGTATGCAAAGTTTCTTTTGCATTTAAAGAATCTGGATTTAAAGAAACGCAATTTTACATTTGTGTAATTTCATCATGGGAAATAACTTCACACAATTTTCAAATGAAATTATTACTCACCTTCAGGAAATAACTTCACTAAATAAGAGTGACATTATTTCTCACTAAAGGTAAGGTTAGTTCCCACCCATGTGAAGTTATTTCCCTGCACCGATGAATGAACGTAATACGAAAGTCTTGGCAGATTTTTCATTTCGTTATTTGACATCTGGCATATTTTTGTCAATTTTGCTGGACTTAGGAAGGTTAGCATAGAAAAGAAGTTTTTCTGTTTAGGTGAACCGGCTGATTGCAAATTCAGTAGTTGCCCAGTTGGGATCATCAGTAGGATGCATCTATTTTGTTTCTAAAAGAAACTAAAGAAATGGGTTGATATAATGACCAAAACAGCAAGGTTACCAACTCTAAGAAAAATTAACCCAGCTGTTAAAACTTTTGCTGAACAAGCATACAGACAGAATTGACGGACCCATTTGTTGTATCTACCTAATGTCAAGTCTGATGGAAATATCGAATCAAATTGTTTTTGACGAATGTATATAGTCCCGGGAGCCCACCGTAAGCCGTAAGATTACCTATCTCATCGCGGCCACGCAAAAATTGGATGCCAAGCGATGGATTTAGTCCAAACATTTACAAGACTGCTTGTCGGACAAGCTTTATATGGTCGCAATGGGTAGAAAATGCACTTTTCAGGTTGAATTTTCCGCTAAATGTTCCTATAATATAAGCAACTTAATGAAAGCTAGGACTGTCCTCTACACGATACCAATGGTCGGACAGACTTTTTTTGGCTGTTGCCACGAGTCTGATTCGTGCAATTTTGTATTCCTCTTCACAGACAACGCGGAGAGAGTACTGATTCCCCTTTCCCCCTACCATGTAACGCCACTGGTAAGAACTCGCCTTGAAATAACAGAAAAAACGTTGGATGTAATAATTCATAGTGATAGTATTTCCGATGTTTTTCCAGTGCTACACACTACACATCTCTGTTGCGATAACCATCCGAAATAAAAATGAGATATGAACTAAAATAAAAAAAAAACAATCTGCAACGCATAGACATACGAAAAATCTGGAATTCTGCAGGACACGCAAGCTAACTATGTGTAACTAGCAAATCTGTCCTGCATCCTGGTTGAGGCTTTTTTTGTGTATTTTTTTTTTTATAAAATGTAAATGAGTATACTTGCAACTTGCAACATGAAAATTGAGATAGGTTTCGATAATGTTATTTTTTTTAATTGTTATTTTTGTATTTTTAACTGTATCAAAATTCGTGTCCTTTTTTTGAATAGATACGTATCTATCAGTTTAATTTTGCGTTGTGTTAAATGATTTTGTGGAATTTTTAATTTTTAAACAAAGGAGAAAACAATATCAATTTGTTAACTTTGGTTTGACTTATATTGGTTGATGCAAAATTGACATTTAATTCTTTAAGTCCTGCTGGGTATATTAAAAATCATTTGAAATTAAATTTAATGTTTATGTTTTACAACTGTAAAATAAATTATTATGACAGAAACGCAAATTTTCGATTAAAGTTTGAGCTTTTCTAGGAAAATGGCATTGTATTTACCATAATGCCTGAACGAATAAAAAGAAATGAAAAATTAATAATAACCCCAATTTACATTTTTAATGCTTTTAAATAAAACAATAGTTATTTGAGAGTGTGGCCAATCAATTTTTTTTGGGAGCTGTACATATATAAGAGACTCCTTTTTGTTTGTTGCTAAGATGTATAGGTTTGTATGTTCATTTTTATGGACATTCATTGCTCTTCATCATCGTTTTCTGTAACTCAGGGCATAAGGCATCATTAGAACGTCTCCATCCTTCACGGTTTGCAGCAAGGTATTTTGAGTGTGGCCACATGTTCCTCTGGGATTCTACCTCAGACAGTTGATTTCCTAAGTCACATAATCCCTCGTTTGATACAATTTGAGGTCAACGAATCTTTAGGATGTGGCGAAGACAGCGATTCACAAAAGCCTGCAATTTCCTCGAAATGGTAGACGTGACTTTCCAGGTTTCACAAGCTTATAACAGCACGGATCTGACATTGGATTCGAAGAATTTCAACTTAGTGCGTAAGGAGATTTGACTGGATTTACAAATTGGGGATAGAGTACCGTAGGCAGCACGAGCTTGACGACTATGATATCGGCCGTCAGAACACTCCTGTCAGAAGAGTTTAGATGAGTGTAGAACGCTGCTGTCATTAATCTCGCAGAAATGGGCTCCCAGGAAATAAGACTACGCCTTGCTTCTTCGTTCAACATAATTCCAACACCAAGCAGTCTTTGATGGCCACTCTCTCTTTCATCCTCCCCGGAATACAGCATTCTTGTTTGTCCAGTGTCAGATCTGTATTCAGCTCTTCCTTTCCACTTAGTTTCGCTAATGAACAGGATACTGATCTTTAGACATTTCACGCTCAACCTGCTCTACGTTCGCTGTACAAGGATCGAACGTTCCATGCTCCGATTTTCGAATGTATTTTGTGCGGTAGCTTAAAGTAAAATTTACGATTCTTGAAAGACTTCTTCTATTTGTTGACGAATGATGATTCATTCATTATTATGGCGTCTTGATTGACGCACGTACATGAAAGATGTCACACCCCCAAATCCGAAGCTACAGAAAGATTCTCCATTAAAAGATGACCTCTTCTCTTGGGGACTCATTTCCAGTTATTGTCATAGTTCATGTATTTGTATATACATATCATTCCAACATGGTGTTTTTCGAGATACGATTAAAAACATCCATAAGCTTAGATTTGACAGGCTCACCCGCCCTTTGTATGGTCAAACACGCCACCAGACTATCATGCCGTTGACCACCACCTGCAGTTCGTCCGCCTTCTGGCAGCTTTTAACCATCCCAAGGACAAGTTTCTGCCCTGACCAGCATCGCTGGGTTTTCTGCTTATCTCGACATCCATTGGGACCCTCTCTACCACGTGGAGATGTGCATAGGGCTGAAGTGGCGCCCTACCATGCTCCAGTACTTTTGTTTTGCCTTGTTTATTTGACTTTAAATGACAAAAAAAATACTTTTGTCTTTGATTACCAATATCTCAGAAAAAATTTACGTCATATAAAATTCAAGGAGAGTTTTGGAGATTTTAATAAGTTTTCTTGAAGATTATTTTAAGGTTATCGGTTGTGGTGCCTCGCAAGCTCCCTCCAGTCTTCGAGACCAAGCGCTCTTGCCTCTATAACCGCCTGGTCCCTGTAGCGAAGGTTCGGTCTTTCTGGTCGTCTCGATCCTATGGGGGCTGGGATTTGAAGATTTTCTTGGCGTTGTTGTCCATTTAATCGATGTGATCGGGCCAGTGTAGTCGATGTTTTTAGGCTCTTTGGACTACATCCACATCTTGGTACAGCTCTCGATTGAATCTTCTTCTGTTCGCATATAGGACCAAATATCCACCGAAGAATTTTTCTCTCGAAAGTGCCCAGTAGTAATTCCCCTTGTTTACTTATCGTCCAGCACTTGGCACCATAGAGTAGAGCTGGCAAATTAATTAAAATTCCTCATCGGATTTCCACTAAGGTGTCGTTCGTGGAATTGATGCACCCTACCAGGACATCTCCTCTCCATTTTTGAATAGCTCCGCAGGCAGGCCATCTGAGCCGGCGGATTTGTTGTTCTTGAGCTTGTGGATGACTTTCTAAACCTCTTCAATACTGGGACTGGATCTTCATTGACTGGTCTCATGCTTTTTTGCTCTCCAGTCGCTTCTTTTACATAATGCTCACTAAGCAGTTTCTGGAAATGCTACTTAAACACGTCTACAATTCACTGTTCTTCGGTGACTAGGTTTCCTTCCTAATTTGAAGAGCTTGTGTGGTGGTCCTTTAACCAGATTCCAGTTGCTTGGCCTTTTTTTGTAGATCTGGAAGGTGTTGGTGGCGGTGCTCAACTCCTTGAGATAACTGAGCTGAGAGGCTGCGGATGCTCTTTTCTTTCTGCGCAGTGTTTTTTCTCCTTCCTTCTCTCTTCACGGTACTCCTGTCTTGCTGCTCTTGTTCACCGTTTAAGCATTTGCATTCGTGCATTTTCCAGCTTCTGCTTCAATACTGCGCATTCAGCATTATACCACGGGTTCTTTTTTTCTGGATGGTTGATGGCCTATGGTGTTGTCAGCTATCTCCTAAATGATGTCACGATACTGGTTCCACTGGCCGCAAAAATACGACACTAGTCTGCCTTAAAAAATTGGTCACTTCCATGGCACTCGTTATTTCCAACACCATCTTCTTTTTTCATGGACCCAACCATTTTTGAAAAGTGTTCACTAAACTTAACTCAATTTTTTTCAGAATATATTTTGACGGTAAAAGTTTTTGGGAAAGTGGATTTAAGTATGAAATACATTTATACATACTACCGTGGCAAGCGAAAGTGTGTCACTTCAGTGGCATTTCATAATTTTTACAAGTAAAATCTGAGGACAAAAAATTTACTATGAGCATTTACTTTAGTAAGGACAGCAATCATTAAAGCATCAAAAAAGTTTAAGCAATTTAACTTTTGTTCGTAAATTTTGTACTCATAAAAGTATCTATCAGTTTGCAGATGCCTACCCTCGTAGTTCTTCTTTCCATTACCTGAAGAAAACTGAAGAAGGGCACACAATTGTTCTGTCCAACAGCGTAAACTGGTCCTTAATTATTGCCATAATCGAATGTTATCTTATTCCAGTTATAAAAATAAAATATAACATTCTAAGAAATTATTATTTATACAATTGGCAACAAAGGTTTGATCCAAAACTCGATTCCTTTTTTCTTCAAACGAAACCACTAGGTCAAGTTAAAGAAAAAACTATATACTCTAACTTTATAAATGTATTTGTTGATAAGATTTTTTCCTATACAAATAACTATCTACAGAAAACAAAAGTTATATTGAATTATAAGGACTTTTTCTTTTCAATTCCTTAACACATATACTGACTACATTGTATTGCAACTATAGCTACTGTTTTCTGATGTTCGCTTTATTTGTTAGCGAATGTAAGATTAAAGAGTGAATGGTATGGTTGGTTGGTAGGAAAATATAGCAAAACACAATTTAATTCTCGGTAACATGAACTTGAAGAGGTCCTTGTTGGGATAGTATAAAGGAACACCAAAGACTATACAACTATAGAGAATCTCAGATAGATATCCAACACGACCAACGGTTGGTCCAACCAACTAACCAACCGACAAATGCGAACATCGAAGAATATAGAGAATGGACGTAAGGACGATGAAAAGAACCACAGCGATACGATAGACCGTAGCTAAGAAAATAACTTGAAGGGGATTCTTAGAAGGGAATTTATTAAATCCATAAATTCCCTTCTAAGAAAGCGTTAGTGATAAATGAAATTTAATTCTAAAGATATAAATTCATTAATTGAGCGGAAGCTCAGAAAGAACCAGGGCTTTTGATGATTTACACTCTCAACTCAACTAAAAGAACCATTTCTGTGAGTGCGGAATGAAGAGCCATACTCGACTTTGCTGCAGCTCGTAATATGGTGATAAGTAGCACTAGGTTCCCCAGGCGAAGGATACACACAGCAACCTGGCAATCTCCAGATGGTCGAACTGCCAACCAAATCGACCACGTGCTAATTGGCGCAAGATACGCATCGAACATCTTGGACGTGCGAACTTTCCGCGGTGCGAACGTGGACTCTGACCACTTTCTTGTTGCGACAAAGTTCAGAGCCTGACTGTCCAATGAAAAGAAAACAAAGACCACCCAAAGGAAGAAATTCAACATTGCATGCCTTAGCACATCTGAGAAAGCCAGAGACTACAGTGAGCCAAAAGCGTCAACAACCAGTGGAACCAGTATCGCGACATCATTAAGGAGACAGCCGAGACCACCATAGGCTATCAACCACCTAGAAAAAAGAACCCATGGTATGACGATGAATGCGCGGTATTGGAGCGGGAGACGGAAAATGCAAGAATGCAAATGCTGCAACGGAAAACAAGAGCAGCAAGAGAGGAGTACCGTGAAAAGAGAAGGAAAGAGGAAAAAAACCTGGGCGGAAAGAAAAAAGCATCCGCAGCCTCTCAGCTCAAGTATCTCGAAGAATCTAGCACTGCCACCAACAACCGCCAGTTCTACAAAACAGCCAAGCAACTGGCATCTGGTTATAGGACTGTCACGCAAGCTCTTCGAAACAGCGAAGCGAACCTAGTCACCGAATCACAGGGAATTGTAGACGTGTTCAAGCAGCATTTCCAGCAACTGCTTAGTGGACATTATGTAGAGTAGGCGATAGGGGATCAAAGAAGCATGAGACCAGTCCAATGAGGATCCAGTCCCAGCGCCCAGTACTGAAGAGGTTAAGAAAGCCATCCACAAGCTTAAGAACAACAAATCCGCCGGCTCGAATGGCCTACCTGCGGAACTCTTCAAGTATGGAGGAGATGTCCTAGTAGGGTGCATGCACCAGCTCATCAACAAAGTGTGGGAGGAGGAAAATTTGCCCGACGACTGTTCAAATTGCTCCACAAGCCCAATCTACAAAAAAGGCGATCCTATGTCCTGCAAGAACTACAGAGGCATATCCCTGCTTAATGTTGCTTACAAGATCCTATCCTATGTACTATGTGAGCGTCTAAAACCTTTCTGCAACGCTATGATCGGCACGTACCAGTGTGGCTTCAGGCCTGGTAGATCAACGATAGACCAAATCTTCACATTGAGGAAATCCTGAAAAAGACCAACGAATTTCAAGTCGAGACCCACCATCTATGTAGTCATCGACTTCAAGGCCGCATAAGATAGCATAAGTCACCAAGAGCTTCTATTGGCGATGTCGGAACTCGGGATCCCGAAAAAACTGATCCAGCTATACCGCATAACGTAACAAAATACGCGGTGCAACGTGCAAATGGGTAACAGCTCATCCGAGCTATTCCAGACGTGTACAGGGTTCAGACAAGGAGATGCGCTATCATGTGATTTCTTCAACCTAGTCCTGACATGGAAGGCACTATCTTCAACAGGTCGTCTCAACTGCTTGGCTATGCGGACGACATCGACATCATCGGCCGCTCCAAGAGAGCTGTACTCGAAGCATTCACAGCTATTGATGAACAGGCGAAACGCGTTGGTCTTGAAGTGAATGAGGACAAAACAAAGGATATGCTATCAACAAACAAAGCCTCATCCGTCCATCGCTTAGGACAAAACGTCACTGCTGATAGCAATAATTTTGAGGTAGTCAAGGAGTTCACCTACCTCGGAAGTCGGAACAAGCAACAATTCCACGAACGACACCTTAGTGGAAATCCGACGAAGAATTACCCTAGCGAACCGCTGCTACTTCAGTTTGGCCAAACAAATGGGTTCAAAGCTCTTTTCTCGAAAGACAAAGTGCACGCTATACAAAACGCTAATTTTACCAGTTCTAGTCTACGGTGCCGAGTGCTGGACGATAAGTAAAAAAGGACAATTGATACTGGGCACTTTCGAGAGAAAAATTCTTGGTCGGATATTTGGTCTATATGCGAAGAGGGCGATTGGAGGAGAAGATTCAATCGTGAACCGTACGAGCTGTACCAAGATGTGGATGTAGTCCAAAGAGCCAAAACACGTCGACTACACTGGCTCGGCCACATCGAGCGAATGGATAACAACGCTCCAGCCAAGAAAATCTTCGAATCCCAGCCCCCAGGTCTCAGGTAGAGACCTGGGGGCTGGGATAAGTAAGTAAGTAAATATATTTATAAGATCTAGGTAAATCCTTGATGTCAACTCCGCAGGTTTTTGCTTACGCCAATCCCCCTTTGGTTGCGGCCGGCCCTACAAAGCAACAATCACTGTAGCAAAATGTTACGGTGAGTAAACGAGGGGATAAAAGAGAGAATTTATAACTCATTTATTATACGGAACAAACTTGTTTGAAAGCGTAAAATTTATCGAACTTTATCCTCGATTTATATCTCTTGATCATTGAATTTTAATTTATCTGTATTAAGGAACTCCGGGTCGTTTCTCCTTTTTCGCAGAGAATAATATAAAAGGCGAATATGGTTGAACTGCAATTAGTTGTTGTTCCTGTTGAACAAGGAATGGGTGGCGGTGCGATTGGAGTTCTACTTGTTCGTATATGTATGTATGTGTAGTGGTAGTTGTATAGTTTTAGATTGCAATTTTCAATTGGGATGCTATAAATCGCCTTGTGGATTGGTATTATGGTCATAGTCGGGAAAAAAGCAAACTTTCTTTTAAGAATAAAAGATAAAGTACAACAACTTGAAATGATGTATACGAGTGTGTACCTATCTAGTTATTGATTAAGATTTTTCTATTAATAGTGCGAAGAGGCAAACTTTAATATGCAATTATTATTTTCCATCATTATTCGCAAATTTCCATCGATTTATTTCAGGAAGTTGTATGCAACTCGAAAAAATGTTTTTTGTTTAAATATGGAGAATAGGTATACATACTTTGTGTTGTAACTTTTTTTTCAAGAAGAAAAGCATAGATGCATTATACTTAAAAGTTTAAGTAAGGAAACTTGAACAAAAAAACAAGAAAAAATCGATTTTGTAGGCATTATGCTTTTTTGTTTTGAATTTTTAATCTGGCTTTAAAAGTTAATATGTTTTATGTATAAGGTTATATGCATACCAGTGGCATGGCGTGAATAATTTGAACAGGGAAGATAAAGCAAGAAATTAATCACCTACAAACTTAAGAACCTTATCTCACTGTTTTTACAACAAGATGGTATATTTGTACGTCTTTTTTATACAATGAGTTGTAGAGATCGAAATTCTCAGTCGTTTCCCATTTCGGATCCATTTGTGCATATTTTAAGATGATTATGTTTGATATCTCAAAATATTAATACATGATTTTATATAAGCTCGACCCAATTTTTAATTTTTGGATTCTTTTTTTGAATTTGCCAGTATTAAAGCTCCTATACTTACTTACTTTCTAAGCTTACTTACTTCTTAAGCTTTTTGTAAGCTTCTGCATAGAAGAAATATCAACACCGCTCTTACCGTTTTCGAGAAAATTGAAAGTCAAACAAAAAATTGTTCACTCAAATCTTGTGGTCACTAAAAGTAATTTGTTGATTTTATTTTAATCTGTGGGGCCATTAATGAGAATATTTAATTGGTGACAAAATCATATTAAAGGACAATGGCAATTTTTGCCTCAGACCAACAACGAAGAGTGATATATCGTTGAAGAGGCCTATTTTGTGTACATCAAATGTTTGTATGGCAGTTTGTCTCAATTCACTGTGGGAAAAAAGTTATTGCCCAAATAAATAAAATACATAAAAAGTTATATTTCAAAAATATTGATTTATTTGTGCTTCAATTCTATTTTATATTCATTTTATATGTATTATAAATACATTTTATATAAATGCAAGTGTATTAACATCGAAAAAGTATATGTAAGTACTTCAATATTACTAATTTTTAATTCAGATAATCAAGAATGATATCGTTAAGAAACGCTGCTGGAGCAGTATCTTCCGACTCCAAGATACCAAACGAAGGATGTGATATGTGCATAGGTGCTTACAGTGCGTCGGCCAGTCAAACTAGTACTTGTAGTATTGAACTATTGCATAGAGCTTTGATCCCTGTCAATCAATATGAAACAGAAATAGATTCTTCCCATGACATGCCGTGATTGGATATGTCCTCTTAACAACCAAACATTGCGGTCACAAAGCTAAAATTTAATATGGTATTATCTTGATATATATTTCAATTGTGTAAAGACCATTTCGTAAATGTTCCCCACAATAAGATTTGACAAGTTTAACTTGGTAGGAACTTAAAGTTAATTTCTCACATCAGTTTCTGTGAGTCGTGGAAAGTCGGGAATGTTAAGGTCAAAAAAAAAAATCAAAAAACAAACCTCTACAATGGCGTGTTCACGCACATCATTAACCAGCGAAAGTTGACCTTGAAGCATATCATTGGTCAAAAGGTGACCTTCGATTAAGAAGTCCACGTCGAAAAATAACACACAAATTATAATGCCCTTCCATTTAAAATTACAACTGAGTAAGAAAAAAAGGAAATAACCGTACACTGAGGGAAAAATGTATGCACTCAGCACATCATTTTATTTACTCATCCTATATTTTTCTGCACACATACTTTTCTGTACTCATTACCTAATGAAATCTATACTGACAACATAAACCTATTAGCAGTAAAGCAGCTACTACAGTAAATGACGGATATAAGAAAGTCTCATATAAGAAAGACTCGCTTATAAGACAGACATTCTAAAACACCATGCACATTCCCATAATGTCACGTGATAAATAATGCTCATATAAGAAAAACGCCTATAAGAAAAACACTGATATAAGAAACTTATTCTGGCGCAAAATTTCTATCACTGCATATAAAATTAATCGTCTATAAGAAATCGCCCCGTGTAAAAACCTAAATTATGCGCGTGTAAATTTCACAGAATTTCTGAACAGACCCTTATTAAGTTACAATGAAAGTGACAGATTGAAAATGAGTGAGTTGGAAAAAAAACGCGCGTAACACATTCAACACTGTTTTCTTACTCTACGTTGCTACCGACTTAATTTTGTTATTGTTTTGTCTTGTGTTCTTTATCAAATGGCACCTAGAAAGAGAAATACAGTGTCTATAAAAACTTAACTAAAGATTTTAAATGAAGTTAAATCCGGAAAAAAGAGAAAAGAAATTTGCAATGAATTCCAGGTCGCGGAAAGCACGTTGTCGAAAATTATAAAAAATTCCGACGAATTTGAAAACAAAAAATATTCGGGGAAAAACTTGAACATAAAAAGAAACAGAAAGCCGCAGTATGAAATTCTGAACAAAACAATGTCCAAATGGTTTGCGTAAATGACCGAAAAGAATGCACAGATCTCAGGACTGATTCTTCTCGAAAAAGCGCAACAATTTGCGATTAAGTTGGGCATTCCTGCCTTTAAAGCTAACTCCGGCTGGCTGCAGCGCTGGAAACGACAAGAAAACATTATGTTCAAAAAAATCCATGGAGAGGCCGGTTCCGCCGATGTAGCAGCTGCGGATCAATTCAAAGACAACATCCTTCCAGACATTTTACGCAAATACGAGCTTGATGAAATATTCAATGCGGATGAGACCGGCTTAATATATAAGGCTCTTCCTGGTGGAACATATGCTCCAGCTAACAAAACCGTTCTCAAGCTTAAAATTCCAAAAGATCGGATAGCTTTGCTTTTCATATGCAATGCGACAGGCTCTGAAAAATATGTCTTTTCAGTTGGGAAATCTAAGCAACCCCGATGTTTTCGAGGAAAACAAATCCTAATTCCGTACAAATTAAATAAGAAAGCCTGGATGACCAGCACCATATGGTGTGAAATAATAAGGGAAATGGACGACGTTTATAGAAGAAAAAAGAAGCACATTTTATTACTAATCGATAATGCATCGTGTCACAAACTAAATTTTAAACCAAAAAACATAGAAATTTTGTTTTTGCCACCTTGCACCACCAGTCTCATCCAACCATTGGACCAGGGTATGATATTTTTTGTTTCAATAATTAAAAGCCGTAACCATTATCTAATTTTGACAGGTATCATCCAGTCTTTTAAGGCGCAGTATAGGAAATGTTTAATCCGAAAGCAAGTGCTGGCAATTGAGAATGGTCACATGGACATATTTTTAAAAGAATTTACCATTTTAAAGGCATTGTATGTTGCACGACGGTCTTGGAGGCTAGTTACCTCACAGACAATTCAAAATTGTTTTAAAAAAGTGGGAGTTTCGAAGGAGGAACAAAATGATATTCAAATAATTGAATCCAACGTAAATGATAGCGATGATGAATACGAACATTTATTTAAAGATTTCGAGGACGAAGAGAACAATGATTGCTTTGGGGAAATAAATGAAGAAGAGTTTCTAAATGAAGCGCTAAACGATGAAGTGATTGAAGTGGAATTTCTTGAAGAAGTCACAGCCACGCCAAAGCCAAGAAGAGAAGAAGCCGTTAAGGCCTTTTTTACTTTAAAACATTACTTGGATATCGATGAGGGGGAGGGCAGCGAAATAATTTGCAATATTGAATACATCCTTTTCAAAAAACAGGAAAAAACACTAGTGCAAAAGAAAATTGAAGATAATTTTTCAAATTTGAATTGAATATTTGGGTTATTGTGACCAAATGTGAACTCTCTATGTGATGTATATTTAGATGTGATGCACATACATATATACTTATTTTAGTTCCTACTTTATGTGATTTTGAAAGAAGTTCAGTTAATTTAGTTTTTGTTTTTGTTATGTTATGATCTTAATGTATTTATGAATTTTTAATACAAATAAAAGATACATATATAAAATGTATCAATCAATGATTTGAAAACTTGTTTTTTTTTAAATTATTCAATAATATTTAAAGGAAATTTTCTTTCTTATATGCGTTCAACTGATAATAGAAATTTTCTTTCTTATATAGAATTTTTCTATATAAGAAAACACGGATATAAGAAAGGAATTCTTAGCATTTTTCGACTTTCTTATATCCGTCATTTACTGTAAATAGTTCTGTAGACTCATTACACGAATATGTACCACGCCAGCTTCCGATTATGTAGTGAGAATAGATTCTATGCACTATTTTTTGGTATCATTGCGTAAATATAAACTTTCCATGGACTCAGCAAATAATTATGTGTAGGTTGTCGCATGATGATGTACTGAGTATAGCTCATATGCACTTATTAAATAAATGTAAATAAATCTATGTAGGCAGTTTTTGAAAAAACTATTAGTTTTCTGCGATTAGTACAGTGTTTATCATCATCAAGTCCTGTAACCCCGGTTGGGGCATAGGGCACCAACAAATCGTTTCCATCCTTCACGGTCTGCAGATAGATATTTTAACTGTGGCCACGTCTTTCTCTGAGGTCCGTCAAGATAGCGCCGCCACAATGGAAATTCAAAAATCTAATGATGCAATAGTTAGGTGCTAGTTAGGTGCTAATTAAGTGCTGCAATCTTAGCTGAGCACTTAATTCCCTTCCCCCTCAAACCTGTGGCGGTGCTAACTTGACGTCAAGATAGCGCCGCCACAAAAGAAATTCAAAAATCTAATGATGCAGAAGTTACGTCCTATTTAGGTGCTAATTAAGTGCTGCAATCTTAAACTTGAAATGCATCAGAAAAGTGCATTCCAAAAACTTAAAATGCCTAAAAATTATTGCACATTAAAAAAAGTGGTATCAAATTAAAGGTCTCTCCAAATGCTTTTCAAAAACGTGCATCTCAACTTTTTACTCCCACTCCTTCATTCCCAAACAAGCTTGTGGAACCTTGTGGAACTTGTGGAACTTGTGGAACTTGTGGCGGCGCTATCTTGACGTCAAGATAGCGCCGCCACAAGAGATTTTGAAAATCTAATGATGCAGAAATTACGTCCTATTTAGGTGCTAATTAAGTGCTGCAATATCATTGCAGCACTTAATTTGAGTGACCCTGAAATGCACTTTAACAGTTTAGCCAAAAAGCCTAAATCGCTTAAAAATGACTCCACAAAGAAAAAAAAACTGCCATAATTAAGTGCTCCCGGAGCTCTGTTCAAAAAGGTACATCTTGAATTTTTACTCCCACCCCTTCATGGTCAAACAGTCTTGTGGACCTCGTGTGGAACTTGTGGTGATGTGGGGTAGGTTGCGCGCCACAAACGAAATTCGAAAATCTAATGATGCAGGAAATACGTCCTACTTAGGTGCTAATTAAGTGCTGTAATATCAACGCAGCACTTAATTCGGATGACCTTGAAATCAGATGCAGAAATACAAACAAAAATGTAGACTTCTTACATACGACCTTTATCCAAAAAGTTGAAACGCCATAATTAAAGTGCTGTCGAGTAGGTTGCAAAAAGTTATATTTCAATTTTTAACTTCAACCCATTAGCCCTTAAAGGGCCAAATAACAATTTTGAAGAATGCACTTCTGTCAAGATAGCACCGCCCCAAACGAAATTCGTAAATCAAATGATGCAGAAAATATGTTCTAATTAGGGACTAATTAAGTGCTGCAATATCAACGCAGCACTTAATTCGGATGACCTTGAAATCGGATGCAGAAATGCCAACAAAAATGTAGACTTCTTACATACGACCTCTATCCAAAAAGTTGAAACGCCATAGTTAAGGTGCTGTTGAGTATGTTGCAAAAAGTTATATTTCAATTTTTAACTTCAACCCATTAGCCCTTAAAGGGCCAAATAACTATTTCGAAGAATGCACTTTCGTCAAGATAGCACTGCCACGATCGAAATTCGAAAATCTAATGATGCAAAAATTACGTCCTACTTAGGGGCTAATTAAGTGCTGCAATAACAACGCAGCACTTAATTCGGATGACCTTGAAATCGGATGTACAAATGCAAATACGATCTCTTTCCAAAAAGTTAAAACATCAGAATTAAAGTGCTGTGAAGCAGTTTTGCAAAAAGTCATTTTTCATTTTTTACTTCAACCTATTCGCCCTTATAATGCCAAATTACAATTTTTACGAATGCACTTCCTTCAAGACAGCACCACCACAAACGAAATTTTCAAATCTTATGATGCATAAATTACGTTCTACTAAGGGGCTAATGAAGTGCTGAAATATCAACGCAGCACTTAATTCGGATGACCTTGAGATTGGATGCAGAATTGCAAATACGACCTTTATCCAAGTTAAAACACAGGAATTCAATTGCTGTCGAGTAAGTTGCGAAAAGTCATATTTCACTTTTATACTTCAACCAATTCGCACTTTTTATGAATGAACTTTTTCCATAAGAGCACCGCCACAACAAAGATTTCAAAATCTAATGATGCCAGAGTGATTAGAGGTCCAAAAATGCTTTTACCTGGACGAAACGTCGTGAGCAAACAAAAAGATCGTGTTTCATTTATTGACCTAAGCCCAAAAACAAATACCTATATAGGTACTTAAATTAAAAAAGTTCACCTATTCTATTATATCATAAGTACATAGCTAAGATAATACATAAGTCACAATCCATTCTCTTTTTATGGGTTAAACTCCTATTCTAAGAAGCTGTCTTCATCAATTTGGAACCCCTTAAAAACTCTTAGAAATAACACGTGATGACGAACTTAAGGCCTTCTTAAGTTCCCTTCTCAAATATTTTTTTTTTTTTTTTTTAATAATTTCTATTAGATTCTACATCTTAAAATCAATTTGGAGACATCATATCAGTAATTCATTTAAAACCCTATTGTAAAACAAAATCATTCATCCAATCATATCTCGTTTTTTTCTTAGCCGCCATCATGGATTTTAATTCATAGTGAAAATACAACCAATACATTTAAAAACATGAATGAAACTTTAGATTTTTTTAAATATTCAAATGTATGCGTTGATTTCAATTAGGTTCCGCCTCCTTTATGGTTTACTATGATCGAAATAAAAATTACGTATAGGTACATACTTATTAAACTGATAAGTTTTGCCTTTAGTGGGTTTCGGACCGTTTAAACGAAGGGTTGGGTATACTTAGGGTTGCAATATTTTGTATATAAAACTGTTGCATATCCTCAGGATCAAATCTATATCCTTGACGAAAGTGCATTCTTCGAAATAGTTATTTGGCCCTTTAAGGGCTAATGGATTGAAGTTAAAAATTGAAATATAACTTTTTGCAACCTACTCGACAGCACTTTAATTATGGCGTTTCAACTTTTTGGATAAAGGTCGTATGTAAGAAGTCTACATTTTTGTTGGCATTTCTGCATCCGATTTCAAGGTCATCCGAATTAAGTGCTGCGTTGATATTGCAGCACTTAATTAGTCCCTAAGTAGAACATATTTTCTGCATCATTTGATTTACGAGTTTCGTTTGGGGCGGTGCTATCTTGACAGAAGTGCATTCTTCAAAATTGTTATTTGGCCCTTTAAGGGCTAATGGGTTGAAGTTAAAAATTGAAATATAACTTTTTGCAACCTACTCGACAGCACTTTAATTATGGCGTTTCAACTTTTTGGATAAAGGTCGTATGTAAGAAGTCTACATTTTTGTTGGCATTTCTGCATCCGATTTCAAGGTCATCCGAATTAAGTGCTGCGTTGATATTGCAGCACTTAATTAGTCCCTAAGTAGAACATATTTTCTGCATCATTTGATTTACGAATTTCGTTTGGGGCGGTGCTATCTTGACAGAAGTGCATTCTTCAAAATTGTTATTTGGCCCTTTAAGGGCTAATGGGTTGAAGTTAAAAATTGAAATATAACTTTTTGCAACCTACTCGACAGCACTTTAATTATGGCGTTTCAACTTTTTGGATAAAGGTCGTATGTAAGAAGTCTACATTTTTGTTTGTATTTCTGCATCTGATTTCAAGGTCATCCGAATTAAGTGCTGCGTTGATATTACAGCACTTAATTAGCACCTAAGTAGGACGTATTTCCTGCATCATTAGATTTTCGAATTTCGTTTGTGGCGCGCAACCTACCCCACATCACCACAAGTTCCACACGAGGTCCACAAGACTGTTTGACCATGAAGGGGTGGGAGTAAAAATTCAAGATGTACCTTTTTGAACAGAGCTCCGGGAGCACTTAATTATGGCAGTTTTTTTTTCTTTGTGGGGTCATTTTTAAGCGATTTAGGCTTTTTGGCTAAACTGTTAAAGTGCATTTCAGGGTCACTCGAATTAAGTGCTGCAATGATATTGCAGCACTTAATTAGCACCTAAATAGGACGTAATTTCTGCATCATTAGATTTTCAAAATCTCTTGTGGCGGCGCTATCTTGACGTCAAGATAGCGCCGCCACAAGTTCCACAAGGTTCCACAAGCCTGTTTGGGAATGAAGGAGTGAGAGTAAAAAGTTGAGATGCACGTTTTTGAAAAGCATTTGGAGAGACCTTTAATTTGATACCACTTTTTTTAATGTGCAATAATTTTTAGGCATTTTAAGTTTTTGGAATGCACTTTTCTGATGCATTTCAAGTTTAAGATTGCAGCACTTAATTAGCACCTAAATAGGACGTAACTTCTGCATCATTAGATTTTTGAATTTCTTTTGTGGCGGCGCTATCTTGACGTCAAGTTAGCACCGCCACAGGTTTGAGGGGGAAGGGAATTAAGTGCTCAGCTAAGATTGCAGCACTTAATTAGCACCTAACTAGCACCTAACTATTGCATCATTAGATTTTTGAATTTTCGTTGTGGCGGCGCTATCTTGACGGACCTCTTTCTCTGGGAGTCTGCTTCTGCTAGAACTGTTGATTTCCATGTTGTTTTTGGTCTTCCAACCCGCCGTGCACCCTGAGGATTCCATTCAAATGACTGCTTTGCAATTTCATCGTTTGGTTTCCTCAGTGTGTGACCAATCCATTGCCATTTACGCTTTCTTATGTCAACGTCCAGTCGCTCTTGACTTGTCCTGCGCCACAATTCCTCGTTTGATATAATTTGTGGCCAGCGAATTTTTAGAATATGGCGTAGACAACGGTTCACAAAAGCCTGCAATTTCTTTGAGATGGTAGTCGTGACAGTGTCTATGCACTCAATAAATAAATATAAATATTTTATGTATGCATTTACTAAAAACAAACCGGTTGTCTGTGATAAGTACAGATTCTTTGTAGTGCGGACAGATCAAATTTGTATGTAATGAGTACATATTTATGTAATGAGTCCATATGTTTATGTACTCCATGTGTGTATGTCCTCACTACATATGTGTGTATCGAGTCTATGTACTCAATTCATATTTATGTAATGAGTCCATATGTCTATGTACTCCACATATTTGTGTAATGAGTCCATATGTCACTACACATTTATGTTATGAGTCCATACATTTAAGAGAATACTCTGTAACGTTTCACCTTATTCTGAAAGTTTATTTTCTAGATATTTATTTTATTTTAAAAATACTTTGTGATACTTACTCGGATTTGAACTGGGAACCTTTCACACACGAAGATAGCACGCATCCACTACGCCACTTGGGGGCACGAAAAACTGGTGCCAAAACTGAATAAGTTGAAACTCATTGCTTGGATGACTGAAGTGCTCAATATACACATAGAGTCAGTACAAGTTGCGTGGACTCAGCACTGTAGTTAGTCAATAGATACATGTGTAGGTATTAAGTATATACCGTCTGTATTGAATAAATGTCGAAATGGCACACGTCGTATTTACTCAACACATAACTTAATGTAACGTATAACAGTTTCAGTTGCATGGGTTGCGCTTGATATGTGTTGAGTATATACCGTCTGTATTGAACAAATGTCACCATAGACTCTGTGCAGGTTGCATATACTCAGTACATAACTTTATGTAATAAATGTTTTCTATACTTTGATGGCTGGTGCTTGATATGAACTGAGTAAAAACCATCTGCATTGAATAAATCTCGACATAGACTCAGTACACGTCATATTTACTCAGTACATAACTTCATGTAATAAATGTGTTTTATAGATGGATGGCTGGCGCTTGAGTATAAACTTTTTGCATTAAAAAATGTCACTATAGACTCAGTGCACGTTGCATATACTCAGTATATAACTTTATGTATCAAATGTTTTTTATTGTTGGATGGCTGGCGCTTGATATACGCTGATTATATACCGTCTGCATTCTATAAATGTAGACATAGACTCAGTACACGTCGTATTTACACAGCACATAACTTAATGTAGTTAATAATTTTTTATTTAGATGGCTGGCACTTGATATGTGTTGGGTATCAAAAGTCTCTATTGAATAGATATCGAGATAGACTTAGTACACATTGCTTATACTCAGCACATAAGCTTAATTTTTCAATTGATATTTTATTAAATCGAAACATATTTGACTTAAGCTGGTCCATAGTTTTGTATTGAGTATATTACGTCTGTATCCAATACACAAATCGGTACTCTCGATTGTTAGTTTTATTCGATACATAACTTGAATTATAACTAGTACACATTAACTTTACTTAGTGAATAGACCTTCGATGGCAATCCTTTGCAAACATCGGTACATACAATTTACATTTATGGTTCTGTACGGAGTGCATTAATTTTTCCCTCAGTGTATGATAATGGGTTTAATAGAGCTTTCAAGGTCAACTCTTAAAACACAGCCTGCACAACATAGGAGCCAACTAGCGATTGATCTATTATATAAAATATATATATATTTTTAATACCTCCTCCACCCACCTCTCTTCACATATTTTTGAGCTCCGCTGCGTTTGTAAAGTCTTTCGTACCTTTTCTTACTCTGTTCTACTGTTATGCCTATAACTTGTTTCTCACAGCGAATTGAGACTTGCCGCCACATAAACAATTCATCTACGCAAAAATACCTTTTCAATGATATATAACTCGTCCTTATTGGTCTGAGGGCCAGCTCCCATACAAAAATTGCCATTGTCCTTTGTTCTAAGAAAATGAAAAAGAAAACTAATGCAGAATGACCAAGAAACGCTATGTACCAAGTTTAAGGAAAATGAATCCAGCCGTTAAGGTTGTAGCCGAACAGACAGAAAAATAGTCAGGCAGACAGGCAGAGAGACAGAATAATTGTAAGACCCACTTTTTACGCCTTCCCACTGTGGGTCCGGTTGTATGGAGAGGCGGTCATAAATCTGAACCAGTCAACCGATTTGAGTGAAATTTTCAGACATGGTTAAAGGTAGTAAAATGTATCTTCGGACTTAATTTCCGCCCACTGACACGCCCACTTAAAAAAAAAAGTCTTCTAAGGGTCAAAGTTGAAATAAATGATGGTTGTGTTCTTCTAGAAAGTTGTAGATAACGTGATATGATATAATTTTGTGTACAACATTTTCTACCGCGCCCACTTTTGGGGGCGTTTTTGTAAAAAATTCTTAGAAAACGTAACGAGTTGCCGTAAAAACATGCAAAAAAAAATAATCTTGCTAAATATTGACCACGCCCACTTTTGAGGGCGTTTTACAAAAATCTTATTTATCAAATGGTTTCCTTAAAAATAAAAAATATTTAACAGAATTATGTGGAAAACGCCTTTTTTAACAAGCAGCCCATACAAAGTTTTATCCCACACCCATTTTCTGAGAGTATGTATCGGGAAAAATCATTGAAATTGTTCTTTTTGCAAATTAAAAAATGTATTCATTTTAAAATTTTTGTTTTATTTGTTTGCTTGATTGAATTAATATTATCTATATTTAACACTGTTATTATTATATAATTTGTTTTAGCTTACAAAATAAAAACGAAAATTTAAACAAATTCATAAAAAAAAATATTTGAAAAATTAGATTTTGATTAGAAGTAGAATAATTAGATTAGATTTGTGTAAAATAGTTTTCGTCAGGATAACTTAAGAAGACACTCTCAGATATATCAAGTCAAGAGGACTGATTTCGTAATCGATTTTTTTCTGGCTTTATTTTTCTTCCAAAATTCTGTCAACTTCTTGCACACGAAATAAATTCGGTCATAGAGGAGATCAAATTAAATAGTCTCAACACCTTGATATGGCCAACTGCCTTTAATGTTTTCCAGGATTTGGTTGGCTTGCGTTGACCATGTTGTATTATTTCTTTGACATCCAAGCCATTTATCAAATAAGAAATTGCGTTTAATTATGCATTGATAACCAGCACTTACCAACGATAAAAAGATCAGTCAACACAGTTTTTTTGTTCTTTTCTTTTCAAATCTGAAAATTAACGAAATATGGTTCTTTAAACTGTTATAACTCGAAAAAAGGAAAAAACGGGAAAAACTACTTTATTATTTGAAAAGGTAAAACACTAATCTTCATTTTAGTTCCTCATTTGAAGTGGGCACTCGAAGGCAAACCAAAAAAATCTTTTATTTACTGTAAACAAAGCTAAAAAAAAGTTACAAAAAGGGCTTCGCGCAGGGGTCCAATTACACATACCCTTTATGTTATTAAACAATAAAATGTATGTTTTTAGAAAGTACTCACCTTCTTGTTAAATATCCATAATAATTAAATATTGCTCACACTTTCTTAACACAAGTTATCACTATCACAAGCTATTTAAAAGGAAACTGCCAGGATAAGCGAGCTGTATGTTTTATTATATGTTGACTTTGGATGGCAATAACGGAATGAAAAAAAATAATGCGTCAAAATATTTTTTTGTTTTGGTTTAGAGGGAGTTTGAAGAACCTTATTGACAGTCTGAATTCTTGATTAAAGACATTTAATTTTTTGAATTTTGGCCTATGGAGGTACCCACTGTGCTTCCGTATCGTCGGTCGTTTGATCAAATCTCGAGTCAAATTTTGCTTACGAATGTAAAATTTGTCACATACGGTCGAAAGCGAGAAGAACTAACCTAATCTCATGAGCCTGAGCTTTACGGATGAGCTATAGATAGTGATATTAATTGAGACAAATCTCAATTTGGTATGCAAGAAACGTGTCTCATATCATAATCTCAGTCCCAAATACAAAAGAAAAAAAAAACATTGAGTGAAAAAAATGTCTTCATCAAGTGAAAGCAGTGAAATTGATAGCTCCTACGAAAAAAGGGTAGAAATAGCTTTTTTTGTAAACTTAATAAGGCAAACATTTTTGTTCTTATTTCAAAATTGAAATATGAAAAAAGTTTTAAAGAACTATAAAAATACCACAAATTTCAAAGAAAATAACTAAAACTAAAATCAAGCTAAAAATTAGTGTTACATAATAAAACCGGCAACAAAAAAATTAAACTAAGACTATGGGAAATTAATTATAGAAAAAAAAACATTAAAATCGTTTTTTAATTGTAAAATGGCTAAGAGATAAAAAAGCCATTTGATTACTTGAGGAAAATTGAATATATGCGAACAAAAAAGTATAAAAGTATAAAATCTTCTCAACGTTTTAAAAAAAAAGTCGTATGCCAGTTTTGAGTATTTATTAATTAGCATGTTAAACTTAAATTTAAAAACAATTCTTCAACACTTTTTTGAAATATTGAATTTTCAAAAAATAGATTGAATATTATCCTTTTTTTCAGATCCAAAATTGACTTTTTTCAAAATTTTTATATTCATACTAATAACATTTCAAAAAAGCTTTTGTATTAAATTTTGTATTGAAGTCAGTTGGGCCGTTTATGAACATATCAAAAAAAAAGTTTTTAGTAAAAAAAGATTATCCAAATGTAGGTACAAAGTTTTTACAGTAATTTCACTGATTTTTTTATCAAAATCGTTGGAGTCGTTTTTGAGATAAATAAACTTTTTTCTGACGGTTGTATGGTAAGTTCTGTTATTTTTGAAGCTAAAAAGAACCAATTTCTCCTCTAGAAACTTTAATTCGAAATTTTGAAGAAAATAACTTTAGTGGCTACTGGCTGAACAGAATGGAGACGGAGCTGCAACTGGAGCTGCAACTGGAATAGCTGTCAAAATGTTGAATACCCACAAATTCAATGATGCGAACAGAACACGACGCAACTGCAGACGGAGCTGCAGACGCAACTGGATAAGTTGGCCAACTTTTAACTTTTGCTTGCAGCTTTTTTGACGTTTCGAAATTGTGAGCAAAACAGAGTGTTTACATGTGGGTTAAAGTAATTTTTAAACTCTTTTCAATGTCTAATAAAGACGTAAGGCAATTTTAGCTTCTTTTTCATCATTATTAATTTTTATTTTTGTTTTCATTTTTATTTTCGATACTCAAATGTCAGAAAGCTGTTCAGCTGCATTGTGGGCGCGTAAAAGAAATCACGTACGACACTTTTTGACAGCTATATCAGTTGCAGCACTCTATTCTGTTCAGCCAGTTAGGCTGTAGAAGTAGATCAAGGTACATTGTACTTGCCGAGACAACGTTTTTCCAGTTTCAACATTTTGATAACTTTAAATGAGATCTGGCTTTTTTTTGTATACGGAAATATCTCAAATGAGAAAGATCTCTAAATTGAGAAAGATATCTATTCTGAAAGATTCATCTCAAGTTCATTTTGCATATAAAAGCTAGCAAATGCTCTAAAAAATAAGATATGATACTGAGATAGAGCGTTTTGCATTTCTTCAACCATTTGAATATATCAATTACCTATAACTTCCTTTTCTATTGGTAAATGCCAAGAGGGGGCAAACCAAGAACATTGAAAAGAATCTGTCAAGAAAATAGCGATATTTTGAAAACAATATCGATGATAAGGATATTTTCAGATATATTCGGCCTGGGCCAGAGTCAGAAAGGGGCAAATTATAGACTCCGACTAAAAACGGGAAGTATTTTATAAAATTCATCAAAACAAATTGAAAAATATGTAAGTGGTATGGTATTTCCCAGAGCTAGGGGGCAAGTGCCTCCCCTTGCCCCCCCTCCGGGCACCTATGGTAGCAGATTATTTGGAGAAGTCTACACTCTTTTTCGCACACAGTTAATTACCCAGACCATTTATTGTGTGCGAAAAATTGACATTTGGGTTTTTTCTCTTTATTTTTGTTATTTCTTTCATTACAGCATGGATGCTTGTGATTTTTTTGCATTTGCATTTGTTTTAATTTTTTGAATTTGTGCAACCGTCAATGAATATTTTTTCACTTCGTTTTCGTAAGCATTTCGTTGTCTTGTTGGAGACCAACTAAAAATTTTGTTTTGCATCAGCAGCGTATAAGTTAGCACTAAATACGCTGACACACGTTCCCACAGTGTCTATAGGTGTTGCGGATACATGTGCCGCCAAATATGCTGACACATTTCCATACTACAGGTCAGTGCGGATGCAAGCGTCGAATTCTTGGGAACCAAAAGAGGTGAGCAACCGAATGGTTGCAGCGTCGGCACTTGTTGGTATTACTCGTAGGTTATCACAATGTAAATTAGATTTAAGTTATTCGAGTTTCAATAAAGTGCTTGAACTGTGCGGTTGCACAGTAAAAAAATATATTTTTTCATTCCTCGCGCATAAAATAACTAACTGGCGCCCGAGCTAATTTGTGTTCTATACCCGAGCTAATTCGTGTTCTAAATAGTGAATAGTAAAAAACCATCTCGCTAATACCGAGTAAGTGATAACTATAAAAAAAGTAAAAAAAAAAAACCATCTCGTAATACCGAGTAAGCGAGGAACCAAGTGAAAAAAAACATCTCGTTAATACCGAGTAAACCAAGAATCAAGTGCAGTGAAGTGAAACTCCTCTGGAGAAATTAAGGCCCCTCAGTAGCTGCTAATGCAAAAAGGAGACAGTACCGCTGCCAGCCGCTCCAGAATTCAGTCAGAAGTCCAGATGTCGAAATTCATCATAATTGTTCTGTAAGATTAATTTATGTTTATTTAAGGGAAAAGTGCTTCTTAGGTACATATGCATACCGTAAACCTTTTTTCTTTCTAAATATAAAGTAAATAATAATTAAAAGAAGTTAAAAAAAAATATAAAATATTAATAATAGTGCAAAACAAAATTTTTTCTTAATATTTTGTCAAATCCAAATCAAAGGGAATTAAAAAAAAAAAAAAAATATATATAATATTAGTAATAGTGAAAAACAAAGAGTTTATTTATATTTGAGAGAAAGTGATTTCATAGGTACATACGCATACCGTTAACATTTTCCTTTCTTAATATTTTATCGAATTTAAACTAAAAATTAGAGTATAAAAAAAGGAGAAAACATTTTTTTTCTTTTAACCATGTCAAACCCAAATAACGGAAATCGCCCTATGTTAAATACTCCTAACCTTAATGTTCCTCCTCCAAATCCCTAAGCGAATCCCCTCCAGTTACCTCCAAGTACAACCCAAGCCAGTGTAATCTCAAGCCCCGAACTTATAAATATAATAGCAGGTGTTGTTAATTCCATTGTCAATCCACATTTCGATTCTATCCCTACACGGGATCAGGAAATTCACCCCAAATTCAGAGGAAAGATTGATGAGCTTGATAAGATACCCGATGTGGTTAGATCTCTACGTGATTTCTCAGGTAATCCAGGCGAATTTAGCTCTTTGCGTAAGAGCGTAGAAAGAATTTTAACAATTTACGAGTCACTCAAGGGGACTCCAAAATATTATGGTATCTTGAGTATCATAAGAAACAAAGTCATTGGCGTAGCAGACGCTGTTTTAGAGTCATATAATACTCCACTAGATTGGAAAGCAATTTCCAAATGTCTCACGCTGCACTACGCGGATAAGAGAGATCTGGGTACCTTAGAGTACCAGATGACGTCCCTGGTGCAAGGCCAATCTTCAATACAAGAATTTTACCAATCCGTTTATAAGCATTTGTCGCTTGCGTTACACAAGATCGCTTGCATGGATGTTGGTCAAGAAGCCCTTACGTTGTTGACAAATACTTATAGAGGAAAAGCGACTAAATGGCGATCTATCAAGACTTTTAGGAATGAAGGAACCTACAGACCTTCCACAGGCATTGAACCTTTGCGAGAAACTTCAAAATCAAAAATTTCGTTCCCAATACGCAAACAATTATCAAAATTATCAAACGCAATATTCAAACAATTATTACCAAAGGTACCAGGCAAAGCGGCAACAACCAATGAGATCACACGAAAACTTTAAAACCCAAAATAGGAGAATGCTGCATCAGAATACCTTTTTTCCAGAGGTTGCTTATCTGCCACAGCCTGCTAGTAATGCTCATAACGTACTTTTCCAAAATAATCATCCCAGTTATCCTAATATCAATTATCCCAGTTATCCTAATTACAATCATCCCAACTATAATAATACTAATACACCACCTCCTCGGCCGCCTAGGCCTCAACCTAGACCCGAGCCGATGGAAACATCGACTATTAAATCGTCAAGAGTAAATTACCAAAATCGTCCCCAGCCATTCAAATATGCTGGAAAAAGGACACAAGGCCCTAATCCCTCTTTTCAAAATATGGTTCCGCAAAAAGTCCAAAGGAATTTTCATATAAACCTCGGAAACCCGACACCTTCCTCGAATGAGCCTCCAGATTTTACCTTACAACCAACGGGTTACATCTCCCCAAATGATGCATTTGCCTTCTACCAACAACCATACGTAGAAGAAGCCGTACATGATCCTGATCTGTATAGCTATATGCAGGAACAAGCCGAAGAATTACAGGAAAGTAATGAAATGCAATTTGAAGCAGAACCCACTTTAGACGAATGTGACATTCATTTTTTAGGTTAAATGACTCTTCGTTGCCATATTTCCAGTGCAGAACGAAGAGCGGAAAACTTTTAAATTTTTTAATTGACACCGGATCCAGTAAAAATTTCATTCAATCGTCTCTAGTACATAAACCAATTCCGAACGAACAAAATTTCTTAGCTAAATCAATCGCTGGTGATATAGAAATAACCCAGCACACATTTGTCAATCTTTTTAACCAGAACGATGTCGAATTAAAATTTTATCTTCTACCAACTCTAAAGTCCTTTCATGGAATATTGGGTAATGATAGCCTTAAACAACTTAATGCAATTATCCACACTAGGAACAATTTTATGTCAATCCTAGGGAGGATCAAAATTCGAATAAAACAATTAAAATCTCAATCTATAAATCCAATAGAAATAAAAACCGATCATATGTCAGACTTACAGAAAAACGCTGTCCATACTCTAGTTCAAAAATTCCGACCCTTATTTGCAGACCCTAATGAAAGGCTTACTTATACCACCAAGGTGGTAGGCTAAATACGTACTAACACAGACTCTCCGGTATACTCTAGGTATTATCCATACCCTGCATCACTAAGAGAGGAAGTGGAAAAACAAATCCAAAAACTCCTCGAAGACAAAATCATCAAACCCTCTCGTTCGCCATACAATTCTCCAGTATGGATTGTCCCGAAAAAAGATGATGCAAAGGGCAATAAACAATACAGACTTGTTATCGACTACAGAAAGTTAAACCAGGTTATTGTATCTGATAAATACCCAATCCCCGAAATTAGTGAGGTCTTAGCCCAATTAGGACAATGCAAATTCTTTACAGTACTAGACCTCAAGAGTGGTTTTCACCAAATTCCTTTGAAAGCATCGGACACTGAGAAAACCGCCTTCTCTATTAATAACGGGAAATATGAGTTTCTCCGTCTCCCATTTGGGATGAAAAATTCACCGGCAATCTTCCAACGAGCCCTAGATGATATCCTACGGGAACATATTGGAAAAATCTGCTATGTTTATATTGACGATATTATCGTCTTCAGTAAAACAGAAGAGCAACATGTTAAGCATGTCGAATTAATTTTCCAAACGTTAGCGGAAGCTAACATGAAGGTGCAACTAGACAAATGTAACTTCTTTAAGGAAGAAGTTGAATTTTTGGGCTTTATTGTATCCTCAGGGGGCTTAACAACAAACCCCAATAAAATTAAAGCCATCAACGATTTCCCGATCCCGACCACTCTCAAAGAATTAAGATCATTCTTAGGTCTTGCTGGATATTACAGGCGTTTTGTTAAAGATTATGCGAAAATAGCAAAACCACTAACCGCATTATTGCGCGGTGAAGACGGAAGAGTGTCAAAAACACAGTCAAAGAGAGTTCCTATCACTCTTACAGCAGATGCACTAGATGCTTTTCAAAAAGTAAAAAATTCATTAACGTCGAAAGATTTACTCCTGGTTTATCCGGATTACAAAGAATGCTTTGAACTAACAACAGACGCTTCTAACGTGGCGATAGGTGCCGTTTTATCGCAAAACGACAAACCTCTTATTTTCATTTCAAGATCGTTAAGTAAATCGGAAGAACATTTTGCCGCGAATGAGAAAGAGATGCTTGCCATTATATGGGCACTTAACTCTCTTCGAAATTACCTTTACGGTACGGCTCACGTCAAGATCTTTACAGACCACCAGTCCCTGACCTACGCCCTGAGTCAAAAAAACAATAATTCAAAGATGAAGCGATGGAAGGCCATCCTGGAGGAGTATAACTATATGAGTTGCACTATAAACCAGGAAAGAGTAATGTAGTAGCGGATGCACTTTCTCGCTCCCCACAATTTTCACAAGTTAATTCACTATCAGCGTCTCAGCACAGTGATCAAAGCTCTTCCCATGATCTCATACCTGCAGTTGAAACACCAATTAACATATTTAAAAATCAAATAATGTTATTAATAGGAGACGAGAGGTCATACAAATTTGAGATTCCTTTTCCAACTTACCATAGACACATTTTTGTTCAACCTAGCTATTCACAAGAAGATCTTCCTTCAATCCTAAAGAGATATCTTAACCCTAGCGTTGTGAACGGCCTCTATACCAATGAACCAACGATGGGCAAAATCCAGAATATTTATCCAAACCATTTAAGAAACTATAAAACACGCTTTACCCAATCACGCGTAAGTGACTTAACTAATTGTACAGAACAAGAGGAGTTGATTCTTAAAGAACATAACAGAGCCCACAGAAATGTTAATGAGAATAAAATACAAATCCTTCAAACCTTTTATTTTCCGAAAATGAAAGCTAGAATCCAGGAATTAGTAAAACAATGTAGGGTTTGCAAAGAGCAGAAATACGACAGAAAGCCAAACAAGCCTGAATTTCGAAGCTCTCCTATCCCACAGTACCCAGGTCAGATAATTCACATTGACATCTACTCCACAGATAAACAATTAGTGCTTACAGCAATTGACAAATTTTCAAAGTACGCTCAGGTGCGAAGCATTAAATCTAGGGCAGTAGAAGATGTAAGGGAACCACTAAGACAGATTGTGTTTGCATTTGGTGTACCCAAAATGGTGGTATACGATAACGAAAAGACATTTAGCTCAGCTTCCATATGTTTCATGTTACAGGACCAACTAGGAATCGAAATTTATAAAACACCTCCATATACGAGTGCCGTAAATGGTCAGGTGGAAAGATTTCATTCGACCCTCTCCGAAATAATGCGCTGCCTAAAGACAGATCGAATTCATAGATCTTTTCTCGAACTTCTCGATCGAGCGGTATATGAATATAATTACTCCATACACTCAACCACTAAGAAACGGCCCATTGAAGCTTTTTTCGGTAGAACAGTTAGCACCAACCCCGAACAGTATGAAAAAGCTAGACAGGAAATAGCAGGGCAAATAGCAGAAAAACAAAATGCCGACCTAGAATATCACAATAAAAATAGACACAAAATTAAAACATATTCCCCAGGAGAGACCATCTTTGTTAAAATAAACAAAAGATTAGGGACAAAACTCTCACCAAGATATAAAAAGGAAGTAGTTAAAGAAGACAAAACCACAATCGTTACAACAGAATCCGGAAAAATTATTCACAAAAATAACATTAGGAATTAACATTCTCTTTTTCAGATCACTTCTATCCAAAAGTCTCGCTGAAGTTCAGATTTTGGACTATTCTAATTCCAAAATTGTTTCGACAAGCATGGGAACCGCAAAGTTACAGACGGGTGCTTTTAGGATTATTCACGTGATAGAACTAGAAGCTTACGAAATCATACTAGAAGACATTAGATTACAAATGGGGAACTTGAATGAATCCGATCCAAACTATCCCATAATATCCCACCAGATAACCCAAATTACTAACCAACTCAGCATCCTTAAACCAAGAATAAGTAGAAATCCTAGATCCCTTAATTTTTTAGGAAGCGCGTGGAAATGGCTTGCTGGTAGCAGGCGCGGATCCAGGATTTCGTTCAGGGGGGGGCAATTTTCATGAGTTTCCACAATCTTGATGAAATCTACAGAAAATTGGAGTACACTTTATACCACTCTCCACACCTGGTCAAACAAAGCGATGTGGGTTTGAAATTTGAAGAACGCAATTACTTCTTCCATAATTGCTATACAGGTGTCTCGAACAGCGGTTACTTTGGAACTTTGTGAAATAAAGCTAAGCACTTTGTGGCTGTAGCATGGTGTGTTTGTAGCGTTTTTGAAATCTCTCTGGATCTGTGTGACACCACCTCAAATTTCGGAAAGCATAATGGCACATTGGTATGTTACTATTCCCACTCATTACTTTCTAGTTCGAGTGAAATTTTTGGCCTCCTCTTTAGCTGTGACAAGATAATTGGCCAATGGCTTTGCAGGTAAAGGCCGTTTTCGAAAAAATCATCCGCGTCAAAACGCTTTGCAGAATGTTCTCAAATGTCGTTTTGTTCGAAAATTCAAATACAAGTTTTTCTGCATAAGCATTGTGTTCGATAAGACAGTTTGCAAAAGTCACATATTAGAAAACATTATCTGCGGTGCAATTCTGCAGTAAAAATTGAGCTGATGACAAAAATATTAAGAAGACAGAGAACATGTCAAATCTACTTGCAAGAAAATTGAGTGACTTTGATAAAAAAGACTTTGTGCAAACAAAAGCAATATTCACGTCAAAAAATAACAATCATTTAACATACGAACTGACGTTGGCCGTTTTCGAAAATGGTCAAATCAAAGTCCATATGATCATCAAATGATTGTCATTTTTTGACGCAGATTGCGCAATCGTCATATGCAATTGTCCTGCTTGCACAAAATTGGTTTGATTAACGAATCAACTTGCTCGCAAAAGCATTTCATATTTACAAATGATTGTCATTTTTTGACGCAGATTGCGCAATCGTCATATGCAATTGTCCTGCTTGCACAAAATTGGTTTGATTAACGAATCAACTTGCTCGCAAAAGCATTTCAGATTGCGCAATCGTCATATGGAATTGTCCTGCTTGCACAAAATTGGTTTGATTAACGAATCAACTTGCTCGCAAAAGCATTTCATGTTTACACGCTCTCTTGTTTCTCAATTTTTACTTTCAACTCGATTTTTTTTACTGTACAGCTGCACCGCAGATGATGTTTTCAAAGATGTGGCTTTAGGAATTTGCCTTAGATATCAATCTGCAAATGCATTTTTGACGCAAATAACTTCTTCGAAAACAGCCGTTGACCTGACGTCTGTAAAAACGGCCAAAAACAACTATCCTTAGGTCTAAAAGTTCCATCAAACTTCTCTTTGGCAGTGACTGCTGTCATTGTTTCCTTGTTTCTCTCCAATCTTGTTCATCGGATTCGTACTCTTCGCAGGTTTAATAACACAGAACAGGATGTTCCTACAACGCATCCACGAAACAAAATACTCACAAATTCTACCATCAGAAACGTATCTTATGGCTAAAATTGTTGTGAAGCACTCATCGCTGTGTACATTGCCGCACTCGAAAAACTTTGCATACTTTTAAGGTGCGTATTCACTTGAGAGGAAAAAGACGGCGGTCAGCTCTGAAGAAGCTCTCGAGACTAAAACTTGCAAGAGGACAGGCACAGTCATGAAATTAGCTCACCAAATATCCAAGAGTCACTTTCGAGAGTTTTCTAGTGAAAGTACTTTCTAAAATGTTAATGCACATTTAAATATTTATCATAAAAAGGACTTAATCAACCAAAATTTTTTGATTTTCTCAATCATTTTTATTCACAAATGTAGTTTATTGTTAAGGCTTTTTCTAATCTTGTAGAGCCTTGCAAAGCAAAGTTTGATTTTTCTACAGCTTATTAAATCGACGTATTTTCAGGATTTTATTATTTGTTTCTTAAATTAAAATCAATTTTAAGGTTGACAATTTTGATAAGTGCCCCTGTCATTTACCTATTAAAAACCACTAACAAATTTGTAGAGGACAGTCTGGGCAATAACTTTTTAAAACATTATTTTTCAAAATTTTTAAATTTTTCATGTAGATGCAATTTGAAAAATGAAAATGAAATTGATTTGGGACTCAATCTGATTTCTAGTATGAAAAAATTTTCTCAAAAAATGTTATACATTGACATTGATCTTTTAATTAAAGACCTTAGCTTTGAAGATCGGACATCTAAAACAGAAGTTATAAGCTTTCAATCGGTCGATATGAAGGCTTTTTGGGCATAGCGGTACTTTTCTTCACTGAACTTGGTCAGCGGCTGACGAACAACCACTCATTGCTGCAACACTGCGCAGCAAATTTAGAAATATTGTGCACAGCTCTGGGCTACATGTAGCACTTGAGTATGCCTGCTCCCATTAGAACCTGAAAAAGCTGCACGTGTGTTTTACTCGTAGCTATAAAGGTAAGGCTCAGCTGGGAGACGTGAGATACATCGGAAAATGAAAACATGAAGTCCTCTTTTGACTGCCAAGAATACATTTTATAAACGAAAAAACATTTTTTGATTACATTTTACTAAATTCTTGTTTTGTGTTTCGTTTGCTCGATCTTGCTCAGGGGGGGGCAATTGCACCCATTGCCCTCCCCCTGTATCCGCGCCTGGCTGGTAGCCCTGATCACGACGACTTTCAAATCCTAAAATCCCAGTCACATAATTTATTGAACAATAATAATAAACAAGTTGTTATTAACCAAGCTTATACGAAAAGAATAAATAAATTAACTAACGTCACGAACGAAGTAATGAACCTACTAAGGTCAAACATTGTATTTAAAAATCAATACACATTAGATTTAAAATATAAACTTGATGTCATTAAAGAAGAATTAACTAACATAGAATATGCACTTTTATGGGCGAAAAATGATGTTGTCAGCTCATTTATTCTTTCTAATTCAGAAATAAAAATTGTTAAAGAAAGATTTGAAGAAAGTAATATACCTACCATTTATAAACTTAGAAGAAGCACTTAATTTTTCAGAAATAAAAATTGCATCAGATAAAAAAACAATACTTGTCACGGTAAAATTTGCCGTGACAAAAATCGTTCTTTCTGTTGTCCAAATCCGTATTCCTACCTTTCCAGTATTTTTCTTTCCTAACAGGTGTTTCTTTCAATGTACTGAGAGAGAGAAGGGCAGCCATGGTCCATCAGCCATTGGTTCACTCTCTCAGTATCTTGATGAAACAAAAATCGTTTATCACTCCTGGCACTAAAGTGGGTGAGTGACCCACTCCATACTAAATAACAGACGGGCGGTCTGATTGTATCCAAAACGCGGGTGAGTGATCCACTCCCCGAATATTGACAAGTAACTGACAGACGGGCGGTCTGTTCTAAACCATAATCCAAAAAGAAGCTTGGGTGACAGTTGGTCCCCAAACCCATGATGTAACTCCTAAGAGAATGGCCGAGTGCCCAACACAACTTCGCACTATCGAAACATGGAAATTTCGGTGAACATTTGGTTCCCGATTACGATGTGACTCTCAAGAGAATGGCCGAGTGCCCAACATATCTTACTTAACAATAATACTGTAAAAGATGGAACGTTATCGTCTTATTCCCCCAAGCCCCTCAAATCTAACAAAAATCCACCGAAGTAGTTTGCTTAGAATCGCGAGTAGGGAAATAATTGCCAACTTACCTCTCCGAATTTAAAAATATTGGTTATGGTTACTTATTGTTTGTTTTCGCTTCCGAAGTTCTCTTTTGATTTTTTGGGTTTTACTTGAGAGTTTTGGAGGGGAAAAATGTAGTCGTTATTCGAAATTGAATTGTTTGACCTTTTGCGCTTTCTTTTCTTCTTTTGATTTTCTCAAAAACTGTGGGAAAAATAGTGGGAAAATGGTTGAATGCGTTCATCGTATTCGCCGCTCCTGGAAGTGAAACCAGCGATCGGCGAATTAGAGGATGACGAGGCATAAACCAAATATATATGCGAGTAAGCAGGACCGCTGGATTGCGTAAACGGTAGCGCTCTTCAGCAACTTAGCTGAGAGTAGCTTACAAATGCCGTGATCGAAATCCGCGGCTTCCGATTGGCTGAAAGCACGGGGGATGAGAACAAGAAGTGGTTCGAATAGACATCGAAAAATCTGGACGGAGACTTCTTGTCAGAAGATCATACAAATCGAGTGCGAGAAATTTAGAAGACGAGGAGAAAGTGAAAAAGATTAAAGAATTTAATTTTGGTAGAAAAGTAAAGTTAAGTGAAGTATAGTATAGGAAAATTGAATTGCAGTTTGGAAGAAAATAAAGTGAAATTAATTGGAGTTAAGAAGAATTAAAGGAGAATTTCGAAGCAGAAGAAAAAAAAAAGGAGAGAAGTTGGCGAAAAGGAAATTTTCTACAGGAGGGAAAGTTGGCAATTTTTCTTTATCCAACAAAGAAAAAAAGATAAGTAATTGGTTTCATTAGGTAGATTTTCAAATTGTTTAAGTCGTTTTCTTTTTGTGGCAAAATTGTGCTTATTTCAAAAAAGTTCGGTTGGTTTTTGTTTCCGCTATTTTTTTTTTTTCTCCTGAGATTGCAGGACTCGTGACCCCGTAATTTTTCCTTTGTTCATTCGGGACAAAGAGATAACGTTCAATCTTATATCTACTTCTTTGTTATATTTGATTGAAAAGATTTTGGGTTTTAGCCCTCCGCTACGCAAGGTTTCCCAAACAAATAAATAATTTCACTTCCCAATTCGGGAATATAAATTTGTTCTTTTTATTTAAAATTCTTTCACCGTCGGATTCGCTTCAGAAGGTTTGTAATTTCCTTCAAAAACAAAAAAAATTGCTGGCGCCCTTTTTCGTTTTTTTAGGTACTACGCCCCTGTGGCAATCAAAATACTCAATTACAATCCAAATTAATTGGAAAATAATTAATCGTGTCGATCAAATTAATTGGTGAAACCCACCCCTTAATCTGAATTAGCCGTGGTGGTAGCATCCAAGTGCTACTCGGGGTTACACTTCGAATTCGATATTCGAATAATATTTCGTCTCCTTTTGTGTTGACATTCTTGTTGCAACCAAAAGTACATAAGTCATTTTTTACTTCGTGCGTGCCGGTCGGTTTTATTTCGTCGTTCGTTTGTTTTGCAAAAAAAAAGTAATTAATAATTAATTATTCGGTTTCGGTTCGCGTAGAAAAAGTGTAACAAATTGGCACCCAAACGTGGGGCTTTTCGTGGAAAAAAATCGCGGTAGAAAGCAATTCAGGCGAGGAATACCTACCTACCCATATTTGGCTTGTGATTGTGTTTTGTATAATTTTTTTTAGGGAAGTTTTCGTTTTACCCTGTTTTTTTTCTTTTTACTTTCCTTGTTTTATTTCTTTTTCAGTTAATTAATTACCTACCTACATACCTAATTGTGTAAGGAAAACCGAGTGAGCTAATCTAAATAAAAACCACCCCAAAGTGGCAGTGTACAAGTTCCAGTTTACAAAGATAATAATAAACGTATCTACAGGTATACCTAAAAGGGTTACAGGATTTGAGAGTGAGTCTTTTTTGATCTGATTTATCTTCATTTTATTAGATTGTTGTTTGCATTATTTATTGATATTTTATTTAAATCTTAAATTTCATACATATATTTGCACATATTTATCACATTGTACCTACTGTACATAAATGTGATAAAGTTTTTTTTGTTTCGAAAATTACGGTTAGTCAACACCTGTACATAGTTATAGTTGCGGGGCTTATATACTAGTCGTCGGTTAGATATCGGTGTTTTTTTTGTCGCTACAGTTGTCCCTCTCAGACAAATTGGTTTGTTTTAACTTTTTTCCTTTTGATTGAAGTTTTTTTTTTCTCTCATAAGGATTTTGTTTACCTTTTGGCCTTGAATTGAATTTCAATTAAAAGTTAAGTGATTCGAGTTTTGGTGTGACCATAGTTGTTTTTTCTTACTATCATAATTTGTTTTCGAAAATTTATTCTTTTGTGTTGAATTTTTTTTTTGAAATTATAAATCAACTGGGTGTTGATTTTGATAATTTCATATCTACAATAGTTAATGCCATATTTTTTTTTTCCATTTAGGTATTAGTAAAAATAAAAACAAGAATAAAAAACGTCATCTGCAAGTGAAATAAAGTGGGTGTTTAAATTTTCTTATTTATCTCGGAGTTTTTTTTTTTCCTTTTAATAAGAGTGGTATTTTAGGAACAAATCAACTGGGTGTTGATTTTTGAACTTGTCTAATACGGTTGCAAATACATTTAAAAAAAAAGATTAGTTTTATTGTTTCTTTTATGGTTTCGCTCAGTGATTTTGAAAGGAACTATAATTGTAATTGAATAATCAACTGGGTGTTGATTCTGTTTATTTTTGAACGATTTTGATAATTTTGTTTGTACTTTGAAGTCGTGAATTTGGTTGGTTAAATTTATTTTTGAGTTCGATTCAATTATTTTCGGTTGTTTTACTGTTTTTTTTTTAATAATTCATTCGATAATCGTTTTGTATCATGGATGTGAACAGGTTAAGCAAGGAAGAACTCATCTATGAGTTAGTTGCACGTGGGTTGAAAGAAGGCACCGTCGATAATATGAGGGCGACTCTCAGAGCATCGCGCACTCTAGAGCGCTCGGGTTCTATTTCGAGTGAGAGTCCGCACTATCCATTTTCGTTTCAGGATGACTCGAAAGCCGTTCGGGCCAAGATGTTAGAAATTAGGGACCTGTTAAAAACTCCGCCAACAAATCCAAAGTCGTCGGAATATTTGAAGGTTTTGGCCAAAATTGAATGGTCGTTAGGTAGGATAAATAGGGCGAAAGCAGAGTCTTCTGAGGAGGTCAATGAAGTGGCCGATATTAGGGGTGAGTTATTGTTGCTGATGGCGACCTTAACTGAAGGGAGTGAGGAGATATCCCAGGATAAAAACAAAAATAAACAACAACAAAACATGTCGATAGCAGGCCTGGATGCGTTGCCAACTGCACATGTCGGCCAACGTGCGAGTTCAGGATTCCAACTACAGGGTGAGCCCTGTGACCGGAATCCTGAGCGTATTGAAAAATGGAATTTAAAGTTTACTGGTGAACGGTGTGACTCAGTAAACTCATTTTTGGAAAGAGTAGAAGAGCTACGAGAATCCCGAGGGGTTTCGCAGCCAAGACTTTTTAGGTCAGCCGTCGATTTATTTTCTGGGAAGGCACTTCTCTGGTTTAGGGCGATCAGGGAAACAATAAGCACATGGGAAGAGTTAGTTAAGGAGTTGAAGTTGGAGTTTTTACCCTCCAACTATGACGATCTCTTAATGGATGAGGTCAGGCGGCGTACCCAGGGCAAGGATGAGTCGATGGGGATGTACATCGCACTCATGCAGACCCTTTTTAAGCGATTTACGGAGCCTCTGAGTGAGAATAGGAAGTTATCCATTCTCATGAAGAATATTGCTCCATTCTACCAGACGCAATTGGGGTTGGCTGATATTAAATCAGTCAACGAACTCGTTGCGTTGGGTAGAAAATTAGAGACGATTAGGACCAACGTGGAAGCTTTCATCCCTCCTCCTAGTAATCGATCCAGACAGGCTTTGGAACCTGATGTTGCCTATGTTGCTTCCGTTCAGGAAACAACAGCAACAGTTGCAGTTGATAGAAACCCTCCACCTCGTAGGACCATTCGCTGCTTCAACTGCAACAGGGAAGGTCACCTTTCAAATAGTTGTTCCGCTCCTAGGCGATGTTTTGGTTGTGGAGCTATAGGGACAACCCGACGCGAATGTAGACGCTGTTCGGGAAACGGGCAACGGACTCTTGGGCCAGCAGGACAAGAGCGCCGTCGCGTTTAGATAGGTCGCCTGCTGACGACCAGCTGGCGACACAAGTAAAACTCGGTTTCACTTTAGAGACAAGTGGGGATGATAGGCGGCCATATTTAGGAATCAATATTTATGGGATTAGGTTCTTAGGACTTTTAGATTCGGGGGCTTCGCGAACAATAATTTGTAGGGACGTTTGGAGGGTACTTAAAGATTTAGGTTTAGGCTTAGAAGAAAGTCACATTAGGCAGGTTCAGTTAGCAGATGGTGCAGGTGTAGGAGTTTTAGGGATAGTAAATTTACCAATTGTAGTAGAAGACAAATCGGTTCTTATTGAGTGTTTAGTTATACCCTCGCTCCCACATGCAATGATACTTGGTGCGGATTTTTGGGCACTATCGGGAATCGTCCCGGATCTTCGATCAGGCATGTGGAGCTTCTCAAGCCATGAGATGGTAGCTTCGATTGATAGCACGTCTATCACAGAAGTTTCTGAATTAGACGATGGGCAGAGGGCAAGGCTGGACACTTTAATTGGAAATTTATTTAAGAATATGCCAGAAGGGCTTGGAGTCACAAATAGGGTAGAACACGTTATTAGGACGACGTCAGAACCAATTAAACAAAGGTATTACCCGGTTTCACCGGCAGTGCAGGTCCATATAGATAAGTCTCTTAAAGACATGTTGGAGGAAGGGGTGATTGAAAAATCAAACAGCCCTTGGGCATCCCCTATAGTTTTGATTAAGAAAAAGGATGATACCTTTAGGTTCTGCGTCGATTATAGGAAATTAAATCAGGTTTCAGAGAGGGACGCTTATCCACTGCCGATAATTTCGGCGATTTTGGATAAGCTTAGGAATGCTAGGTTTCTTACATCGCTGGACATAAAGTCAGCCTACTGGCAGATTCCTATGTCGGAAGAATCTCGAAAGTTTACAGCTTTCACGGTGCCGGGTAGGGGTCTGTTCCAGTTCAAACGTATGCCTTTCGGCTTGCACAATGCCCCTGCAACTTGGCAGAGGTTTATTGATAGCGTTTTAGGGCCAGAGTTGGAGCCATTCGTTTTCGTGTATCTGGACGATATTATTATCGTCACAGATACATTTGAAAAACATTTAGAAATTTTGAATGAGGTTTTGAAAAGACTTAGAGAAGCAGGATTAAAAGTAGGACGGGATAAGTGCAACTTTTGCAGACCATCCCTTAAGTTTTTAGGCTACGTTGTAGATCGCAACGGATTACATGTCGATCCGGAAAAAGTCGAGAGTATGGTTAGGATACCTGCACCGAAAAATGTTAAAGAGGTTAGGAGTTTTGTAGGGACTGTTTCGTGGTACAGGCGTTTCGTACCGAATTTCGCAACAGTAGTTAAACCTTTAACCGATTTGCTGAAGAAAAGCAAAAAATTTGTCTGGACACAGGAATGTGAAGACTCTTTTAGGAAAGCAAAAGAATATTTAATAACAGCTCCCATTTTAACATGTCCCGATTTTAGTCTTCCATTCGTGGTCCAAACCGACGCATCAGATTACGGTATCGGGGCCGTACTTACCCAAACTTTTGAGGACGGTGAAAAGGTTATTTGCTATTTAAGTAGGTCGTTAAATCGAAGTGAAAGAAACTATTCCACTACCGAGAAGGAATGTTTAGGAGTTTTGTGGGCGGTTGAGAAGTTGAGGCCGTACATCGAAGGAGTTCGATTCACGGTCATAACGGATCATTACTCACTAGTTTGGTTGAGTAACCTCAAGGACCCACAAGGTAGATTAGCGCGCTGGGCAGTACGCCTTCAGCAGTTCGATTTTCAAATCATACACCGCAAGGGAAAAGATCATGTCGTACCGGACATGTTATCTCGGGGGGTTCCAGTAGTGGCTGGAATTTCAGATGAGGATTTAGACCCTTGGGTGGTAAAAATGATTTCGGCAGTTGAGTCGAATCCTTTAGGGTACCCAGCTTGGAGAGTGGAGAATGGTCGACTTTATAAGTTCGTCAAATCGACGCATATAGTCGTACATGACAATAATGAGGAGTGGAAATTAGTGGTAGGCAAAAGGGATAGGTTAGACATTTTGAAGGAATGCCATGATAGTCCATTAGCAGGACACATGGGGGTTAGGAAAACGTTCGCGAGAGTAGGAGCTAAATATTACTGGCCGAAAATGAGAAAGGATGTAACTAATTATGTAAGAAAATGTAGGATTTGTCAGCAAGTGAAACCAGTTAATGATAAACCAGCCGGTCTTATGACTGAAAGGATAGGAGTTTCTTCTCCGTGGGAGATGATAAGTGTGGATTTAGTGGGTCCATTACCCAAATCGAGTAGGGGTTATATGTACATATTAACAGTAGTAGATTACCTAACTAAATTTCCGTTGTTATTTGCATTGAGGTCTGCCACTGCAAAGGCAGTGTGCAAGGAGTTAGAAGACAATGTTTTTCTGTTATTTGGGGTTCCAAAAATTGTCATTTGCGACAATGGTCCTCAGTTTAAGAGTAGGTAACTCAGGGCACTTTGTGAGGGATATTCATCTAAGATAAGATTTACCCCACACTATCATCCACAGGCTAACCCCGCGGAGAGAATCAACCAGATTATAAAAACCACACTAAGAGCTTACGTTTCCGAGAATCACAGAGTTTGGGATTCTCAGCTAGCAAAGGTAGCGTGTGCTATACGCACATCTCAACATGAAGTGTTAGGAGTTTCACCGTATTATGCCAATTTCGGCAAAAATATGTCCACCAGTGGTAGAGAGGAGGTAACACTTAGTGATCAGGTCATAGATAGGAATAACATTAACTTTGTAGGAGAGGTGGAAGATAGATTCAGGAAACTAAGGGGTGATATAGCTGCTAAACTTAAGGCAGCAAGTTCAAAATCTGCGGAAGCCTACAACCTCAGGAGGAGAGATATTCAATATCTACCTAATGATGTTGTATGGCGCAGAAATTTCGATTTGTCAAACGCGGCAAATTATTATGCAGCAAAACTGGCTCCGAAGTATGTCGGACCGTTTAAAATCCGAAAGCGGTTATCTCCTTGGACTTATGTCCTTGAAGACGATAACGGAAAAGATCGTGGCACTTGGCACACAAAAGATCTTAAACCTTTTAATGGATATTATGAAAATGATTAAGTCTAAAAGTCCCAAAATAGAGTAAAAGTTGTTTTGGTTTTGATTAACTTTTTATTTTTTTTGTCTTGATTAACCTTTTAATTTTTTTTGTTTTGATTAACTTTTTCAATTTAAGTTTTTATTAACGTTATTTAGTTTTTTTTTGGTTTTCATCTACATTTTTGACTTTGAAATAGACTGCCATATTTGGCCTGATGGCAGTGGCGTAGCGAGGGTTCGAGCAGTGGGGGGGTGACTTTCATTAAAATGCCGACTTATTTTAGGAATTTGCCGACTTATTTTAAAAATTTGCCGACTGTATAGATTAAGCATTTTTCGGGTGAAACTCAAAATAAGGGAAAAGAAAAAAGGGATTTTTTCCGAGTGGAATGACATTCGGGCGAAACTCCTGATAGGGCTGATTGATTTTAGCTCAAATCTTCACTTCGCCACATACACTTTTGAGATTTCGAAATGCGAGATTTTTCAATGAAACCGCCTTCAGCTGATGTAAGAGATTTAAAAAACTTAGGAGCAATGATTTTCCATGAAACTATTTTAAAATCTTGGGAACTATTATTTGGTAGAAAAATAAGATATCAATTATTTTTGGAATTATGTATTTATTTATAATAAATAATTAATAAAAATGGAATAAATAAATTAATATTATTATTGCAACGATTAATCTAAATAAGAAATAATTTTTAACAACGAATTAAATTCATGAACATTTATATTATTATTGCAGCAATTTTTTTTGTTTAGGTATAGGTATTAAACAATCTTTACAAAAAAATTAAAGTAACGCATAATTCTATCAGCATCAGCAGTTTAGTCATTTATAAAAATAAAATACATTAATTTATTAATATTGCAGCATTTTATTTATTTTAAAAAAAAACAATTTTTAATAATATAGCTAATTATTTATAGTAAATTAATTTTAATAATAAAATTTATTAATTTATATTTATTATTATTTTATTGCAGCAACTTAATAAGTTGTAATGAAAATTTAATATTTAAATTTAACATTGTACTATCCAGATTTTAATTCGGTGGTGTTTTAATAAGGACTATTATTCAACGACCTCATTAAGAATAATTTCGTCCACTTTATCTTTCGAAGAATAAAGCAGCATCAAATTATTCAAACGATCATCACCCATTGTCGTGCGCAAATAGTTTAGTTCCCAAGAAGCTGATGTCACAGGAGCAGTTAAAATGAAGCAAATGAGCTTGTGCGCTAAGGGAATTACCATTTTCAACTTGAACACAACTTTGGTAATGTCTTCGAAATTTATACAATTTGTGGATGAATCAAGAAGAATTTGCAACTCAGAAAGCAAACACTATGGATCTTCTTTAAAAAATAGGGGCTTCAATTTCACTATGGATTTCACTGATTCTATTGTCACATTGCCTCTGTCGACTGGAATTTCAAAAATCTTTTGAAAAGGTTCGAAAGATGAAAAATTATCTTTTAAATTATCGTTTATACACGTCGTAAAAACTTGCAAAACCGTTTTAAATTCTTTTCGATAAAATGTTTGGAAATCGAAGTCGAAATCTGTTTCTGGATTTTCATCGATTCTTCTTGACATCAATGACATTCAACTCTTCAGCTTCTAAATTTTCTGTCAATTTTTTAACTTTAAACATGACGTTTTTAAAAAAATATAACGAGCTTATAAATTCAAAATCCAAGATTTTTTTCAGCAGACCAGAAGTGGAGGTACGAGTATTATTATCAAAAGAACTTACATCGGTTTTTATTTTTTCGAAACCATGTACAATGCCTTCGAAAGATATCCAAACAGCCTTTACAGTCTCAGCTCTAGCTGTCCATCGAGCTTTTGACAAATTTTTCAGTTGCAATGAATTTTCAATGCTTTTGAATTCCTCACGCATACATTGAAAACGTTTTGTGCGGCCGTAGAAGAAAATATATAATGCTTCCAAAACATTGAAAAACTCTTTAATCAACACACTCGAATTACATGCTGTTTCAACGAATATATTGATACGATGCGCTTGGCATGGAATGTAAGGGATTATCTTCCCGCATTTTTCCGATAGTTTTTGCTGCGTACCGTTGTACTTTCAGGACATGTTTTCGAAGAAGCCATAAGATTGAAAAGCAATGGAAATTCCTACTGACTGAAGGGTCACTATTATTTTTTGGGCTAATTCTTCTCCCGTTTTTTTCGTTAGGACGGTGTCCATTTTCAGAAGACGTTCAATAGGAATAAGTCTCTCGTTTGCTTTCACTACGTATCGAACATTAATAGCAAGTCGATCTTGATGTGACGAGTCTGGAGTTGTGTCAACCATTACAGAAAAAATACCAGCTTTATTGATTTAGTCGGCATATTTGCGAAATTCGCAATCAGCAAAAATGCTCGCTTTATTAATTTTTTTTGTTAAATTAAGCTTCGTTGATTTGCCGACTCTTGAATTAGCCGGCATATTTGCGAAATTGGCAATCAGCAAAAATGCTCGTTTTATTAAATTTTTTTCAAATTAAGATTCGTTGATTTGCCGACTCTTGAATTAGTCGGCATATTTGCGAAATTTGCAATCGCCAAAAATGCACGTTTTATTAATTTTTTTTTTTTAATTAAGCTTCGTTGATTTGCCAACTCTTGAATTAGTCGGAATATTTGCAATCGGCAAAAATGCTCTTTTTTTTATTATTTTTTTTTTTTTTTCAAATTAAGCTTCGTTGATTTGCCGACTCTGGAATTAGTCGGCATATTTGCGAAGTTCACAATCAACAAAAATGCTCGTTTTATTAAATTTTTTTCAAATTAAGCTTCGTTGATTTCCCGACTCTGGAATTAGTCGGCATATTTGTAAAATTCGCAATCGGCAAAAATATTCTTTTTTTTTTTATTTATTTTTTTTTTTTCAAATTAAGCTTTGTTGAATCGCCGACTCTAAAATTAGTCGGCATATTTGCGAAATTTGCAATCGCCAAAAATGCACGTTTTATTAATTTTTTTTGTTAAATTAAGCTTCGTTGATTTGCCGACTCTTGAATTAGCCGGCATATTTGCGAAATTGGCAATCAGCAAAAATGCTCGTTTTATTAAATTTTTTTCAAATTAAGATTCGTTGATTCGCCGACTCTTGAATTAGTCGGCATATTTGCGAAGTTTGCAATCGCCAAAAATGCACGTTTTATTAATTTTTTTTTTAACTAAGCTTCGTTGATTTGCCAACTCTTGAATTAGTCGGAATATTTGCAATCGGCAAAAATGCTCTTTTTTTTATTATTTTTTTTTTTTTCAAATTAAGCTTCGTTGATTTGCCGACTCTGGAATTAGTCGGCATATTTGCGAAGTTCGCAATCAACAAAAATGCTCGTTTTATTAAATTTTTTTCCAAATTAAGATTCGTTGATTTGCCGACTCTTATTAGTCGGCATATTTGCGAAATTCGCAATCGGCAAAAATGCTCGTTTTATTAATTTTTTTTTAAATATAGCTTCGTTGATTTGCCGACTCTTGAATTTGTCGGCATATTTGCGAAATCCGCAATCAGTAAAGATGCTCGTTTTATTAATTTTTTTTAAATAAAGCTTCGCTGATATGCCGACTTTTGAATTAGTCGGCAAATTTCCGACATCCGCAATCGGCAAAAATGCTTAGGCTCGTTTTATTCATAATTGTTTGCAAATGAAGCTTCGTTGATTTGCCGACTCTTAAATTATTCGGCATATTTCCAAAATCTGCAATCGGCAAAAATGTCGATTTGCATAGGTACATTTAAAAGTTTAAAAACCTAATTATAATGAAAATAGAAACTTACTTTTTTTTAACTTTTTTCCAAAAACATTGTAAAATTACTGGTTTATTATTTTTTTTTAATTGCTTGAATAATTAAATCTAGCTTCTTGAATTTGCCGACTCTTGAAAATCGTGGGGGGGTGGTCCACCCCCCACACCCCCCCCTCGCTACGCCCCTGCCTGATGGTTTCCTTTGTTGTGTGTTAACCAAGTTCATCCGTAGGAAATGGTTTACTTTTTTCAAAGTTAAACACATTTCCAAGGAGGAAAGGGTGGAGTTTGTCACGGTAAAATTTGCCGTGACAAAAATCGTTCTTTCTGTTGTCCAAATCCGTATTCCTACCTTTCCAGTATTTTTCTTTCCTAACAGGTGTTTCTTTCAATGTACTGAGAGAGAGAAGGGCAGCCATGGTCCATCAGCCATTGGTTCACTCTCTCAGTACCTTGATGAAACAAAAATCGTTTATCACTCCTGGCACTAAAGTGGGTGAGTGACCCACTCCATACTAAATAACAGACGGGCGGTCTGATTGTATCCAAAACGCGGGTGAGTGATCCACTCCCCGAATATTGACAAGTAACTGACAGACGGGCGGTCTGTTCTAAACCATAATCCAAAAAGAAGCTTGGGTGACAGTTGGTCCCCAAACCCATGATGTAACTCCTAAGAGAATGGCCGAGTGCCCAACACAACTTCGCACTATCGAAACATGGAAATTTCGGTGAACATTTGGTTCCCGATTACGATGTGACTCTCAAGAGAATGGCCGAGTGCCCAACATATCTTACTTAACAATAATACTGTAAAAGATGGAACGTTATCGTCTTATTCCCCCAAGCCCCTCAAATCTAACAAAAATCCACCGAAGTAGTTTGCTTAGAATCGCGAGTAGGGAAATAATTGCCAACTTACCTCTCCGAATTTAAAAATATTGGTTATGGTTACTTATTGTTTGTTTTCGCTTCCGAAGTTCTCTTTTGATTTTTTGGGTTTTACTTGAGAGTTTTGGAGGGGAAAAATGTAGTCGTTATTCGAAATTGAATTGTTTGACCTTTTGCGCTTTCTTTTCTTCTTTTGATTTTCTCAAAAACTGTGGGAAAAATAGTGGGAAAATGGTTGAATGCGTTCATCGTATTCGCCGCTCCTGGAAGTGAAACCAGCGATCGGCGAATTAGAGGATGACGAGGCATAAACCAAATATATATGCGAGTAAGCAGGACCGCTGGATTGCGTAAACGGTAGCGCTCTTCAGCAACTTAGCTGAGAGTAGCTTACAAATGCCGTGATCGAAATCCGCGGCTTCCGATTGGCTGAAAGCACGGGGGATGAGAACAAGAAGTGGTTCGAATAGACATCGAAAAATCTGGACGGAGACTTCTTGTCAGAAGATCATACAAATCGAGTGCGAGAAATTTAGAAGACGAGGAGAAAGTGAAAAAGATTAAAGAATTTAATTTTGGTAGAAAAGTAAAGTTAAGTGAAGTATAGTATAGGAAAATTGAATTGCAGTTTGGAAGAAAATAAAGTGAAATTAATTGGAGTTAAGAAGAATTAAAGGAGAATTTCGAAGCAGAAGAAAAAAAAAAGGAGAGAAGTTGGCGAAAAGGAAATTTTCTACAGGAGGGAAAGTTGGCAATTTTTCTTTATCCAACAAAGAAAAAAAGATAAGTAATTGGTTTCATTAGGTAGATTTTCAAATTGTTTAAGTCGTTTTCTTTTTGTGGCAAAATTGTGCTTATTTCAAAAAAGTTCGGTTGGTTTTTGTTTCCGCTATTTTTTTTTTTCTCCTGAGATTGCAGGACTCGTGACCCCGTAATTTTTCCTTTGTTCATTCGGGACAAAGAGATAACGTTCAATCTTATATCTACTTCTTTGTTATATTTGATTGAAAAGATTTTGGGTTTTAGCCCTCCGCTACGCAAGGTTTCCCAAACAAATAAATAATTTCACTTCCCAATTCGGGAATATAAATTTGTTCTTTTTATTTAAAATTCTTTCACCGTCGGATTCGCTTCAGAAGGTTTGTAATTTCCTTCAAAAACAAAAAAAATTGCTGGCGCCCTTTTTCTTTTTTTTAGGTACTACGCCCCTGTGGCAATCAAAATACTCAATTACAATCCAAATTAATTGGAAAATAATTAATCGTGTCGATCAAATTAATTGGTGAAACCCACCCCTTAATCTGAATTAGCCGTGGTGGTAGCATCCAAGTGCTACTCGGGGTTACACTTCGAATTCGATATTCGAATAATATTTCGTCTCCTTTTGTGTTGACATTCTTGTTGCAACCAAAAGTACATAAGTCATTTTTTACTTCGTGCGTGCCGGTCGGTTTTATTTCGTCGTTCGTTTGTTTTGCAAAAAAAAGTAATTAATAATTAATTATTCGGTTTCGGTTCGCGTAGAAAAAGTGTAACATACTTTACATTATCAGTATACCTACAACTGAAAAATATATTTGTTAAAAACTTATAATCAAGCCTGTCAAATATAATAATAAAATAATTAAATTACAATACGAAAATGTACTCACTTGCGAAAGTGAAATGTATGGCTTAAAGAAACATTGCAAAACATATAATGAACTAACAGTTTGTAATAGAGATGAAATTATAAATCTTAGCGCAGAAAATTGTATTCGAAATCTTATATTGGGTAAACCTTCAAGTTGCGAAGAAATTAACAATCAACATTTGCCAACAGTCGAAGAAATCCAGTTAGGAACCCTCTTTCTCAATCAATTCAATGGATCAATCATTATAGAAAACGAAGTGGTCAACATAACGGGAACCTTCATCATCCAATATCATAATTCATCAATCACCATAAATGGTCAAGAATTTGTATCAAAAGAAGTTCCATCCGCTAAGCCACTGCCTGCAATCCTACATTCCAAATCATCAACAAAGACCTATAAAGAGCTTCTAACGTTGGAGATGCTCAAAGAGCTGCATGTCAATAACACCGCGCACATAGATGAAATCCAGGAGCAAGGAAAGATCCATATCATAGCTAATTACACCGTTACATTGCTCATTGTTATACTTTTTTTTTTTTTTTTTTTTTCCCCGTGGGTAGGTGCAAAACCTGCATCAGGCTCTATGAGGACCGAAAAACGCGTGCTCATAGAAGTGTGAGATTCTTACTACACTAAAACCACCTCCACTTCCCGATTGCAACTAATTTGAAACTTATCTAGCAATTTATTTTTAACGAAGTTAAGTAACGTGTTGCAGGTAACTTTCCGGTGAAAGTTCCTGCTTATTCCGCGATTTTAAAGCGGTTTTGTGCTCACCGCACCAAGTCGGAAGGTTTTGTTCTTTGCAGACGGCGTACTAAATTCGACTCGTCAAGAATTTCAATAATCGTTGGATTTGCGTGATCTAATAGCCGATTTCTATGTTTTCGCGCGAAACTCTTTATTTCGTCTCGAACCGTTGGAATCCCGAGATCCCTGTGAAGATCTTCGTTTCTTATATACCATGGTGCATTTACAAATGACCTAAGCAATTTATTTTCAAACGTTTGTAAGTTATTTAAATTTGTATCGCAGGTACAACCCCAGAGTTGTATACCGTAAGTCCAGACAGGTTTAAGTACCTGCCTGTATAAAATCAACTTATTATCAATACTAAGCTTAGAATATTTACCGAGTAGCCAGTTCATGTCTCTTAATTTACTTTTTAATTCTTCGCATTTCTTTTTTACGTGCGGCTTCCATTTTAATTTCGTGTCTAGAGTCATTCCCAGATATTTTGCCTCATTCGCAAATGGAACACGACCGGTATTTAAAAAGACGGGAAATCTATTTATTTTTTTATACGTAAAGTCCACGTGGACTGACTTTTGTTCATTGAGCGCTATTCGCCATGTTTTTGTCCACTCATTAACATTATTAAGAGCATTTTGTAATTTAATCGTAGCTTCGTTAATCGTTTTGCCTACTGCTAATATTGCAGTATCATCAGCAAACGTTGCTACGATAGTGTCTTCTGTTTGAGGTATATCACGTGTAAATAGAAGGTACAGAACTGGACCTAAAACACTACCTTGTGGTACCCCAGCCACTATTTCTTTGAAATTAGAATATTCATTTCCGTGTCTTACACGGAAAAGTCCGTTTTCTAGATATTCGTTAAGAATTTTATAAAGTCCTTCAGGCAGAACTTGTCGTAATTTGAATTTGAGGCCTTCGTGCCACACCTTGTCAAACGCTTGCGACACATCCAAAAAGACCGTCGAACAGATTTTCTTTTCTTCAAGAGCTCTCTCAATTACGTCAGTTATTCTATGCACTTGATCAATTGTTGAATGCTTGCTTCTAAATCCGAACTGATGTTCAGGTATTAATCGTTTCTCTTCTATTATAGGCTGCAGGCGCAGGAGTAGTATTCTTTCAAAAACTTTCAATATTATTGGAAGAAGTGAAATCAGTCTGTAAGAGTTTTTTTTCATGTGATGGTTTGCCAGGTTTCAAAACCATTATGACTTCCGCTACTTTCCATTGGCTTGGAACATATTCTAGCCTAAGAGCGGCATTTATTATATAAAGGAGGTTAATAAATCCTTTATGAGGAAGCATTTTTAATATTTCCGCTGTTATTAAGTCATACCCCGGAGCTTTATTAGACTTTAGCTTCTTTATTTCTCTGTTTAATTCAGCCAGCGTAGCATTTCTGATGGTATAGTTCTCACTAGAGCTAAAACTCATATTAATATTTCCATTGAGTGCTTGCCCATCAGAAGGTTTAAATGTTTCTTCCAGGTAATCGGCGAATACCGCCGCTTTCTCTTTGTCACTTTTAGCCCATTCGTATTGGCTTTTCTTAATCGGGGGCACTGGAAGCTTTGGTTTTTTCGTTGTTTTTATAGCTTTCCAAAGTGAGTAGTTGGATTCTTTCCCCGCTGTCAAGCTTACAAGGTAATTTTCAACTTCACGGTTTTTGAAATCTGATATCGCCGTTTTCAGCATATTACACAAGCGATTTAAATGAGCTTTGTGTTGAGGAGCACGGGTTCGCTGCCATTTCTTACGTGCTTTTCGTTTCTCTTTTATTAAATCTTTTATTTCCTATGGATATTTTATATCTTTATAGCGCGGCGTAACCCTTTGATAAGGTGTGTTATTCCACGCTGCCTTTTGTATTATATCAACAAAGGTATCTACTACGTCTTCAAGCTCAAGAGGCGTTTGTAATGATACCCTCAATTCAACGTTGCCCTCGATATCTATCTTAAATCCTTCCCTGTTGGTTTTACCGTTTGTTAACCTGGGTGGTTTTTCAATTTTGACAAGGCTTTCGCTCATAGTGAGTATGACTGCAGAATGATCTGAGAAGAGATCATGGCCTTCTGAGATTTCAATACGGTTAGAGGGTATTCCTTTTACCATAAACAAATCGATTAAGTCAGGTATTTTTGACGGATCAGTTGGCCAGTAACTTGGCTTTCCACTCGAATGAAAATCGCAATTATTTTCCATTCCTGCCTCGTAAAGCATTCAACCCTTTTGAGATATGCATCTTGAAGCCCAAAAGGTGTGCTTCGCATTAAAGTCGCCACCAACAATTAAGTTTGGGCTTAGCGACTTTATCAATGTCGTAAATTCACTCTTATCGATTTTGCAACGTGGAGGGCAATATATCGAAGAGACATTGAGAAGAATGTTTTTAGTTCTAACTTGAACACTACTCAATTGCATCGATTCTACCTCTATTTTCAGACCTATTGAGTGTTCAATGCACTCTTTTATATGTAACGATGATCCACCTCTTGCTTTATTTGAAGGATGGACAGCGTGGTAGTCAAGAAACCCGTGGATTTTAAGATTTGATTCATTTTTGGCATGCGTTTCTGATATCAAGCATATGTCGATATCATTTTCCTGCATATACATCTCTAATTCTCCAAGTTTTTGCCATAATCCGTTGGCATTCCACGTAAGAATTTTAAACTTTTCCATCATAAATTTTTTGAGAGAGATTTGGGTCGAAAACAATTTTCGAGCTTACTTAACCTATCAAAGATAAGTTTATTTGTGTCACATTGTTCCTCAAGTTTCGACAGAATTATTGAAAAAACTTTTGAAACCGGGTCTGTTTCAGTGTCGTTGTTTGCGGGTATATTTTTGGCCGCTATTTGGGCATATGATTCTGCATTTCCTTGCTTTGATATATTCTCCGAAGGTATTGACACTGTTTTCTTTTCCTTACGGATACTAGGTTTTGGAGCTTTACTAGATTTGGAAGTCTTGGGAATTACGGTTTCTATTTGCCTTTGTGGGTTTCTTTGTGTTTTGGCAGATTTTGATCGCCGCTTTTGTAATTCATTAGCTACTTCGCAGCCTCTATAGTTTGCCGGGTGATTTCCATTACAATTAATGCACGTCGGTGGACTTTCACTTTTTCCGATGCAGTCAACGGTTAAATGCTTTCCGGCGCATTTTACACACCTTGGCTCTTTTTTGCAATAAGTTTGGGTGTGATTGAATTCTTGACAGCGTTTACACTGAGGGACTAGCCTTGTGCTCTTTCTTAGAGGTTCGATCTTAACTACGATGTTTAGAATTGTTTTGATTTTATAAATTTCATCTAGTTTTTCAGTCTTATCGAACGAAAGTATAAATAGTGGAAGACCACGCTGTACCACTTTTGTTTCACCCTCTTTTGTCTGTTTCTCTCTTTTGACGATGTTAATTGCATCTAAGATTTTGAAGTTGCGCTCTTTTAGATCACTAATGATATCGTCTTTTGAACATGATGCGTGTAAGCCTCTCGCCACAACACGTAAGGGTCTTTCCGACTTATTTTCATAGGTATACCACTCTACTTTTTCTTCGTTTAGTTTTCGCGACAGAAGACGATAACTTTCAGGGTCTTTCACACATACTTTCCATTTGTTGTTATTGAGCGAAATAACTTTGAAAGCCGATGGTAGAAATGCCTTTAATATGGTTTGCAACTTGTTATACTCCGCAATACCGATAACATTTATCGGTGGCGGGGGCCGTTCCTTAACAGGTTTTTCTACTGATCATAGTTCTTGTAATCGTGAAGTACACCATTAATGGACAAAAAGAAGCAAGGGGTCAACAACCTGAAATAAAACCAAAGAGCAAAGCAGATATCGATTCATCAAGGTTAAACCGAATCCCAGTACTTTTCGTGGAATCGACCGAGGACGCTCGAGCTTAAGAAGGAAAGAGTTGGCACTAAATACGCTGACACACGTTCCCACAGTGTCTATAGGTGTTGCGGATACATGTGCCGCCAAATATGCTGACACATTTCCATACTACAGGTCAGTGCGGATGCAAGCGTCGAATTCTTGGGAACTAAAAGAGGTGAGCAACCGAATGGTTGCAACGTCGGCACTTGTTGGTATTACTCGTAGGTTATCACAATGTAAATTAGATTTAAGTTATTCGAGTTTCAATAAAGTGCTTGAACTGTGCGGTTGCACAGTAAAAAAATATATTTTTTCATTCCTCGCGCATAAAATAACTAACTTATACTGGGCTCAAACAACAATGAAGTAAGCGAAAAAAATAAGAAAACTATGATTTTCTTAGTGCACAAAATTGATAGCTCAAATGGATCGTTGTTTACAATTTTTATTTTTTTTTTATTTTTCCTGTGGGTAGGTGTAAAACCTACAAAAGGCTCTAGAAGGACCGAAAAACTCGTGCTAATAAGTGTGTGAGATTCTTACTGCGCTAAAAGCACCTCCACTTCCTGATTGCAACTTAATTGAAACTTCTATATATTTATTTTTAATGAAGTTAATTAACGTGTTGCAGGTAACTTTTCGGTGAAAATTCCTGCTTATTCCGCGATTCTAAAGTGATTTTCCGTTCACCGCTCGTAGTCTGAAGGTGTAGTTCTTTGCAGGCAACGTACTAAGTTCGATGAATTAGCGTGTTCTAGAAACCGATTTCTATGTTTTGGGCGAAACTCCATAGGATTTTTTTTAATGAAATTCACATTAATAATGCGCATTTTTAAATAAATAAAATGCAAATTTAGATTAATATGTACATAGGTATCAAAATTATTTGACTTTGCAAAATAAGGGATGGGCTTAGCTCTTCAAATATGCTTCGCTTATCTGGGATCGTTATAATTTATCTGTTTTCGAATACGGGAAAATTACCATTCTTCACTGCAATTTGTCACTCCAATCTTCAGAAACATACGCAAGGTAGGGCCTGAAAACAGTGAGACACTTGTTTTTTTTTTTATTAAAACATCTCAGAATGCTTTTAAGCAATCTATAATAGTATTTTAAGACATAATATTTATTGGGCTGTGCCGAAAAATCGAAACGTTTTTTTTTTTTTGTTGGTTGGTCTCAAAATTTCTATAGAGGTTACCAAAATATTTATCCTCCTTAAATTTGAGCTTTTCATATTAAGTCAGTCTCACCTAATAATATCTGAGCACTCAACGTAAATTTGGCGGAGGTGGGATGATTTGGTGGAACCAGATTCTTCATTCAATGGCTCAAAAAATATATGTAATAATTCTCGTACTGCACTTCTGTAGGCAAACAAAGTTTCAACTTTACTTAAAATATTTAACTGTTCAAGCACAACATTTTATAAAATGAACTAGCCTTTACCCGCGGCTTCGCTCGTGCTCATGTTTATTTTGTCAATATACAGAAATCATTAACCAAAAAATAGGCTTTCGGGCAAAAACTGATAAGAAATGGTTAAGTTTGAATGGTTTTAAGCATGCTTATGAGCCAAACAAACATATTCAATAATAAAAACCCTTGCACGTAACTGTTCCTTCATACCCCTTATTTTCCGGTCTATTCAAAAGGCTTTTATTGGTTAATAGAGATGGAGATAAAACTATTACGAAATGAAAAATATTTACGGCAGATTCATAGTTTCTACCTTGCTGCGAGATGAATATCCCACTATTGGTTCAATAGCTGTCAGCAAATTTTTTCGGTGAACGCATAACCAAAATATGAGTTTGAAAATCTGTAGGTGCGTGCATCTTAATATTGAATTCAAAAGTCTTCAAATATTTTTTCGACACCCGTGTTGGGGCGGGGTGTTGAAAATATGTAGCTGTTTTCCAATTTTTATGACAGGGTTACAACCACATCATTCCATTTTTAAAGAACAGGAAATGATCGTCTGTCATTTTCCCTAAGTCCATAGACTTTAATTTTGACGATCTGATTAAAAGAATTTGATATATAATCATTTAAGGCGCACCATATCCAGAAATATTTGGAAATTTAAAAAAAATCAAACAAAAAATAAGGCCGATAAACATTGCTTTAGAAGGTCATATCTTGATTTCTATTACTCAGATCATAAAATTAAAGTTTGTGGACTTGGGCGAAATTCCAGAGCACAATTTAACATCTTAAATAAATTAAGTGGTTGTACCCCTGACACAAAAATTTTAAGTGCTATTTTCAACCCATCGTCCCGAGCACGGGCGTCAAAAAAATCCTGCCAGACTTTTACATTCGATATCAAGATGCGTGAACCTATGTACATTGTACAAACCCTCTTATATGTACTCCAGCTCTTACACTATATTGAGGATGCTGCTCCATTTGCTAAAAATATATGTACAAATTCTGGCCACTGGACACACGCGATGTTGTTTAGTTTTAACCAACGTTTGTGAAGCAAATAGTATATACATATAAGAAAACCCCAAAATTTTAAAAACAAATTATCTCTTAAACGAAATACATATGTATGTGGGTCAATATTTCAAAATATTAATATTTCAGTCTCCTTCATTTTTGAACCGAAGTACAAAATGTTATTATAAGTTTGTTAATTGGATGGCTTGAAACAAACGGGTTCTAATATTCGCTCTAGAAAAAATAAAGTAAAAAAAAATAGCATACCCGCTATCTCCATTCTAACACCCAAAATGTCATTCCCCTGACGTGTCCCCAGGCCTACTTACCACACTGTCTGAATTTTAGCAACGAAACTAAAAACGATAAAAAAAATCTAATGATGTAGTCTTTTTAATAATATATGCATCCTAACTAAAAAATAGTTAAATGATTTTTAGTTGCTTTATTTTTTTAAATAGGAGCTATTAAGTAAGTGTCCCCCATAAATTGATCATTTCTATCCCACCAATGGAAATTGAAAAAAAATATATATAGGCTCAAAATAGAAAACTGATTTTTTTGTTGTTTAACGGAACAGAATTGCTCTTTATGAAAATTAAAGTAAGGGTTTCAAAAAAACTTTGTTGTCTTTTATATTTCAAGTTAAGGCAATGATTTTGTTTTTCATCAAGCGAAATTGTCATTCCTCTAACGCGTGTTTTTTACTAAACCGTGTGGTATAAAAATTAAAAAGTTTTACTCGTCTGTGTCTTTTACAAGGGCCTACGTGAAAAATAATATAAAACATCTTATTTTCTAATAATCTCCATTTAATTCTCATAAAACACCCTTCGGAGTCATTCCCCTAACATCATTTTTTGTGTCATTCCCCTGACTTTCAAGTTTTCATTATAGTGATTGATTGCGTTTTGGTAACTCTAGAAGAATCAATAATATAATATTTAAACATATTTACAGTATTTTAAGTAATTTTGAATTTTTTCACATTTTCTCGGGCAAAATATCATAAAAAATACAATTATTACTATAAAATGTTTAGTCTCGAAAAATTCTTGAATCATGAGAGCATGTTCGTGCAACACAGTCGTGGATGCTATTTTTGATGTTAGTATTTGTTCTTCTTTTTCTTTACACTCCTGATACCATTCGCAAAATTAAATATCCATCTAATCAACGGAGTAAATATAAATTTTTGTCATTCCCCTGATACAAGTATCATTTCCCTGACTTAAAAAACCGTTAGATTTTATCAAATGTTATGACTCCTTGTTTTAAAGTGGTTATTATAGAGTTATTAAGATACATGATTGTTCGTCTACCAAAATATGTTCTTTTGAGCGAGGGTCCACTTTGGAGTGAAAAATATTAATGTTATGAAATATTGACCCATGTATGTACATACATATCAAAATTGATTGATTTTTCTTTCAAACTTTATTGATTTATTTTTGTTCCTTTATAATATTAAGTTGTTTTGGAACCAAATATTTTTTTCTTTTTTTGTCTCGTATGGTAAAAAAAGTATCCTATTGACGCTTCCAGAGTCCCATCTATCTCTATATCCAAATTCGTCATAATTGATTAAGCAGTTTAGGCGTGAAAGCGTCACAAACAAACAAACAAACTCACTTTCACATTTATAATATGATATTATATATGTTCAATTAATGTTTTTATTTATTTGTCTAAACATTTACACCGGTATTCATAAACGCAAATGAAACACAAATTATCTTTGATCAGTGAGTTAAGTGGCAAATCATATCAATAAATCAAAATTCATGGCATTAAACTAACTCGCCAAAGTAGGATAATTGAATATGAAGAAAATTTGAATCACCAAAGTAGGTACATTAAACGAGTAATTAAGTTCAAAATACTTCTGTCATTGTTGCCAAAAACTAGAGATAAAAGGAAACAGACGCTTGTGACACACATGCTATCTACAGCCTCAAATGAGAGAGTGTATGTGCGAAAGTTCACATTTAATGAGAAAGTGTATGTGCAGTTCCATAAATAGTCTTTGGAAAGAGCAGAGTTCTTGTTGATTGTAGTAGATTTTCGTTAAGTTTTTGAACTGAACGTGGATTAGCAGTTTATATTTTTATTGATATAAAATTTTAATTCGTGAACTAACTTCTGACTGACGTTTTAGTTAATTTGTGAATTAGAAGATATCTGAGCAGTTTTTATTGATAGGGCTGTTAGTCTTTATTTTCTATTTACATATTTATCGTTTTCGAATTTGCGCACTCTGAGCGCTTAGAGATTTTATTTGGTGAGACACTCCTATTGATATAGAGGTGGCTCATCGCAGTTTAATGATTTTCCTGTGTTGCGTTCCTACTTTGATATCTCTACTCTAAGGCTGACTAGTACAATTGAAAGTCATTATAAATTAATACCTATAAATTGGGTGGCGCAGCAGCTCGTGGAGAACCAGAGCCTAGTGACTTACAACTCTCAACCGTGTTGTTGGCAGGAATATAGGGGCCCTACAGTTTTTTGCCGAGTCCAAACGGCTAGATGAGAAGCATTTATTCATGAAAAGTATACTCTTGGAGGATTTGTCAGTTCCTTGCAAGAGGCAATACCTAGGATGAAACATTTCTGTTTTTAGGTGACACGGCGGGGAAAGTCGTTATATTAGTATGGTAAACAAATTGACGTTCTAAAAAAAATATTTGATTTAAATTCACGTAGCTACCTATTCTACCTATATCACACCATTTTGATGATATTCTGTCTGGAGCCTCTAAGCTTTACTTTTCCAATAGAAATTTGTAAGGAAATTTTAAATGCAAAGTTGAATGCCGCCCTTCGCAGTGTGCCGCCCCGGGCCATGGCCCTTATGGCCCCTAGGTTAAATACGCCACTGACTGCAATCTGCTATATTCTGAAGTGCCAAATTACTTTGACGACTCAAACCCTCGTGATATGATTTGTCTCATCTTGAAGACTTGCAGTGGGCTTCTAAATCTGAATGGAAGGTCTTTTCAAAGAAATACTAATGATCTCTTCACACTTTGCAACTTGGATGCCTCTGAAATACTTTTCACTTCGTAAGAATCTGCCCAGTCTTCAGGGGGTATAGAAAAACATATCTTGGAAATGACGTAATCTCCCGATCACAATATTTAAACGATTTAAATGGCAGCTGCTACCTAAATCTCTATAGTATAGTTTTTGAAAGCTTCACTAAAATATCGCTATCTAATTTTAAATGAATTTTCCTAATTTAATAAACTCACTAATAATTTTGTCAATTTTTTGAACCTGACAGGCAACTTTATGTTATTATCATAAATAATTTTATACCAGCATAAACAATGTTTTTGTTAAACCTTTGTATGAAAAAAAAATTATTAGATATCTATCTATCTACAAGAACATAAGATATTTTTTAGCGTAGTTTGGTTCTGGATTTCCTTTTGTGCGAACGTTTTTCTTTTAGTGAATGAGTATCAATAAAGTCTACACCTGCAATATTTTTTGGGAGGCAGCTTTGAAGTGTTCTTTTGCTCTCCTGAAAAATGATTGAAATTGACTTAAGATACTTTACCATTTCAGTCGAGATTTATCCGAGGCGTAGTGTCAGTTTCGTTAGCGGAATTGGTTTCAGTTAAGAAGAATGCTAACCTATAATTTTAGCTTACTTACGTTTATAGGGATACGCAGATAGTTGCCCACCACAAGGAGGTAAAACAAGCACTTCACGGTGACTGATTGTTGCGCTACTGGCCCAGACCAAGTTCTGGGAAATCAATGGTTTATCAGGCACTATGCAGGATTAATTTTGAATGAACAATAACTTGATTATTTCCATTAATGGAAATTAATTTGTTGCTATTTATCTCCTGTAATGCACTTCCTTGCGACTTAAATGAATCTGTCAAACTCTTTTTTCTTCTCCAAACAAACCTTTCAAAGATTCGTAAGGAGCAAAATTTGTTCAAAATTCAATTCCGTATAGTACTAGAGAGTATTGCAAATTAATTATCTATTTTTTTTTTAATTTTGAAATAAGGTGTATAAGTTTTATTTGCAAATAATTTCAAGACTTTCTGTTTGAGCTCTCGCATAGTTCATTCAATTTTTATACCCAGTACCCGTTCTAAGAGAACCAAACTTTTAAAATTAAAATCACGAAATAAAATCCAACACTTTATAAGCACTTGGCTTCTCAACGATCATTTATGCAAGTTTGAAAAAGTTAAAGAACATTTTAGTCATTAGACCAAACTAAAAAAATTATTTCAATCTCTAGAGACAGTGGCGATGCTCAACGAAGAGGCGGAAAAACTTTATAAATTGTTTTTTTTTTTTTTTTTTTTTTTGTATTATTTACCGACCTGTTCAAATGCTCATTGTCCGTATTGCAATTGTCCATTGTCCATAATTCAATCGTGAAATCGTTCAATTTTCGAATAAAATGGTCTATAGCACGAGTGGAGGATAGCCTTTATTAGCCAATAAATATGATTTACGCTGCTATTATGCCTTTTTGAATTCAGTCAATCATATTTGCAGTCGTCCGGTTCCATTGATGATAGTGAGTTAATTTTAATAGGTATTTTGGGTTTGCTTTTGTCATTAAAATAAATATTTCGTTTTCGGATGCGATTTGAGATATCTGCAGAGGAATATTTTTATTGCTATATTATGTGAACCAGGCATACATATATATATACATATATTGTTGGAGAAAATGTGGTTTGTTGTAGATGTATAGAGTGTGTATGTGCACATAACCATAGAAATTTTCGTATACGATAAATTACAGAAGATATTCATTCTAATAAACTTTTGTATTTGAGGTACAAAAATTTAAGGAATGAGAACACTTACGTATTATGTAGAAACATTATATAAAAAAATATTTTAAATTGAATAATTAAGGAAGCAAGAATGGTCTCATAAAACATCTTTTGGAATTTTGAAGTTTATATTATTTGAAAAATCGGTACCTACGTTTTAATTTACATATTTTACATGGATTGCTCTTTATAAACCCTTGTGTTATGAACTATGATGTGGTTGTCTATTTGTGGATAGATATTATTCTGGTAATATTTTTCTTGACTTGAGTGGCTATTTACAAGAATTTTTCATACTTCTCCTTTGATATCTGGCAGACTGGAACTTGCCATGTTCATAGATTCTTTGTAAGCCTATCATTTGTAAAGTTTTTGAAATACAAAAAAAAAATAAATAAATTAACTCCTTCGTTCTTGGAACCTTCGAAGGTCCAAATTTCAATAGTCTATTGAATCTTAAATTAAAAATATACCTTTTTCAAATAAATAAATAATCTCATGCGTCTTCCCCCCTCCCCCCCAGGCGCTGGGATCCATTTTAACAGTGTTCGAAGGCAATTTCGTCATATCGGCACTTAGGATAAGGTCGGGATGATTTGGCATGCAGGAGGAATTGATATCAGTACTTTTCTCAAAAATTTACTTTACGATTAGGAAACGAAGATAGTATCTAGATAAGTTTGAGTGGCAAATATACTATAATCACTGGTTTTGAGCGCTGAGGTAAGAACAAGTGTTTTTTGATATTGGATCCGATTGATGGAAGTAATATTTGTCGTAAATGTTTTAATCGAGCTAAAAGTACCCGAGTAGCGTCGGATTGGGAATCCTATAAGGAAACCCTTAAATTAGATATATAAGAAAGCTTTGAGGAAGTCTAAGAGATCCTCCTGGAGAATTTTCTGTGGAAATATAGAAAAAACTTCAGAGGCATCCAGGCTTAGAAAAATCCTCTCTTCAAATCCAGTGATGCCTAGCTGTTTGAAAAATGCTGATGGCTCATGGACCAACTCTTGTGAAGAATCGCTAAACCTGCTACTAGATACTCATTTCCCTGGAAGCTCCAAAAATATTAATTGCTTCGACCATAATAGGTCAGATAATGAGCCAAGATATCCACAAGGTCTTGTTACTAGGGAAAAGCTGTAATGGGCGCTCAACAGCTTCAAACCATACAAGTCTGCAGGACCCGACGGCATAGTATCAGCTGAACTCCAAATGAATTCTGATTTAATTCTGCCAATTCTGGAGATCATTCTTACTAGTTGTTTAAACCTGGTCCACATTCCCCTGTTATGGAGAGAAGTTAAGGTTGTGTTTATATCCAAAGCTGGCAAATGCTCCCAAGTAAACCCGAAAGATCTCAGACCTATTAGTCTTTCATCATTCCTTCTTAAAATCTTTGAAAGAGTGATCGATATCCACCTGCGAACAAGCATAGACACGCGACTTTTGTCTACTGCTCAACACGCTTATTGCAAAGGGAAATCGGTTGAAACTGCGTTACATACTCTAGTTCGAACTATAGAATATTCCCTCCATCATAAAGAGTACACCATGGTCGCTTTCTTGGATATAGAGGGCGCTTTTAACAATGTCGACACATATACGATCGCATCTGCTCTGACATCCCTGAAGGTAGATGGTACGCTTGGTGAATTGATTGATCAAATGCTGACTAGCAGGGTTATCAATTCAAAACTGGGCAGCTTTTCCGCTAGAAGGTCTGTCAGTAGAGGTACGCCGCAAGGTGGTGTCCTATCTCCCCTTCTCTGGAACTTGGTAGTAAATGAGCTGCTGACATGCCTGGAAGCAGAGAGTTACAGAGTGATTGCATATGCGGACGATGTTGCTATTGCCATATCAGGAAAGCATCCTACTGTCTTAAAAGAACTCTTACAAAATGCTTTAAATAAGCTTACCAACTGGGCTGACCGGTGTGGTCTGGGTGTCAACCCTCATAAAACAGAACTTGTTCTATTCTCAAGGAAATATAAAATCCCTCATATTGATCCTCTTTCTGTCAAAGGTACTCCACTAACATTCACTGATCAAGCAAAATATTTGGGTCTTATTTTGGACAAAAAGTTAGGCTGGAAACCTAATATACAAGAAAGAGTCAAAAAAGCCACAGTGGCACTTTTCTCTTGCAAAAAAGCCGTCGGGAGCAAATGGGGCCTTCAACCTCGAATCACTCACTGGATATATACTTCGGTGATTAGACCGATCCTCACTTACGGAGTGACAGTATGGTGAACTGCTCTGGATAAAGCGGTAAATTGCGACAAATTGAGCAAAGTCCAACGCTCTGCTTGTTTGTGCATAAGTGGAGCACTTCGTACGACACCTTCCGCTGCTCTAGACGTTCTGCTCCATCTGACACCCCTCAATATTTTCAGCAAACAAGTGGCTGCAAATACAGCCATTCGCCTTAAAGCTTCCACACAATGGACCAACAACAACTTTGGCCATTCCATCATTCTGAATTCATTCGGATCAATCCTAAGTCGCACTGATTACACCATCCCAAAACTTCAGTTTGGCAAAAACTTTCAAGTCAGCATTCCTTCTAGAGTTCTCTGGGAGGATACGGCTCTCTTGGAAGATGAATCAATCCATATTTACACCGACGGATCGAAAACTGATGATGGGGTGGGTGGTGGTGTGTACTCAGAAAGACTAAAATTAAGTCTCTCCTTCCGTCTTCCTAATCTTTGTGGCGTGTTCCAGGCGGAACTTATGGCGATCAAAGAAGCCTTATCTTGGCTGAAAGAAAACGTGTTATCAACTACAGATATCCGCATCTTCTCGGATAGTCAAGCAGCTATCAAATCTCTGGAATCGGTCTCTACCAACTCTTTAACAGCCCTAAATTGTCGTTCATCTCTGCTGGAGATGGCGCAGCAGTTTAACATTCACCTGTGTTGGGTACCGGGGTATAGAGACATTCCAGGTAATTGTAAGGCCGACGAACTCGCTAAATATGGAACAACTCTACCTCTTCTACCTAGTAAGGCAGATATTGGTATTCCCATCGCTACATGTAAACTTATGCTGAAGCAAGATGCTTTAGAGAGAACAAACCTTAGGTGGAACAATATCACCACTTGCTGGGCAACAAAACAAATCTGGCGAGTAATGGATTTTAAGCGGTCTAAATGTTTGATATCTCTAAGCAGATTGCACATTAGCTCCATGATAGGTGTCATAACCGGACACTGTCTTATAGGCAAGCACACAACGCGTCTTGGCGTATTCTCTAACGATTTTTGCAGAAGCTGTATGGACGAGGAAGAGGTAGAATCGATTCCTCATCTTCTATGCACTTGTCCTGCTCTATCTCATAGGCGAAGACTCCATCTTGGAGATTTCTACTTCAATGATCCTAGTGATCTAGTAAATGTTGACATAGGTAGTCTGTTACGCTTCATAAGAAGCTCCAAATGGTTCATCGAGTAGGGAAAAAGGCTTCCCAGATTCTTGTGGTATCACAATGGGCCAACTTATGGTCTAAGTGTGTCAGTTTTCATGACTGACAGCCACTTCAACCTAACCTAACCTAAGTAATATTTTTGGAAAGTATTTAAACTGCTATTTCTGAAGTCATCATCATCATCAAGTCCTATAAGCTGTAACCCTGATTGGGGCATAGGGCGCCAACAAATCGTTTCCATCCTTAACGGTCTGCAGCTAGATATTTTAACTGTGGCCACGTCTTTCTCTAGGAGTCTGTTTCTGCTAGAACTGTTGATTTCCATGTTTTTCTTTTTCTTCCAACCCGCCGTGCACCCTAAAGCCGCGTCCATATTATGTCGAATTGTGTAGATCAACATCGTTGATCAACAATGTTGAGTAAGTGTAAACGTGTTGATCGGCAAAGCAAATCAACATTTGTTGACCCGAACGTAACCCGATTCAAATGGATAGCAATCGACAAAGTTGTTCAACAAATTTCATTGTATTAAAAACATTTGTAGGGTTTTAATTTCATGAGCATAATTTATTTGTTTTGTGCGTTATTAATCACATTTTTACTAGATGAAAAATGCAATATTTGTTGTGAATAAGTATTTAATGTTAATAATATCGTTTGAACTTTATTATTCACAAGAAAAAATAAAAAAAGTTGGGTACCACCCGGGATCGAACCCTGAACCCTTCGGTTGGATCCTGACGCATCGAACAGAAAATGCCAAACCACACAAATGTTTGCTACGAAAGTTTTTCACGTACACACTAGCATGTTCATCGACAATGTTAACCAACAATGTTGATCGGCATGGTGTGGACCGTCCTTAAGGATTATTTTCAAACGACTGCTTTGCAATTTCATAGTTTGGTTTCTTCAGTGTGTGACGAATCCATTGCCATTTACGCTTTCTTATGTCAACGTCCAGCCGCTCTTGACTTGTCCTGCACCACAATTCTTCGTCTAATATAATTTGTGGCCATCGAATTTTTAGAATACTTGCAAGTTCCAAGGTAGTTAAATTGTTCAACCTCTTCAACTGGCGTCTTCTGTATAAAAATACGCTGATGTGTGGAGCGGCCCGTGAGTATTATTTTGGGCTTTTTGCTATTTATTTTTAGACCACTCGACTCTCCTTTCACCTTCAGTGCTTGACACATCCTGTTGAGCCCGTTGATGTTATTTTCCAAGAGACATATATCATCGGCATAGTTTAAGTGACTAAGCATTTAAACGGTGTCCATTGAATGCCCTGTCTCCGCTGTTCCAAAGCTGGCAGTCAAAACACAGTCTATCGTCAGTAGAAAGAGAATTGGCGATAGAACATCTTCCTGTCTCACTTCTCACACCCTGCCGCACTTCGAAAGAGTCGGATAGCTGCCCATTGTGTAAAGCAAAACATCTTGCGTTGTTATAGGACTTTCTTATAATGGCAACAATTTTTGGGGGAATTCCCCCACCAAGAAGAGATCTCCAAATACATTCACGGTTGACTCGGTCAAAGGCCTTCTCACAATCCACGAACGCAGACTGCTCAAGAACGATACGCAGAGTGTTGATTTGGTCGACACACGACCGCCCACTGCGGAAACCAGCTTGATGCCTCTTGAGTGTAGACTCGATTCTAACCTTAATCCGCTCCAGAATGATGGTTGTCATTAGTTTTGGGAAAACGGACAAAACGGTGATACCACGCCAATTGTTGCTAGACTTAAGGTCACCTTTCTTTGGTCATTTAACAATCAAACCATCCTTCCAGTCGCTGGGATAGGTTTCGTTTTCCCACACAGCTTGTATCAACGGGTGTAGAATACTAGCCGTTCTGACGGGGTCAGCTTTCAAGAATTCGGCTGGTATTCCGTCAAGTCCAGCTGCCTTGTTGTTGTTTTGAGAACATTTATCAAAGATTGAATTTCCAGTACTGTAGGGGATTCGATGTCAATTCCCCTATATGATCTACGCATCTCGTTAAGATTTATTTGCATTTTCAACGATTTACGAAGTTCGATTTTGTCCCAGGTGTCTTGGGATATCCAAGAGCAGACCTGTGTACTTAAGACATAAGAACAAGTACAAGTACAATTACCTTTTACTTGAAATTTTTTTAAGTACCAGTATAATTCCTTGGTACTTGTACTTAAAAATTTCAAGTACCAGTACCGGTACTTTAATTCCACTAAAGTACTAGAAATTTTTGTATTGATTATTTTTGTACTTATGAGTTGTACTTAAATATTTTTCAATTCCTTTTTAATTTCAAAAGTATTTATAATTCCTTTTAATTACTTTTCAAAAAAAAACTAGAAATATACATACCTATTACCTATGTCTTAAACCAAAATCGCCGTGGTCGTCCAAGCGTGACTTTCAGGTCGTGGTCATTGTATTCGTCTTGTGTGTTTCCTGGTTCCCTCGGTATGGTCTCGCCATGACATCTTCACCTGTTTTTTGCCATTTAGTTTGTTTTTCTTTCATCTCGCTTTGGTCTCGCTAAAGTCTCACCAAAGCTATTTTTTTCCTTAAAATAATGTGTTTGCATATTATGTTAAAATCGTTTCAAGCGTGCGTGCACCAAATCAGTGAGTCAGTCAGTCTTACTAGAAATCGGCAGGATAAGGATCTCCCTAAGAAATAAAGACATTTATATTTCGTTGTGTTGCTTCGAAGACGAGCACGCTTGAAACAATTCTAAACGTTTTCAATAGATTTTATTAGCTTATAACACTTTGTAAGACATAAGCTGCATTTTTTTATCCACATGATCTGCTCTGGATCTATTCTTTACACGTAATTACAAAAACAACATGGGATCCTGCTTTTTATCTGGATCTCTTTCAAAGATCCAAAAATAGGGTTTCAGTCTGGTGGCTTGGAGGCTATTTACTATTATGATTAATGTTATGAGTGCAAGGAAAAGAGGCAGGAAATACATGAAAAATAAATAAACATAAGCCAAAAAGCGCTGGGTATATAACACCATCGTCACTAAGATCCTGTTTGTTTTAATGTGGATAGTAAAATGCGGCCATATTTTGAAAAAAAAAGAAATTTGGCGAGACTTAAGCGAGACCAAAGCGAGATGACTGCAAAACATACTCAATTTCAAAAACTACGTATAGATGCGACGGAAAGACCAAAGCGGGAGCATAGTGAAAAAACTACGACACAGCTTCTTGTCTAAACTGACGACAAGGTGAGATCACAGCTAGTCGATCACAATGACCATGCGATAGTGGAAACCACGATTTGACTTTGGAACCATGTTTTTCGCTTATTTTAACATCTTTGAAAAAATTTATTAGAAAACAAATAACTTTGGCGAGTCTTAAGCGAGCGAAACCAAAGTGAGATGGAGGAAAAACATTCTTAATGCCAAAAAGCACGTGTAATTGTCATGTCGAGACAAAAGCGAAACCATGATGAGGAAGCCACGACACAAATCCCCGCTTAAACTGAAATTTGAGAATACAACAAAACGAAAATAATAACCACGCCACTGGAAACCAAGATTATACTTTTGAGCTACGTTTTTAGCTTATTTTAACCTCTTTGAAACATTTTATCTTGTAAAAAAGAACTTTGGGGAAAATATAGCGAGACTAAAGCGAGATAACAGCAAAACGTGCTTAATGCCAAAAACCACGTGTAAATGTCATGGTGACATCAAAGCAAGACCATAGCGAGAAAACCACGAAACAGATCCCCGTGTAAACGGTGACTCTGAGACTAGATCTTAGAATCGTCAGAAGAGGACTTTTGTGCTATTGTAATGGTTTCAGAAGACTTCCGGACGCTCCGGAATGCTTCTGGACGTCCAATAGAAAACGACATAAGACATATATTATTTCTAGTTTTCTTTTCGAAAAGGAATTAAAAAGGTTTTGAAAAGTATTTAGGTACAATCACAAAAGTAATCAATACAAATATTTAAAGTACTTTACTGGAATAAAAGTACCAAGAACAAGACGATTCACATTATGCAAAAATCCACAAGCAAATCTGCATTTTCGTTCCGTGACCCAAAGCCATTTCTTCCTATCACGCGTTCCAGACCGTAATTGTCTATAATCTGACTTGGACATTGAGATCTCCCATGACGACTATGATATCGGCTCTCCAAAAACACACCTGTAAGCCAAGTTAAGATGAGTGTAGAACGCGGTTTTGTCTTTCTCGATCGCTTCATTGGTGGGGGCGTTGCACTGAATAATTGTAACGTTACGAATTTTTGAACGAAACCTGTACGTGATTAATCTCGCAGAAATGGGTGCCCAGGAGATCAAACTACGCCTCGCTTCTTCGTTCAACATGATTCCAACACCATACAGTTTTTGGCTGGCCACCCTTCATCCTCCCCGGAATACAGCTTTCTCGTTTGTCCAGTGTCAGATCTGTATTCAGCTCTTCCTTTCCTCTTAGTTTCGCTAATGCCCAGGATACTGATCTTTAGGCGAAGCATTTAACGTTCAACCTGCTTCGCTGTACAAGGATCGAACGTTTCATGCTTCGATTTTCGTACGTATGCGGCAGCCAAAAGTAACATTTTTTCTTCTTGATAGATTTCTTCTATTTGTTAACGATTCATTTATTATTATGGCGTCTTGATTGACATTCGTACATGAAAGATGCATCCGATGTTCGGTAAACTGCAGCCAAAGCTGCAGTGGGACTCTTCGTTAAAAAGATAACTTCTTGGGGACTCATTTCCATTTGTTGTCATAGTTCATTATGTATTCGCATATATCCTTCCACCATGGTGTTTTCCGAGCTACGATTAATAACATACACAAGCTCAGATTTGACAGGCACACCCGCCTTTTGTATGTTCAAACTCCTCGAGGCCACACCCACTATGGGAAAACAGACGCTTTTTGTAGCGGCCCAATATGGGTTACAGACGCTATTTGCTACTGCCGCTGGCTTTTCAATAAAAAATGTTCCTCCGCCACCAGAATATCATGCCGTTGACCACCTCCTGCAGTTTATCCGCCTTAAGGGGACTTTAAACCATCCCGAGGACAAGTTTGTGCCCTGCCCAGCACTGCTGAGTTGTCTGCTTATCCCGGCATCCATTCGGTTCCCCTGCTCGTTAGCGTTGCCCACTCTCTACCACGCGGAGGTGTGCATGGGGATTTTCCTTTCATTGAGCCTATAGGGCCGTAGAGGCGTCCGAGCACTCTCCAGTACTTTTAGACTTTCGACTTTTGCTTGAGTCAATAATATTGTATTCTATACGGAAAGATCTGCTAGTTTAACGTTTAGTTGTTATTGGTTCCTAGACCACCTTTTATACATTTTTGCCGATTGTCATTTGAGAAGAATTTAAATGCTACTGTAAGCTAAAAGCTCGTTTTTGTCTCATTAATTCGTAAGTCTTTTTTGTTAAGCCATTCCAGTCAACAACAGCTGATATAAAGCTATCGGAATAATTGTCCCCTCATCCATAATGCTTTTTTCCCTTTTTCTCATACATTTCGCATGTGCGAAGTTGCTTCCACAACCTCTCGTTGTGTATCTAGGGATGTGAGCCAAACTCAGTCGAAATAAAGTATCACTAAAATATCCCTTTTCTACATTGGTGAAACTGAAAATGCCTGATAAAATTTAGAACGAGTTTTGATAAAAGCAATTTTATTGTTTATTTATGAAATTGGCCCAAAAGTCATTGAATTCACGTATATCAATTCATTTGCAATAGAAGAAAGTTTCCCCGGCGAATGAAACCAAACTCCAGTTCTGGAATCTGAAAACAAAGCGAGTGTACCAATTGGCTAGCATTGAAGTGGAATCGGAGAATATATAGATTTGGACCTTATTTCTATAATTTGTATCAACATGTTCAATAACATGCGCAAAAATAGGGTCTACCTAGATATTAGTCCAGTAAATAGAGATGTTTTACCCTACAAAAGGTCGAAAGGTCGAAAG